>CM021101.1:169717292-169905784 GCA_007115665.2 Sequoiadendron giganteum | reverse complement strand
CTCCCACTCTCTCTCTCAATACTCTCCCTCCTACCTCGTATCCCTCTCTTAGGTCTCTCTCTCTCTTAGTCACTTCCCTATTCTATCCTCTACCCTCTTCTTAACCCCCTCTTCTATCTTTCTCCCTCCCCTCTCTTCAGCCTTCCTCTCCCCTCGTAGCTCTTTCTCTTCACTTCCACTCTCTATCTCTTGTTCACCCTAACCCTCACTCCAGGTGCTATTGGATCCTCAACCCTCATCTATCTCTATCCCTCCCTCCTCTTCTCTACTTCTCTATGTCTCACTTCTTCCTCCATCTCTCCCTCCCTCCATCCCTCCCTCTCTACCCTAATCCCTCAACCCTATACCCTCAACCATTAAACCATTAAACACTCAATAGTAAACCCTAAAACCTTACCCCTTAACCCTTAACCCCTCTATTCTCTACCCTCAACCCTTAAGTCTTTAAATAGAGTAGGTCTCTCAGTTCTGTCTCCCTCAACCCCAAACCTTAAACCCCAAACCCCCACCACCCCCACCATACATTTCCCAACCCTAACTTTTCAAACCATACCAAACCCATACCTCAAAACCACATTCCCCAATTTCACCTAACTGGCAAGCCATAGGTAGAGGGCTCTAAGGGCAGAGGTAGAGGGCCCAGTTAGGGGTTAGAGGAGAGATACAACCCAGCAGATGAGAGGAATCTGGAGAGAGACAGGAGGCAGAGGGTAGAGGCTCCCGGCCTATACAAGGGCCTAGGGTAAAGGGTTGGTTGGCAGAGGCAGAGAGATGAAGGAGGAGGAGTGAGATACTCCAGAGATAGAGGGCAGAGGGAAGAAAATCGAGAGATACAGAGGGCAAGAGGTGTCAAGGAGCAGAGGGCCTTGAGCTTCATGGGCTCTGTGCCCATACCAGACTTAGCACATGGGTTTAGGGGTTTAGTTTTAGGGTTTAGGGTGAGGGGAGAGAGATAAAGGAGCAGAGTGGAGCGTGAGAGAGCAGGAGGAGGGGGAGGTAGAGACTTGAGAGAGAGAGAGACAGACATGAGAGAGAGGGGGGTGAATGGGATAGAGACTTGACAGAGGAGAGGGGTAGGAGGGAGACAGGGAGAGAAGAGGGCAGAGGTTAAGAGAGAGGGCCTGGAGGGCCTAGGGTCATGGCCATGGGTAGAGGGAGACAGACAGGAGGAGTGAGCAGAGACTGGAGAGACCCCAGAGAGGGAGAGGAGGGCCAGAGGTAGAGACTTGAGAGAGAGACCTGAGGGGAGAGAGAGAGCAAAAATGAGTGGGAGAGAGATAGAGGTAGGAGAGAGAGAGCATCTATAGTTAGGGTGGGAGGGAGACTTGAGAAGAGGTGGAGGGGTAGGAGGGAGAGAGAGTGTTATCTACTTAGGGTGGGAGGGATAGAGTTGAAAGAGAGGTAGAGATGGAGAGAGAGGGGGGAGAGAGAGAGAGTTCTCTAGTTAGGGTGGGAGGGAGAGACCTGAGATATGGAGAGGGGGTGGGAGGGAGAGAGAGGGAGAGGGATAAATATGGAATGGGAGACAAATAGAGAGAGAAATATAGAGAGATAGAGATGGAGAGAGACCGAGGGGTGTGAGGGAGAAACCAAAGAGAGTATGTGTATGTGTTTGTTCTCTAGTTAGTGTGGGGAGAGAGACTTGAGAGAGGGGGAGTGGGTGGGAGGGAGAGACTTGAGAGAGAGGTGGGGTAGGAGGGATATACTTGAGAGAAGGGGGGGTTGGGAGGGATAGAATTGAGAGAGAGGGAGGGGGTGGGAGGGATAGAACTGAGAGAGAGGGAGAGAGAGGGAGAGGTGGAGAGGGAGATAAAAGGAGGGAGAGACTTAATAAAGTGAGAGAGAGACTTGAGAGAGAGAGAGAGTTCTCTAGTTAGTGTGGGAGGGAGAGACTTGAGAGAAGGAGAGGGGATAGGAGAGGGAGAGAGGGTGGAAAAGAGAGACCTTAGATATAGGGGTTGAGGAAGAGAGAGAGATTCTATAGTTAGGGTGGGAGGGAGAGAACTGGGAGAGGGGGTGGGAGAGGGAGTGGGAGAGAGAGAGAGAGAGAGAGAGAGGGGTGTGAGGGTGAGATGTTAGAGAGAGATAGAGAGAGTGTGTGTGTTCTCTAGTTAGGGTGGTTGGGAGATACTTGAGAAGAGCAGAAGGGGGTGGGAGGGAGAGACCTGAGAGAGAGAGAGAGATCTTGTGTTAGGGTGGGAGGGAGAAACCTGAGAGAGGGAGAGGGGACCTAGGAGGGAGAGACCTAAGAGAGAGAGATAGAGGGAGTGAGAGATATACCTAAGTAAGAGAGAGGGGTGGGAGGGATAGACCTGTGAGAGAGGGGGTTGGACCTAAAGCCTAAGCCATAAACCATAAAGCTTAAACTCTAAACTCTAAACTCTAAACCCTAAACCCTAAACCATAAAGCCTAAACCAAAGAGAGAGAGATGGGGGAGGGAGAGTGTGTGTGAGAGAGATAAACACAAAGGGAAGGAGGAAGGTTGGGAGATTAAGAGAGAGGGAGAGAGGGAGAGGGAGAGGGAGAGGGAATGGAGGAGGGAGAGGTAGAGAGAAGTATATAGGGAAGGAGATATAGAGAGGGGGGAGGAGGGAGGGAGAGAGATAGAAGTAGAGAGGGGAGGAGGGAGGGATAGAAGGAGAGAAGTGTGATAAAGATAATGAGAGAGAGAGGAGGGAGAGTGAGAGATAGGCAAAGAGGGATAGGTTAGATAGAGAGAAGTAGAGAGGGAAGGTGGTTGGGATGAAGGGAGAGAGAGAGAGGAGGGAGGGAGAGAGAGAGGTAGAGAGGGATAGGTTAGATAGATTGAAGTAGAGAGGGAAGGTGGGTGCAAGGAAGGAAGAGAGAGAGGGGGGAGATAGAGAAAATTAGAGGAAAGGAGGGAAGGAGGGAGGCATGGAGAGGGAGAGAGAGGCTCGATAGATAGAAGTATAGAGGGAAGGAGAGAGTGTGAGAGAGAGGTCTAGAGCATAAGGGATAAAAATTGAGTGAGATAGAGAGAGAAAAATGATACAACATGCCGATTATTGAAATTTGACATGCTAATTACTGAAATTTGACTAAGTTTGAAATTTTTGAGATCTTCCAAAAACTAGAATTTGTATTGTAACTCCTAGAGATCTGAAAGCACTCTCAAACATCTTGCCTATATACATGAAATATAACTTAAAGTATAAGAAAGCAAACGTTCAAATGCAAATCTCAACTTATACTTAAATGTTTATTTCATGTCTATAGTTTCCTTAAAAGATAACAAGAAGAAAGAGACAAGAAAAGGAGAAGAATTTTTTTCTATGTAGACCAAAACGCGAGTGCGTTATAATGCACTTGCGTTTTGGAAATGTTTTTTGATTTCAAAAAATGCACAGTTTTTGAAATTTAAACCATAACGTGAACGCGTTATACTATAATGTGCTCATATTTTCGCTATTTTGGGATGAAAAAGTAAATTGTCCTCAAATTGGCTACCCATGCCCATTGGTTTTGGCATGCCTTGTGATTTAGTTTTTGGATGTAACAAAGTGAATGTTTCAAGAGGTGGCATGGTAGGATGTTGTTGGTGTGGGGTAGTAGGTCATTGCATTGTGAGATAAAAGATTTCATTATTCTCAAGGTTATGTAAGGAATTTTGTATAAACTCATGCATGCTCTCTTTGTCTTGGCCCAAGATATCTATCTCATGAGGACATACATTGGGATGTGAAGGATCATGAATGCCATTATCAGGATTTGAATCATCACTAAGCACACAACTTGAAACATCAACCAAAGATTTCAAGGACATCTAAATTTTTCCAAAACACATATCCATAATGAAATTTTGCAAGGAGGCTCAGACTGTTAATCCACAATTGAAGAACAATCAGATAACAACTCTGGATGGAGGTTCCTGAAAGCATTATGTCACAAATAGTTGACTTATGCCCATAAAATAAGATAGTCACCCAAGGGCTTCTGAGTCTTCAGCAAGGGTTCTAAAAATTCAAAGTTTGATTAGGTTTTACATTGCTTAATGATTTTGACTCTACTTGCAAACATCTATAAAAGTAAGTAGTTTCCTAGAATTTGTTTAATTTATGCCAATTTGATGCAAAATGCAAGTATGCAAGAATGTTGAAGATGTTTGAATAAGTTATGAATGCAATTTTTAGATATGAAATGCAATAATTGACTGATTCTAAGATGTAAATTCTTGAAAATGATGATTTTGATGCGATTTTGATGCAATTTTGGAACACAAACAATGTGCTTTCTTTCACTTTTATGAACTATATGCCAAATGCCTAAAAACATGCAATACTAATTCCAAAACAAAGATTTGCAAGTTCCTACAAACTGAGTAGACAAAGACAAACAACTGTGAAAAAGCTTGTTGATGTACCTGTACAAGGACAAAGTCACCTAGGGGCGTCTGAGTCCTTGGTAGGGGATTTGAAAATTGAAAAAATGAATATTAAGTTGTTGTTTAAGGTTTCTATTTTTATCTACAAACATGTCTGATAATGACTTCTTTTCCAAAATTTCTCAACGTGATTGAAATGCAAATGTATGATGATGTGAATAAAAATGAACAAATTATGAATGTAATTTTGAATGAAAATCTGATCTAAATGACTGAAACACACCCTAATGTAAGCTATTATGTAGTATGACCTATGTAATTTTTTTTGGATTTTTATGATGCAAATATGAAACCTTAAATGATAAATGCAAGAAAATATGATGCAAAACAAAGATCTAGGGTTTGAAAGACCACTGATTTCAGAAGGTATATAATGTTAGGATGTTAAGTTCACCAAAATGAAAGATAAAAAAGGGGAGGAGGGGGGAAACCATAAAGTTGATTGTATAAACCCGAGGGTCAATTAGTTTCCCTTTTTCAAAGTTTCATTAAGAATGGAGATCAACAAGGTGAATAGATTGAATTTCAACCAAGAAGGTGAGTTAATTAGACTTGGATTTGCATTCTTGGGGCCTTAAAAATATATCAGAGATGATTTGGAATGATCAACCTAATTAAGCTATATGACCTAATATGATAAATGTAATATCCCATAAACACATGCATATTGAAATAGTAAATTGTAGGCAGATCTAATAAGTATTGGAGATTATGCACCTCTCATAAAAAGTTGGATTTGGCATGCAGAGGACTCAAATGCCTAGGGGTGTATGGGTCCCTAAAACTGATTTTGTAGTCCTCTAATGTTGGATCTGACCTTTTGTTTTCCAGTTGTAGGGTTGTCAAAATACCATCAAATAATTTTGTAGGTGATTTTTTCATGGCTTGACAAATTTTAGGGATTTGAATCCAACCATGGACAACTTGCATCTAATCTTTCTTTAATCCTATTTAAACCTATGATCTACACATTCAAAAAGAGGGAGAATGTTAGACCATTTAGGGGCTTGCTTGAGTCAAACCTTGTGTAAATGTTTCTACTTCCATAATGGCAATGTCAATGGTAGAAATGATAATTGAAAGGAAGGAATGATGAAATCACAAAGTGTTGCAACTCGCTACCCCTCAATGACTTCCTTGAAGGACTGAATTCATACACATCACCTCAAGGTCTTGGATCTTTCTTGCTTGATTGCTTGAATGCTTTGGAGACCTACAAAAGGGTTAGCCTTCACAAAACATAAACACACATAAAATTTGACATGATGTTGGATCTTGAATTGCTATAATAAATCATTGAAATGTTGCTCTTGACTTTCTCTTGACAATAATATTTTCTCTATGAATGCTTGATAATTTTTGTTAGATGTCAAATAATAAAATAATTAGTAATTTATATGCAATTGTTCTAATTTATTGAAAATTAGATTTCAAAAGTTGACACTTAAAATTTGAAATTTGAATGTTAAAATGCCGCCAACAACATATTAAAAATTGGTCCTTGGCAAGATAGGGGGACCCATACGCCCAGGGGAATATGGGTCTTGGTCCTATCTTCCAAGACTTTGAGTGTCATGATCAAAACATTAATTTTTTGCATTTATTCAATGCTTGCAATCCTTAAGAAAAAGGTAAAAAAAGGCCTTGGAATGCATAATTTAGGAAATTAGGGACTTAATGCAATCCAACAAATTAAGGGGACAAAACATAATGCGAAATTGTTAAGGGTGACAATTTTTTATGCTACATATTAAACCCAACCTCCCTTATAGTATTGAACCATGCACTAATTAAACAAATAAACGAAAAGTTTAAAATAAATATATGATGCCATTTGAGATGTACCTCAACTTTATTCATGTGATGAGTTTGTGGGAGTACCACTTTCTATACATTAGAACCAAGTCATGAGAAGAAAAATCATAATTTAATAAGAATAAGATATCAAGAAACGTAGAATAATAACACCATGCCCAACTAAGAAAAATAGTGCTTAAATAGTTTAAAATGATAATGACAAAACTTATGTCAAGACTTTGTATTCCCTTTGACTAGAGAGCAAGTTACTCAATCTTTCAATAATACTTACGATACCACAAATGTGAATTCAATGTGCATGATTAGAGAAAAGTGATGATAAAAATTACTTTGCAGCCAGTTAAACCTATGAAGACTATGCTGACATGTTTTCTTGATACTTTGATGTAGGAGCATCCAGGTCCACATACAATCTTACATTAGCCAAAAAATAAGATTCCTTTTCAATTTAGTTGCTTGGTTTTTGGTAGTGTAGTTTTGGTTAAATTGCTCAAGGGAAAATCTTCAAAAATAACTTAGATAATTTGATGATATCATCTTGTAAAAGAGCCAAATGGGTAGCCATAGATCAAATTTGATGAAATTTGGATGAAAATGAACAAGTTATGGTCTTTTGGGTTTTTAATCTGCCATCAAACATTTATGGATAATTACATGTAAACCAGATCATTGCGAAATTTAAGATTGTTGTGGGTTGTGGGCTTTTGAGCTGCAATTGAACCTTTGCAAAGTTCCTAAGTGAACCAAAGCTTTGTTTCAGTTTGATTCTTGACTAGTTCTAATGGATTTTCCCACAATGTGAGAAAAGTGATGTCATCCGACCTTATAAAGATTTTATTTGCATCTCAATGTTTGCAAGAATGTCGACACCATTTGTTTTTTTACAGAATTTTCATGTGCATCAAGATGTTTGCGAGTAATTCCTAGTGAACTAAACTTAACGATGTAATGAACTGATTTCAAATGAATAATTTTTCTTATGATGTCAGCGTGACACCTGGCATCATTGTGTACAAATTGCAGAATACTACCATCCAATTGAACCTAAAATGGAATTTCATGATTGAAGTTGCTGATTGTAGATTTTTCACTTGTATCTACACTTGCAAATGTTTAACACCTGCAAAGTTTTTGCATGCATCTGCATTTGTGGGAATATTGAAGTCATTTGAACCTTACAAGAACCTTCGAGTCATCTGGACCTTGTGGACTTATGGGTTACATCTGTACTAGTGAAATTCCAACATGCTATTGCACTTTTGCATCCCCAAAATGATTCATTTGTTCAAACCGTCAAAATCTCAATCAGTTGAACTTCCTCTTATGTTGGTTGAACTTTCACATACATAGATATAAAGGGGGAGGAGAACGATGGTTAGGAGGTGGAAAATTTGGAAAAGAGTTCATAATTAAAAAATGTAAAATTTGGGCATATATGCACACAAATGAATTATACTCCTATATGAATGTAGACTTTGGATCGACTCTATTTTTTTATTTGGATACGATAAATTCTTCAACTCTTAAACTATTACGCATATGAGTGGATGAAGAAGTATTGATAGGGTGAGCGAATTGTTTAAAAAATGAAATTTATAAAATGAAATAATCCCATGGAATGCGATGATTTCATAATAAACATAAAGTGGATTAGGGGTTAAAACTTCCAGGCCAATACAATTGGCAGCGTAAGCCACTTTTTGCAACTTTCCAACATTCTAGACTTACACACACAAAAAAAAAGAGGAGTTTTTGAAATAGAGAAATAACTACAATTGAACCAAAATCTGGTATAGTTGCATGCAAAATTTGGAAGCAAAGACAAGGCATGCGAATAGAATACCTAATTGAAACGACAAGCAATAGTAACATGATGTTCACAGAATAGAGTTTTTAAAATAAGGCCTTTAGAAAACAACAGGCACAAACCAGATTCTATATCTTTCCTGTAAACCCGTTATAACACCATCAGTGAAGCTGCCAATAAAATTCCAGAGCTTTTGTTTGATGACCACGCCTGAGTGAGTTGCCCCATTGCTGGAAAGCTCTATGACAAATGTCCTCCCTTTAAGTGGATCGCTTGAAGAGCCTTCCAAATAAGGTCTAAAAAATATAGGTGCAACAAAATCAAAATTAGTGATCATTTAAGAATAGTTGAATAAACTTAAATCAATAATAAATCATTACAATTGTATTTTGATAATATTTATAGTTTTAGGAAAATTCATTGTCAACAATTCACCGTCAACAAATTCACTTCTAGCAATTCATCGTTATGACAAATTTATTGTTATGACAAATTCACCACCAACAATATGAATTTTTCATGAGATGAATTTGTCATGACAATGAATTGTTGGCGATGAATTTGTTGGCAGTGAATTGTTGGTGGTGATTTTGCCTGAAGCAAGTACCTACATGTTCTTGTGTCTTATCACCCATAAATGTTAAGACAATAAGAGATGTATTGAGATCTTGGTATATCATCTTATGCAAATGAATCAATGCCTTCAATAGGTATATGTTGATGAGATTTCTAGCAACCAAATCTATTTGAGCACATCCATCTTATCAACGAGTTCATTTGGTAATTTTGTTTCATTTTATAGTTTGAATTTTCATTATGAATTCTATTTTTGCTTGACAATGAGGTTTGCATGTGCTTTAGAATAGAAGTTCGGTATTTTGATTTCGTTCATGATTATAAAATTTGTGCTTATAGCTAGGTTTGATTATATTTGAAATTAAGCCAACCATGATGAATATTTTTTCCTTACTCTGCTTGTAATCAACATCCAACCAAAGCAAATGAAAAACACAAAACTTAAGCACACATAAACACAATAGAACACAAAATAAAATAATTGTATTCATGGAATCTAAAATCATATAAACTATCCTAAATTATTTAAACATGTATTTAAATGTTAACAACCATAAGCATATAAGTCTCTTACCTATGACATCTTTTTCTCCATTGCCACTTCTATCATCTATGCAATCTACAAAAATAAAACACTAACAAAGCTAAACCAAATGTTGTGAGGTCTAAAACACACCCATTAAACCAACACCAATAAAACTATTTGTGTAGAATTGTCTAGAATTTTATTATGAAAAGATTTGTCATTCTATGAAAAAAACAATTGATGTGATAAGGATTACATTTATTTATGTAAACATTTTTCACGTGATTGGTGACGTTGGTACGACACACCCTTCGATACCACATGGACAAAGGAGAGACTAGACCTCGTGACCTCTTGCCTGCAACTTGATGTTTTACCCAATCAAACTAGGCCCCCCACCCCTTATGTTGCATTATTATTATTATCTATTACTTTTTATTAAAATTATAATTAGTATCTTCTAGATTTTGTCATTGCAAATTATATCATACTTTTTCAACATAATGCTTTTATTTATCCTAAAAATAAGAATTACAAATAAATATGATTGAAAAAAATTAATATATAACCATAAAAATAGATTAATAAAGATACCAATACTCTTAAAAAAATTAAATTATATAAAATATTAAAAATAACAATAAAATTATTTATATAAAAGATTATAATAATCAATAAAAGATTTAAATTAATTATTTATAATTTTATAAAAATGCTAACAAATTCAAACACTATATTTTTAAAATCATTTACTTTAATTTAATTAATTAATAGATAAGTAAATTATCTACTTTAAAAAACTTGTAAGAAAAAATATCACCTCTACACTTCTAAAATAAAATGTGTTCACAAGGAATTAAAAGAGTGCACACAATAATTTTAAAAGTTCAACACACAAAATGCTCACCATAGATCCATTATAGCGTGTAAGCAACAAAATCAAAATATTTTATAATATGATATAAATTACCAAGGGCCCAATCAATCATATAATTGTGACACCAACATACTAAAACACATGTATCTTGTATGTTTACTATATATTCTCTTATTAAAAAGGAAAAGTATGGGTACTTTTTTAGTTTGTAATTATGAATGAAACTATTAATCATTTTTATTGAGTAGATTTTTTAGAGGATTAAAATATAATTGTGCTGATTTTGGTAGAATGGATGTTTTTTGATTTTTGATTCTTAATTTTTAATTGAAAAAGATTTGTGTTTTCAAATTAATATGAAAAACTATTCTTCATTTAAAAAATAAGAAGAAAAGATGTATCTCTTTTTCACGATTAAAGAGTAAAAATGTGATGTATTATATTTATCAATATTAATCATCAACTTTTAAAAAGTTGATCTAAAATAAACTAATATAAAATAAAAATGATACAATAATACTGACACATTTTAGAGTGATGGTAGAATTATTCGTGAGGATGTTTGTGTAAAAAAGTTTATTATTAGAAATCAATTATTGTCAAAGTTTAGTTATTCTAAAAGATGAGGTCGAGTTCAAGTCCCACTTGAATTTGAAGGAATGAATGTTTCTTAATATTTGGCACTAACTCAAAGGATACCCCTCAACACTTGACACTAAGTCAAAGGATGTCAATAGTTTTGATACAAATCGAAGGAGGTCAATGATTCATACATTGACAAAACAAATACCCTTCAACCCTTGACACTAAGCTAAAAAGAGGTCAATGATTCATGCATTGATGGAATAGATACATATTAGTCCTTGAAAGTCAATTATTATAATGCAAGTCAAAGGAGGTTGATAATTCATGTATCAATGAAATGAATACCTCTTAGTCCTTGATACTTAGATAAAATAGGTCAATAACTCAATCATCAAATATATATAGAATGGAAAAAGGTATCAAGATGTTTATCTAAGAAACAAATAGAGAAAAGTGGTCCTTGGTCTATTAGTTAAGTTGAATGACTCGTAAAAAACTCACTAGAGATAAAGTTGTGTTGAGTGCAAAAACCCAACACTAAAAGGAAATGAAGTCAAGATTATACTTGAAACAAATTTAACAATATACCACAAACAAATTTAACAATATAAAGTCCCCTTAACCAAAATAAATCTATTATTCATATATCCAATACTGCAATTACATAAAAACATCTCAAACCTAACATTTAACCAAAAATACAAAAATTATTCCAACACCTACTGCCATAATTTAAAAAATCATCATTAATGAAATTAAATTAAAAAAAGAAATTACAATAAAACAGTTATAATGCCATCATTAAAGAAAGAAGGAAAAGGAAGGAGAACAAAATCTATATCTTGAGTTTGTACCAATAGCCGCGCGAGAGTAGAGAATTGGTACAAGTTCTCTCTATAGAAAGCAGAAGAATTTCATCTTAGATCTAATTTCGTTTGTCTTCTTTTAGATCAGAGAAAACATAAAATAAGAATAAAACAAGGCGAAGCGAAAGAGGAAGTAAGCGGACAACAGAAACATTTCGTACCTTGATCAAGGTAACATTTTGATTCCATTTTTGCACTCAAACTCCTTTCAATTGTCTCAAAATCCTCGGTAAATTAATTCGAAACCCTTCAAAAAAGATTGCTGGTTAGGGTGTTGAGCTTCGAAAAAATTCGTTGGTATCGCTCAATTGTAATGGGATTTTGCGCCTGATAATCTGCTTTGTTCAATACACATATATATATTTTAAATGTGAAGGGGATTTGGCATTATTTTTTGGGTGAATAAGGGATGGATTTCTTTGGTTCGTGGACGCTGGGGGAAAATAATAATAATCGTTTGTAGATGTAAGAGTTTTTCGTTGGATGTTTTTATGGCAGAGAGGAGAGGGTTTTGGATTAATTTGGAGGAGGGAGGGAGGCAAGGATGAACAGTGCAAAAAGAAAGAATGTCAGGATCGAGCCTTTCAAGCATAGGATGGATATGGATCCCAAGCATGCCGACAGGACGTGGAAGATTCTGGCTGACGCAATTCACGAAATCTATAATCAGAATGCCAGCGGCTTGAGTTTTGAAGAACTTTACAGGTTCCCAATTCAAATTTAATTGCTCTTTCTTTTTCTCTCTCTCTCACTCTCTCTCTTTGAAGTCGTTGTTTAGCTGTCAGAATGTAAGAATTATCCATTTGCTTGAGATAAGTTTGGGTGCTTATCTGTTGGTGAGAGTATATTGACGGTCCTTAATTCTAATATGCCTAATTTTACCATCATAATCCTTTTTCATTTACACTTCCAGTGGAATGCAACATCAAGCTTAAAAGTTCATTCTGTTTTGAGTATAGTCTTTGTCAATTTGGCCATTTTAACAGAGTGATTGCTAATTGCTCTGCCTTTTAACAAGATACCATGACTTGCTGGAGTGCCTTTTGCCCTTGTTGGTTTGGAATTTGAACTGATGTATTTTTTGATCGGTTCACTGAGGGATCAATTGGGGTCCTCGCGCATAAAACCAAAGAATGACAATTTACATCCAAAAGAACTAGGAAGATACACATAACTATTGGACATAACAATACTCTCACAAAGATATACTCAGCCAACATGCCAACAGAGCTTAAAACAGCTATTTAATGGGCAAAATAAGAAAACATTCTATATTCTGCATAACAAAGAAGTGCCAAGATTCAGCTACGAACAATTAAAAGACCCCTAGAGCTTAGCAGATACAAACAAAAAGCCTTGATGGTGGTTGATCTCCCACCCTTACAGGAAAAGAGAACTGCTGTAATGTCCCCTTCTGGGATTGCCCTAAATCTTGCCCTAGAATCACAAGTTCCAATGTAGTTAGGGTTATAACTTACCACTTAAATATTTCAAGCAAGATAATTCTTGGTTTAGGTCTTGCAATTATGCTAGATAATATTGGAAATATAATTCATATGATCAAAGCCATATATAATAAATGCCTTATCTAATGCATAACTATTTCAAGACTATATAACCAACCAATATCCATAATGCATAGTGGAAGTTAAATCATAATAGGACTTGGATGAGAAGCATGATAAGTCTACCTAAAGCTATCCATCTAAGCCCAAGAGTGTGCAGCGTCTAACCAAGACCACCCACCTCTTGGCCCCAAGCAGCAGGAACGTCCAAACCAAGACAGTTCCACCCTTGAGGTGGCCGACTTAGTGGATACACTTGTGTCTGCTTTCCCCATCCATGCTGCCTTGCGCATCCCTCTTATGATTGAAACTCCTTGAATCCATCCTAACAATCAGTCATATTTTGGCTTGATATGAAAGTCTTGAAAAGGGTTCCTGTAAACTACTCAACCCATCTAAGCCCAAGAGCGTGCAGTGTCTAACCAAGACAACCCACCCCTTGCCCCCAAGCGGAAGAAACGTCCAAACCAAGACAATTCCACCCTTGAGGTGGCCTACTTAGTATGGGAGAGCCCGTAAACTGCATCTCCCTAATCTGCTTCCTTCAACCTTACTTTTGATTGATAAAGACATACATAAATATATATTTAATCTATTCATTTTAAAGGAATATAATCTAAGTATTAATCTATTACAACATCCACCATCCAATAATTACTAATAAAGATTAATAAATGCTGCAAGCATCATTATTGCCTAATCGTATAATATCTATCTATCTATCTATATGTATATTTCATATATATATATATATATATGAATTTATACTTAACTTACTTCTCTTGGTATTGCTTTATCATTTGCCTTAATGTATTTCTCATTGAACCATCTTCTTATTCACCATATTTCTTCTTGATATCTGCTCCATATTCCAAATGATATTCCTTTATTTCAATCTGCTGTTTGCACTCAGATTTCTAATTGATTTTTATTTTCTGTTCTCATTTGCTGTTCATATATCTGTCTTCAAATCTGATTATATTACAATGTTCAAGCTCCCTTGAATGCAGATCTGATTCGATGCATGATCCTTCTTTCTTCAACTTCTATATCATTTATATCTTTCTTATGCCTCTTAATGAAGGGAGGCATCCCTTAGAAAAGAGACAGCATTTCAAATAATCGCAGACTTTCCTCAATCTCCATCGCTTCTCTTGGAGACTCTAATCGTTTTTTTTTTGAAGACTTTAATTACATGTAATCGCTGCCTTTTACCGTATAGTAATTGCTGCCTTTTACCGTATAGTAATTGCTGCCTTCTCATAGATTATTCGCTGCCCTTAATTACCATTCTTTTTATAATTGTATTTCAATATGTATATTATTTCATATTTTATATTAATATAGTATATATTTATTATTATTTATTTTTATATATACTTTTTTAATATTTATAGTATTATATTATAATGCTTATAATTATAATAATAATATTTAAATTGCTAATATTTATATTTATATTGCTATTTATTTTATTTATTTATTGGTATTTCAAGGCTTGGTTTTGCAATTTTGGGGGCATGACAACTGCCATGGTCCATTGAGAGCCTTTGTTAATGACTTCCATAGTATCTGTGATTTTTTTTTTTCTCCACTTCTTTGGTTTATCTGTTGAGAGCAACAACTAATCTAAGGAAGAAAGCCCCCCCAACCATTCCAACTCTTCCAAATGAAGTGTATTTTGAAGCAACAAACCCTCATCATCCAAAAATAAAGCCCCAACATCCAAAAATAAGCCCAAATTAGTATCTTGCTTTTGCACTCACACCTATTGTTCCTTAGTGTGAGTGTGAAATTCAAATACAAAAGATAAGATTTTGGCAAATGAAATGCAAACTTCAAATTGAATCACATGCTCACCTTCGATAGAGTGGAAATATGAATTATATAAACATAATGAATTGAAGACGTGAATCAAACCAAATGCAACACCTTTTTCTGACAAATGGATATGCTATTCAAATGATAGAATGTTTGTTGCTCACTTTGACAGCATGTACTTGCTCCAAATTGGGATGAAGAAATGATGGATTTGATCTCAATTTATAGATTTTTGATAAGATGGATGAATTGTCAGGGTTTGATCTTGGATCATGAGTTTACCCGTATTGATGGTGGAATGGATGTGGAGAGGTTGCAGCTATTACCCATTTTTATGGAGGTAACTAGCTAGTTATCTCATTTAATTGAATTATTGAATTATTTTGATTGATGAGTTAGCTGTGTTGATTGATGAGTTAACTGATTTAATTGACGAGTTAACTGATTTGGTTGAATTGTTAACTGATTTGATTGAATTGTTAACTAAAGTGATTGATTTAGTTAACTAAATTGATTGATTAGTTAATAATGGGGTGTAAATCATTATTTTCTAAGTTACCGATTCGCCACTCCTAGCCTCCGGATATAATATGATTCGTACTGGATTCGAAATTCGGGTTCGATTCGAGTCGGATTTGGATAAGATTCAGAATTTTGACTGTGGATTCACTACGGATTCGATTCGCCTCTGCGGATTCATCCAAGATACGCCTAGGCGAATCCGACGCGAATCCAGCAAAAAAAGTGCATTTTTTTTTGACCAAAAGTTGACTTCTAAAAACTAAAATAGTCATTCCAACCCTAATCTTTGCCTCCAAACACATCTAATGATGCTGCTTTTTTTGATGACCCATATGATTCCGATTGATCAATGATCAATAATGGCTGATTGTAAACACTTGACATTTTTATGTTTGAACTTTAATTTATAATTTTATATCATGACATTCGACTTTCGAGTATCACTAATATTTTAATATTTGACTATGAAAGTGGTGATGTATTTTTGCTATGTTATTAGACTATTAATATGGTGGTGTATTTTGAGCTTAATTACTACTGCAAATATGTATATATTTTTTATTTTTATATGTTTTTTGTATTGCCGTACCCAAAACGTACCCAACCCCCCAAAAAAATTTCGCCGAATCCCATACCGGATTCGCGTACCCATACTTGAATCCAAAAATGAATCGATAACTGAGATTATTTTTATTAAATTATTTGTGGATAATGGATTTATTTTAATACTTGAATACTTGTGGGGAAATATTTTATTTAAATTAATCAAGTAATAAAGTTTATTCAATCAATTTGATTTTGAGAAAGTGGATTAATTAAGAAAAGATGGATTATTTAATGAGTGGATGAGTGATTATGTGGTTAGGTGTCAAGATGGGGGTAGTGGTGATATTTCAGTGTCTGTGTAGAATCCTACATCAAGATTTTATAGGAGGTTTTAGAGGAGCTAATCTCTCTTAGTTTCCATCTAGATGTTTGTTGAGCAAGGTTTTCTTTGCCTTCCTCACATGCTGCCATAAAACATCCTTGATTTCTCCAAACAATTTTTTTATTAGAATTATCATCTTCTAGAACCTATTTCCATAGCTGAATCAAACTAGAACTAGAAGAACTTGAAAAGGTGTGGTCCACTATTTTTTGACCGATTTGATTGCAATTAAGGAATCTAAAAGGAAAAGCCTCAAAATCCAAATATTGAAGCCACAAACCTTATGAGGATAAAAGCCAAAAATGATAGGCTTACATAAATCAACCAACACATGATTCCTATCCTATTTTTCTTGAAGTCCATTTCTCTCAAGTTTAGACTTGTCAAACTCCTCGATTTGACCAATTGACATTTTAATTATAAACTCATTTTTCATGACCAAATGGAAGCTTGTGTAGATGTATCCAAGTGGGATCCCGATACAATCTTATGATCAAAGAAGGGTTTTTGAGGGCATACATTAGGGGAAAATCTCATTATCAAAATGATTTTTAATGGATCTTGAATGTGGGGTATTGCCTGTATAAGTAATTTGAACAACACAAAAGATGACATCATCTTGTATAATGACATCATCGTCTCAAACTAAAGCATATTTATTTTTATTTATTATGATGAACATTCTTATATTACAAAGTAACTCATCATAGTTTTTTTTTTCTTTTTATTCGTAAGGAGTAGCTTTATATTAATATATCAAAAATATTACAATATTTCCAACATGGATAGTCTTGCAAACCATCCTCGATCAGTTCTAGACAACTATACTTCTTAGAAAAAGACCACGTAGGGTCAGACCACTTCTATCAACAAAATGTGGGAAAGCATATTAACAAAACCTCCTAGCAATCCGTAAACCATACAACCAACTATAAACAAAAACCCAAGCCTAGAGCCACAATAGACGATTGAAAACACAAATATAGTAAACCCACCTAACCCAAGAAGCCATTGGCAACTGCAAACGTCTTGAAATCTGCAACCTTGCTTCGGCCAAAGGACAGAGAGAGCTTGAGCGCCTGTTGGAGATAAGCCACGCTCACCGCCGCAAGTTGTTTATGTTCCACTAAGGCTATACCCTTCAGATCAAATATGAAGGGATAAAACTTCACCACCTCACCAAGCACATAATATGCGGGCAAGTCACGCAGCCTTGGCACACCCAACCCATGAGATGCAATGGAAAGAATTTCCTCCATACCCACCAACCATTCAACATGGAATAGCTTTTTCATCAACACCTTTGCATCTTTCTTTGCCATCTTGATGTCTAACAAAACCGCCAAGAAACGAGAGGATATGTGTGTGTTCACTCGCTTGGTCTCGCCATTGCACAAAAAACTTTTGCCCATAACCATTTATATTGCCGCAAGTATTAACAGGTTGTATTTCTTTAGGATCCTCTTGAGGCACTGCTCCGAAATCTCCCCATAGAACACCATCTCACGAACTGTGCTATCCAAATGTATAGGAGTATCGACGCCAATGTTGATCATGTTCTTTACAGACATTTTGACGACGAACTTGGAGCGTTCACCCATTGAGACCACAATGCAGAACACAGAGACTCAAACCAAACCGATGAAGAAAAAATTCACTCCAACACCAAGATTAATTCATCTATAATGGAGGCGTCAATTAAATCAGGTAATTATGGCATAGATAGGTATTAATCTGTCGTGCAAAGCCAACCCATCATCAAAGAGGCACTACCAACTTGCAAAAACAAGCCCATCTTGCAGAAACCAAGGCCGGATTTGATGTGATAGCCCGATCTCCCAAAAGTGGGCTTCGTAAATCACCTTGAATCATCATCATGTTATTAACCACTTGTAAAGATTTGATGTTGCCAACGCCAACGTCATCCTTGGTTGACTTAGCCTCATGAGCTAGCAAGAGGCATCGAAATGGCAAGCCCCTAATGATTATTCGGCCTTCCCAAAAGATTTTCTTGGGAAGGCGCCCTCCTATCCACCCACTACTCATCATAGTTAATTTAACCATACCTATTTTACTCATTCTTTTTGTAGATCATATAATTCTAATAGAAGGTACTAAATTTTCAAAGAGAAAACAAGATGATCTAACTTTAGTTAAAATAATAAATAAGAAACTATTGCAATTTTTGAGATAAAATTCAACATAAAACTAAATAATGGAAACCTCACTACAATTCAACAATGCATTAAAACTAGAAATTAGAAAGAATAACTTCAAATAAAACCAATATAAGATTGACTTCTAAGATAAGAAACTCATATAAATCAATAAATTGATATAAAAATTTGTGTTTAGAAATTTTTAAATAATTATATGGGCCCATCTAACTTATGTATTTAAGTGATTTACAATTTAAATAATAATTAAAGGACAAATTCCTTATTTCTAGGATTTTTTAGGAGGCCCTTTCCCAATCCAAATTTCTCCTAATAGTGAACAAACTAACTGTGCCACAAATTTGAGGTCCATTCCTCTAGAGAAAATCACGAGCATCCATGAGCTAAAACCAAACTTGGAAGAAAATCGTGGCCATAAAAAATAAAGAAGGGCACTCATAATTGCTTCAAGTTTTCCCCATGCAATGTATGAGCTAGAGTTCTTTAGCTTTCTAACTAGAAATATGCATACGAGAGATCTAACACCCAGCTCCTGAGAAATTTGATCTGTACGATCCAAAAAGAGGAGATTTGTAGTTTCTTTAGCCAAAGTGAAAGGAACAAACCTCAAGTAGCAAGACATAGAAACATATTGGGCAACATCCATAGAAGACTAGGGACTACAAAGAAAAGTCTCAATAGCCCTACAAACCAATGGATTTCCTCCTTACTCTCTCATCTTGATAGCATGACTGTCAATCTCCTCTAGCTAGTGCTAAGTCTTAGGCCTGAAAAGAGACAATGTCACCAATATAGGGGATTAAATACTTGTTTTTAGAAGATTTGTCATTTGCAAAATTTGCCACAACTATGAAAAGCATTTGTGACATTCTTGCATTTTGAAAAAAAGTTACCCACAATTTGAAACGTCATCTTGTTGCAGTTGTTGACCAACATTACCTTTCCTTTCAAAGGGCACATAAAAGTTTAGAAAACCTTTTAAAAGAAAGAGGGGTTTATCATTGATTGTGAGCGTCTTATATTCACTTTCTCAAAACTACATAGATGTTTGATTTGGAGGATCTTTACCCCACTTCAAAGTGTAAGCCAAGGTTAGATAGTTTCCAACAACTTTCTAAGTGTTGTGAGTACTACTGCTATCCTCCACATCCTTGTTCCCATCCTTTCCATCTCTTGCTCTTCTCTTACATTGTCCTCGATCCTAGTGCTCACTCTTGCTTCTATGTTGCATTCACTTTGTAACCTGCACATGCTCCTATTCCTCACAATATTTTGAATTTTAACTAATTTTATGCTTTTGTGTTAATATATTTTGCAAATGATTGAAAACTTTGTGTTCTTTCCTTGTAAAATCTCCATTTTCATATTTTCACATTTTTTTCTATTAGAAGATTAAACTTATTCATCTTTTGAGAAAAATATGGGTTTTATGTACATATGAGCAAGGCCTTCTTAGGATGACCATCTCTCATATCTTTAATTTGACCTTTATTATCTTTTTAATTTGCTCTTTAAGCTGAATGCACCATCAAGCCTAGAATAACATTTCTTTTCTATCAAAATGTTCCCAAGGCTTAGCATCTAATCTTGTTTAGTGAAGCCCGCTTTAGTACTACAATTTATAGATAGAGACTTGTTGTGACCTATTTCACACATCGCCCCATTGCAAATGGGGACCCCCAAGTTTTGATGTCGCCCTCTGAAATTGCCAGTTTTAGAGTCCTAAATTTGAATAACTTTTTGAGAGTCTGTCTGGCTAAGTTGAAATTTTGAACCCGTTTGAATGCTTAAACGTCATGGAAATGCTCAGAAGACCCAGTAGACGAGGAACGCCATTGCTTTCGGTCAATTCTAACACTTCCTATTTTTTAGGGATTCTGCTTTTTTGCTTTTTTGATTTTCAGCATTTTTAGGCCATTCTGGAGTTCCTATTTTTTAGGGATGCTTTTTTGCTTTTTCTATTTTTAGAAAGTTTCTATTTTTGGAAAGTTTCTATTTTTGGATCCCATCAAGCAAGAAATCAACACGCCTCCAGGCGTCAAAAGAATCAAGGTAAAAATGGCAAAAGTTCGGAAAATGGCTAAGTCTGAGAGAGGCGCCTATGAGAGAAGAATGGCATGAAGAGCATGAAGTCCCCAAAGGTAGGCACTAGCGAGCCAAGCATGAAGTCTGCCCATGGCATGGAGGTCTCCAAGTTCGCCATGCCACAAGCAGAGCCAAGTCCGCCCTTGGCAAAGGACAAGAGCAAGTCCGCCCATGGCAAAGGTGAAACCAAGTCCGCCCTTGGCATGAAGAGGTCAAAGTCCGCCCAAAAAAGTCAATGGCAGGAAGGCTACTAAGTCCGCCCAGCAAAGTGAAAAACGGCATGAAGTCTAGCAAGTCCGCCCAGCATAAAGGAGAAATGGCAAAGGCAAGTTGAAGTCCGCCATATGCTAAAATGGCAAGAGGCATGTGAAGTCCGCCCCAAGAAGTTTGGAGAAGGGTGGAAATATGAAGGGGTTCGCTACAAGATGTTTGGAAGGGGTGAAATTGCAAAGAAAAGTCGCCTTATGATGGATTAAATGGCCAATTATAAGTGAAGTCTGCCGTTGGACAAGGCAAGAACAAAACTCGCCATGGCAAGAAAAGGTTGAAGTCCGCCTTAGACAAATGGAAGGTAAAACACGCCATTGGCAAGGAAATATGGAGAAATTCGCCTAACTTAGGAAAATTTTATTTTCTAAGGCATGAAAAATGGAAAAATGTCTAGATAGAGAAGAGGTTAGGCCGGCTTGAAAATCACTCCTCAGCAAGAGAAAGTGAATTCTTTGGCAAGAAATGGAGAATGTAAGGCAGAGCAAGTGTGAAGTCCGCCCCTCTCAGCTTAAAAAAAATTCCTAAGGCACGGATAAAAAAAATGACAAAGTGGCAGAGATCTCCAAGTTCACCCAACCCAGAAGATGAATCGTTTGGCTAAATAAAAACGTTAGGAGAGGCCAAAAGTCCGCCTAGAAAGTTGAAAATTGGCAGACAAGTTATCGAGCACATTTTGGCTAGGTAGACAATTGGAAAATGAAATATTTGACCACGGACAACAAAATTAGCCATGTATCAATTTTAAACAGGTTGGAATTTAATATTTTAATATTTTTAATTTTTTCCCAACACTTAGGGAAATTTTAATTAAAAATTCGAAGCACGGAGATTATTTGGAAGATTAAATTATTCTCCCTTAGGTAAATTTAAAATTGCCATGATTCGAAAATTTAAAGTATGTTGGAAAATTAATTTTAAACAATTAATTTAATATCTTTTGATATTTTCTCCAACACTTTTGCAATTTTTAAGAAATTCGAAAATCCCAAACAGAGGTGGCACAGAGATGAAAGTTGGAAACTTGCCTCAACGACTGAAAGTAAAATTAGAAACTTGCCAATCCGAGAAGAAAAACGTTTCTAAAACTGGAAGAAAATCAGAGAAAAGAAAGCAATTCTTTGAGGAAAATCGCACTTCTCAGCCATAAAATGAGTTTCAGCAACTCATTTCTTCACAATTTCGACTGAGAAGAAGCTATCTCTCTCGAATTTTCTGGGAATTGTTTGCGAAGGAAAAATTTAGTGCAAGTAACATTGCTGTGAGAATCAAGGAAGCAATTTCTTGTTGACAGGCGTGATTTTTAGAAAGAAAGAAGTTATTTCTTTGCTGAAAATTGTACTTCCCAGCTTTGGCGCACTTCCTCTGGCAGATTTTCAGAATTTTTAAATTCATTTGCAGCCAGAATACGATCTTTGAGGTTTGGAAATTAATCGACAATTTATTTGTACCTCGTTTCTATCTTCTACTTTCTTTCCGGCACGAGTTTCATCCATAGAGGGGTGAATTTGATTACTTTCAGCTTTGCTTTTTGACAGAAATTTTAATTTAATAAGCTGAAAGTGCGATTTTGTCCAAACTACACCCCGGAATAAATTGATTTTAAAAGGTTTTATATTAATGTTAAGTATCTTGTACTTGCAGGTTGACAGTCAATCAAGAAGAGACGTCCAGACAAGCACAAATGAAGTTCGCGAACAAGGGATCGCAGCCAGAGACTAAAATAAAATCAAAATGGAAGAACATCTCGGACACCAATCTTGGTCATATAGACCTCGATGAATTCAAGAGAAGAGTATATGGGCACAATGGGCCTTTACCCACGCCTGCAGCCAGGAGAATGGTAAGAAATGGAATCTTTCAAGCTGTCGGATTTCCGCTTGCACTTGAATGTGCTGAATTGATGGTGGAGTGTGCGCTTCATTATAATGCTGAGTTGAGGCAAATTGTGGCGCCTGATGGGAGAATATTGGCACATCTGGGAGAGTTGGCCATACAAGAGGCCTTTGGCATTCCTTCGTATCCTAAGACCACTTATAAAACTAAGGAAGACGCCCAAAGATTGTATGATGAACAGCCTGACCTTTGTGCCGCCAACCTTAACAAGTCATGGCTGGACAAGCCTAGGCCGTCGGTCAAGAAAATGCCCAAGAGGTTGATGCGTACGGACTTCAAGGAGGACTATGGAGACATCATTATCTTGCTGAACAGAATAGCAGGCAGTCCTTTGGGGGCGCCATTCGAGCCATGGATGTACTATTTTATTGAAGACATCACAGAGGGCGTAAAGATGTTTAACTGGTCATGAATGATAAGCAATAACCTCCACGAGCAGCTTGTCAACTTGGAGAAAACTAAAACGTTTTATATGAGTTCTTATGTCATCTATATGTTGGCTAGGACTTACAAGTATGCAGGTTTGATATGCAAAGGCACGGTCGGCAGTGGATCAAACGAGCTGAAGGCCTATGACTGTTATCCACAGTTGCAGTTGAGAGAGAAGGCGCACTTTAGGCGAGCTCATGACGCCTTCCTTATGTATATCAGAAGAACACTCCAGGGAGGGACGCATCAACGGCTGACTCTTGAGGCCAAGAAGCTGATTGGCAAGTATGGGTCTTGGTTTATCCAGTATCCACGATATACTTACCTCAGAATCCAAGGATTCACCGGGAGCCCATATCGTTTGCCCATCTTCCCAACTAACAAGATGGTCCTGTTGGAAGTACTAAGGCAGCTAGAGGAATTTCAAGGCCTCCAAAGGACAAAGCAAAAGGCGGCAGTAACTTTTCCCTTCTTTATAGGGAACATGCTAGAATCTTGTCCATCATCGCAGGCAGCAGATAGTGCCAGGCTCGAGATTCAACATTATCCTTTTGCTACCTATCCATCTAGGAGCCACTTCGACCCGCATCATCACATCAAGACGGTGGATGGAAGGAGGTACAAGCATAGGGTTGAACTGGAAGATTTCTGGGCGGATGCTGCGGACGAGTTTGAGGTTAGGCGAAAGATGTGGTCCAGACTGCCTGTCAGCTTGATCAGGGCAACAAAACTTTGTCGGGTGCCAGATCAGTTGGAAGAAGATGGACAACAGGTATAGCCGCACCTTGATGAGAGCTTGCCTTTGCCGGTGGTCAGATGGTCAGAACCCGAGCATGCCAATTTGAATACTTTGATGAGACCTATCATCAAGTATACACAGTGGTGGGTTGATCAACAGATTCAGGAACTCAGGCGAAAAAGGATAACCTTGACTTATGATATGTTGAGTGAGGCGGAATCCTATTCTTCCAATGCAGACGCATCCCAGGGCGTAGAGATGATAGAGGCCACCACTTCCAAGAAAAGGAAGGAGATAGCTGTGGGTAAGGAGCCAGTTCAGAAGCAAGCGAAACTGAAGGCTTCACGATCTGCCGCATCGAGAAATATTGAAGAGATGTTGGCTACTGTAGATGCTTCACTGGCTGACATAAGGGATCCTTCTCTGATTCCTGAAGGTAATATGGAACCTCAGCCGAACAATGATGCGCCACCATCTCCCACAGGCACAAAAATATTGGAGTCCGATGATGAAAATGTGGACACCCAAAATGAGGATTTCCAGGAAGGAATGATTTCAGCCCTTAGGGGAATTCTGGATGTTCCTGACAAAGAAGACAGGCTGGAAGATGAAGGCATAGAGCAGCCGACGATCTCGGATTGGCTAAGGGAGAGGCTGAAAGTACAGGCGCCAGTGGAGGAGCCAGAAGAGGATGACACTGCTGACTTCTTAGCCAGACTTACGCAGACTGCAGTTAAGAAGCCAGCAAAGAAATTCTCGAGCATACAGAGAGATGAAGCCGGCAACAGGACAGTGCAGATCGCAGTGCCTACAGTGGACAAGCCACAAGAGGACATGGCTCCACAAGATTATGCCATCACAACCATTGACTTGGGTCCAACCACGAAGGGCCAAGAAATTGAAGACTTGGACAATTCTGTGTCCACTATCAAGTCAAGGTTGGCAAAGGAGGTAGCCAAGAGGAAGGAGTGCCAGTTAGAAATTGAGCGCCTAAAGGAGTATATCCAGCACTTGATCAAGCCACTTGATCAAGATAACACGGCAGCTCCTCTACTCCCGAACTCTTCACAGGAGGCCGTTAAAGAGATAGAAGAAAACATGGTCACAATTGGGAAGCCAGAGAATGGATAGCAGTGAAGGGGACTGAAGCTGAGGCATTTGTAGAGTGGTTGACTCTGGTTTATGGTCAGGCCACTGCCCTACTTTCTAGGCTAGCCGCTTTGGTTGAAGTATGGGAGAGCCTTCCGGATGTGCAGGAGAGAATAATTCCTTGCCTTAGGATTCTGAAAGGGATTCCTAAGCAAGAATTGATAGACGGAGATATCATCGTGGCTGGTGCAGCATATGACTTCCATACTTGGTATTGGGCACTAACGGTGTGAGGTGAAGTTTTAGACAGGGTAAAGGTTGACAATCTCAAGTTGGAGGAGCAGGTCAAAGAAGTTCAGGCCAAAATCCTCAACATGATTGCCGATATCCTGGATAAGGAGGCTCTACAAGAGAATGACCTGCAGTTAGAGGTTTTGAAAAGGAAAGTCCAAGAAAGCATCTTTGCTATCACTGGACCTATTTTGAAGCAGGATTGGGCCAAACTGGCGAACTTCCTAAGCCTCCAAGAGTCTTTTGAGAAGACCAAGCCAGAGTGGGAGGATACCTTTGCCAGATGTGCCGAGAGTGTGGACGGACTGGAATTCAGGATCAGAATGCTTCCTCAGGTCACCTTGGATGAAGTTGCCTTGATCGTGTCTAGATTCATCGAACACATGGCAATGCGGGAGGATCGGGATGTAATTCCTTGAAAATAGCTCCAAGCGCCACATCACCCTGTCAACTCTCAGTTCACTGAAGTCATTTTGGGAAACCCTAATTAGGGTTTATTTGTTTTGATCTTGGCCATTGGCTCATTTTTAATCTGAGTCGTTTATTCAAATTCATGAACTCTATATAAACTTGATTACTCTCATTTTCAATTTGTGAGGTGAGTAGTATAATATTGTTGCGACAAGACTATTTCCGTTAATAAAAGCTCTAGTGCATGATTTGCTTAGAACCACTTTTGTTTTCAAATAGTGTGCAAGGTTTTAATATTTCTCCTTCAACACTTAGAGTAGAATTAGATTAGTATTTCATTTATATGTTTGTTAAGTGGATGATAGATTTGATAGCAGTGGTAGATAAAATTTAGCTCATACTTTTGTCAAATGGATGATTTGCATTTGATGTGTAAAGTTAGTTTGAGCCATTAATTTGTGGATGCTTCAATTCAAACATGAAAATTATTATCACTTCCGTTGAAGATTGCACCCACTTTACGTAGTTGTCTGAAGGAGGCGAAACAAAGTGTGGTTACCCTATTTTATCTCGTCACTGTCATCTCTTGAGTTCTTAGGCGTAGTTTAGACCTCTAAACCCTTATCCTTTTTGCCTTTTTTTGGAAAAACTGAAACACCCATCTAAAGAGCTTCAATGATAAAACTGTCTAAGTCCTCAACTCGCAAAATGAATTTTATGTAAGTCCCCTTGTGATTACCAGCAAATCACAACGCCCACTGACCTTGTCCATATGTCATGACCTGACCAAAAGAAACATTGGAGTTATTGTATTACCTTCTAGGTATTTGCAATTACTTTTCAAGAGAGGATAAAGTGTCCTTGGGCATTTTTATTCTGTGTATGGTGGCGTATTCAAAACACACACCAACAAGACTATCATGACAATTGTTTGCCTCATCACTAGGAAATGACTTGCTTATTTGTCTTTTGGCATTATTGTTTAGGAATTTTAACTGATAGCATTGTTTTGCCTTAAGATATTTTGCAAATGGTTGAAACCTTTGCATTTGATTAGTAATTAGTGTGTATAGCACTCTAGCGCACTACATAATCCATCAATACGAATCTTACTCAACTTTAATGTAGATTGATTGATTAAGTCAATTCAATATGTGTAATTTGTGTTTGATTCCTATGTACTAAGTGCAATATTGGTAAGTGCAAAAACATGGAAGGATGCATGTACAATCAAAATAGAGAGCATAGAACACACATAAAATGAAGTAGACACTAGCAATTGATTTGAAGAAACTTAAAATGGGAGAAAACTTTACAAGAGTGAGGAATCTCCTTTTCAAGCCACCATCTCATGAGCTATTACAATGGTTTAATGTCTTCTAAGGGTCTCCATGAGCTTCTTCTGCACAACCAAAAATGTACAAACAGCAACCATGCCTTGCAATTGGTCTCTCACTTCCCTTATCACACTGCAACTTCTCTATGGCTCATAGGATAAAGCAACATAAGCTCAGTTCAACCAATTTGTTAAGAAATAGCGTGGTGGACCTAATTACTATGATTTCTTGGAGTTATTAATGAACATGAATTACAAGAAATGTTGGAAGGGATTATGAGATTGTTCAATAATTGGTGTTGATGTTAAAGGCAGCGTTGGGCTTCTACTTCCAGCCCAGTTCGATCCATGAAGGGCAATTTAAATGGTAGCCTAACAGCTATTTTAATCGCATAGACATAAATTAATGAAGAGGTGCTTCATTATGAAACATTGATTAATATTTAATCATTGCTAATCTGGGCCGACTTATAATGTTTAATTATTGTGAATATTTATATGGGCCGACTTCATTAAAGAAATAATATTTCTTTAATATGAGGCCGACCTTCTTGAAGAGTCACCTTATTTTGTATAAATATAAGGTGACGATCTCTCATTTCATGATAAAGTTCATTTCATCATATTCGCACTCCTTGAAGAAGTTCGCACTTGAGCAGCAGGTCATGATCTTGAGCAGCAGATCATTATCTGGAGCAGCATATCATTATATTGATGCAGCAGATCGATCTCAGGAGAAACATGTCTATGCTGTATTCACGCATCTAGGAGAGATGCTGCTGTATATTGTATCAAATTCGGCCTTGTGTTGGGCCTGAGTTGTAAGCAGATTTCTGCTCTTATTCCTAAATATATAAGAGATATATTTGCTGGGATTTTCCCCTTGAGTTTGGAGGGTTTTCCCAGGGTATCTTGTGGTGTTCATTGTCTAATGTGTTGCATTTTCTGATTGCTTTCATGTCTGATCATAAAAAGTTAAAACTAACAATTGGAACTACTGAATTTGGAAAGCTTTTGCTTCTTCAATCTTTGTAGGCTTGTAGTTATGCCCACCTATTGGGATAGTTTTTATAGCAGTTGAAATCATCTTTGATAGCTTTGCTAATGAATTCTGGTCTAAGCTATTTGACAATTTGGACTGGGTTGGAATCTGTCATGACATCAACATTTTTATTGCTTGGCTCACTTAGAACACCTTTGCCTTTGACTTGCACTAAGAACTTGTTTTCTGCAACTTTGTTCAAATGTCTTTCTTATAAAATGAGTCTTATAGGGTGTCTAATACAAGGGAGAGTCTTCATGAGCATAGTTTGCAAACTTGGTGAGTTCTCTCTAAACTCATGAGTTATTTTGGCAAGAGTTGCCTAAAGTTTGTGAGTTTTCTGTGTGTTTTCTTTGCAAATTCACCCCACAATTTTTTTTGCAAACCCTTGATAAAATCTTGATAATTTATTTATTTATTTTCTTCCTCAGTTATTTGGTTCTTCATGGCATGTATTGATTGTTCAATGATTGAAAGGATTTATCAAGGCTTGGTCTAGGCGATAAAATAATGAAAAATGGCATGTAGCATGCATTTCCCTATGGCTTCAAAGGCCTTAATTTGTTTTGGTTTGCACTAGATGGAAAAAAAGTTTTTCCATATGGCTTGAAACAACAAATATATTTTTTTGCCCTATTTGATGGATTTTTCAGTGGGTTTTAGTATCCCAATTAAAACTTGAGTTATTGAATTCCATTTATGCTTTTGGTTTTCTAAGTCAATCCGCTTTTGAGTAATGCTACTATGATCAAAAAAGACTTTTGTGTTTTCTAAATTTTCTTTATGTGTCTCATGCATTATTTAAGTTTATTTTGTGTATTTTTATACTCTTAGTGTTTGTCAAGTCCCAAGTCCATGTCAAATGTTGGGTTGTTGAGTTTTTGCTAAGCCAGAGTTTTCGAATTACGTCCACGAGAACATCTTATAGACTAAGTTAGCTGATTTCACCAACTTAACTGATCCATATCAGATCATGCCTTCCCAATTAGGAGGCTTTTGATCTCCCAAATTTTAGGTAGTTATTAGATGAGCAAACATTTCTCCCACCTTGTTTCTCAAACACCATTGGGCCTTGCACAACTTTGTCTCTTAAGACCTCTTGCCAAGTCCATTGAATTTAACGCCACAACCATTCTATTTAATTTTGATCTTGGTTACTAGATGAACTGGATGAAGTTTCATAGTCAACAGTTATCAAATCTTTCAAAAGAAGTGAAGAAATTTTGCCACTAACATTGATCAACTTCTTTACTAGATATGTACTTACCAAGGTGATCTTTGATTTGCCTTCATAAGCATGGATTATGAAGCTCTTCTCATCCTTCTTTAACTTGTATTAGTTGTCCCTTATCTAATAGATGACATCTCTAAGATACATGTATGGTCTAGCAAACACTACACATACATCGAGAAGAACCACATCTACACTAAAACATTTATTAATTCCAAACTTAAGTTTGCATTGTTTTGGTGCTAGATAATTCTATCCTTGTTTTTCCCAATTCAATTCAGAAGGTTTGGGTTGTTGATATATCTCCAATCCAAGCTTCTCACCAACCTCCTTGGAAATCAAATTATTTTGAGAACTAGAATCAAAGAGAGCATCTACTTTTGTTTTGTTGATCTGAATTTTAATATGAAAATCTCAGTATCTTAAACTTCTCCTTGTTCTTCATTGCCACTTAAGCAAACCTTTTTGTGGAGAGAGGTAGAAACAAGTTTCTCATCTTTGTTGGAACTACATTCCACTTCATGACATTCTTCTTACTCTTTTTCCTAGCGTTTCTTTGAGTTTTGGGAATGGTAATTTTTCTGAATTTTGGGGATAGTATGGGGATGGCTAGAAAAAAATTATATAAAAATAATTAAAAGAAGCTGCAATTTATCATTTATGCAAACAATGAGTAAGAGAAGTTGAACTTTATATAAAGTTTAATAATTTGACAATAATTGATCTAGTGATCAATGACAAGCATCTTTGTAATAATATCTATATTATTCATGAAGTTCAAGATAGAAAGTACAAAGTAGCATATAAAATACAATGAGTAATCTAACTCATTGGTTGATGCAAATGGTGCGGCACAATCTTTAGCATTTGAACTTCTAGACTCATCTAGCTCTTGCAAATTGATTGGACCAACCCTATATGAGCAACTTGCTCCTCATCAATTGTGTTGTTGAATTCTCCTTGTACTTAATTGTCTTGTGCTCAATGAGGCACACAACACTTTGCACAACCATAAGCTCTTTCGCTCTCATAGATGCAAGCATATGGCTCTTGATAGAGTGAATGAAGGTGTATGTGGACAAGTTCTTCTCAACAACAAAGGAACTAGAAACTTGTGATAAGAGCTGAATGGCCATTGTGTGTATCAATAATTTAGGCCCTATCACCAATTCAATGGGTTTTCTTTTGCCAAAGTTTCCTTATCTATTTGTAAAACTCATGTATCCCTGAAGGTTGGCACATTTGGTTTACATGTGTTAGATCAATGTGGCTTCCTCTATATTGTACATCTTAATGGTGTTCATGGAACCCCTCTCAACCTCCATGTCATCCAAGCCTTTGCACACATACCACTTTTAGTTTAACATGTAGCTAGTCACATGTAAAGAAGTGTTCAACATCTACCCACCTCTATTGAATGATAGGCTAAATGTGCTCATTGTAGAATTGCAAGGTGGGTCTCTTTGTCAAACAATGGACTTCATTTGTCTGAGCATGCTATTGATTCACTTGTGCATCTCCCCAAGCCTAGGATTGCTAGAGGATTACTAGACTCGCCATCTAATTAATGTGGATATTGGGACCATGATAGAGTGTCTCTGGTATCCAACCAAAAAGTGTTGTTCTTCATCACTTCCTTCACCCTCAACCCCTACTTTGTCATGGACTTGGCCCATCAATTCCACTTTTGTTTAATGATCAGTTGGAAGAGTTCGTGCAACTCAATCATCCTTTCCAATATAATGAAGTAGGATGCATATTTGGTTTTCATGGGTTTGATAATTTCCTTCTTGGAGGATTGAAATGGTGCATGACATGTGTGGTGATTGTAGATAAACATTTGTAAATTTTCCCATTGGCTACAACCTATTTGATCCTCTAAATTTTTTCAATATTGTTAAGTCATTGTTCATGGCATGCACACTACAAGGGATCCAATAGATGTGCTTTTTGGCAACTTCAACCAACTATTTGGCTTTCTTGCACACATATGCCATGTTTGGCATGCACCCCATTGTCAAGGCCAATTTTCTTATTAACATCTCTGAAGGTTTGAAACTAGAACACCATATCCTTGTTCCTTGAAAAATCAATTGCCCTAAGGAAGTAAAGGCCTCTCCTTACATGTGATCATGATGTTGATTAGTGGATGGTGTGTAATTCCCAACCACTTATTTATGATAAGCTACATCCTTGTGAGACTAATATGGTGTTGTTCAATAACTTGCAGCATGTTAAAACTTGGTAGACCCAATTCTGACTTGGACTTGATGACTTGATAAAAATTTGATAAATTAAAAAATACTTAAATTTCATGTGAAAAATAGATACACAATGTATCGAATGAGTTTGTAGAACATTGGGGAAGTGTTATTGATTTGATTCAAATAAAAAAGAGTACAATATTGCATTAACATGTGAACACAATAGCCAATAATATGATATGTATTTTGATGATTGAAAATTATCATTTTAAAAAAATTACAATTCCATGCAAGTTACAAGAATTTACAATTGTCTCTTCCCCATAAACATCTTAGTGATGGCTTGGGTCTTGCTCCTTGCAATTGGTTGTGTCTCCACCCTTGAACTAGAAGGTAATGACCCCTCGAACCCAACATCATCGTTAGCCATGATGTCATCCAATCCAATGCCTTTTACTTTTGGTGCACCCACCTTTTCATGCCTTTGAAAATCAAGGATATTTTCTTTGGTAAACATGGGGTCCTCATCCAATGTTTTCTAGTCACTGTACAGATCAATGTTAGCCAAGTTAGTTAGCTTATGACTCACTATGCCCACCCTTTTGTTCTATTGCACAAAAATGAGGTCATTGTGGTGTTTTTGTTTGAATTTGTTGTACTTCTTCATGTGAATGATCTCAAATAAACTTTAGTTTCACTCACATTTAGAAGCACTACAAACAAAGTTGGGATGAAACTTAGAGGGCTAGCTTTTGAAGATTTGGTTTGTTTGCTCCAATATTTTTACCAAGCAGCTGCAAAGAAGACAATCACAAGTTTGTAAGTAAACAATAATTGTACACATCAAAGATTTTAAAAGTTGAAGTGAAGTAAAGTGAAGATTGAGTTTTTTGTCACATAGTACTTGGATGGTTCTTTCTTAGGTAGCTAGTGGTGAAGCAAAGAGCCTCCTTTAAACACACTTGTATTTTTTCAAATCCCTATTTAAGTCCTCGACTTCAACCTTAGGCAACATTCTCCCCATGCATGTTGAGAAGCCCTCCATAACCTTCCCGTTAATGTTCCTAAAGTCATTTAATAAGAAAAACATGGGATTGAGCTAGTATCCTACCACATTAATGGCTTGGTGGAGTTGATTGTTGCACCTCTGATTAATGATGTTTCAAATGGGTTCAAATTTTGTTGTCTTGGTTGTAATAGTTTGGGATGGTTTCCTTGTCCTTGACCATGGCCACATAAATATAACCCATTGGATTTTGCTCCCCATCCACCAAGCACAAAACACCGACTAAAGGCTCCAACACCTACAAACAAATTAAAGTTGCAATTAAAATGTAACTCTAAATAATTGAACAATATCTTGTAATTAGAATTTAGAAAAAAAGTGAGATTAAAGGATACAATTTAAAATTTAAATATAAGTTTGAAGTGACATCGATGATTTCATAGTGTTATTCACAAAGACGTCATTCAAAATTGTCTTTGTGATGCTCTCTCCATTTGCCTTCTTTGAATAAAAAGAGTAAGTTACCGGTTTAGGTTCAGGTTCAAGGGTTCGGTTTGTGGGTTCGGGCATTATTTTTTATGGGGTTGGGTTTGTTTTGGGTTCGTTGATACAAAAACATATAAAAATCAGAAACATATACATATTTGCAGTAGTAATTAAGTTCAAAATACACCAATTTCATAGTCAAATATTAGTGAAACTTGAATGTCATGATATAGATTAAAGTTAAAAATTAATAATGTCAAGCATCGACAATCATTGATCATTGATCAAATATCATATGGGTCATCAAAAATATCATCATCACCATCCATATTAGATGATGTATGTAATGGTAAATTAGAAGAACCACAAATAGTGCCAGTGGCGCTGGCACTGGCACTACCACTAGCACTAACACTAGCATTGTCATGCTCACTAGCTGACTCATAGTCATCGTCAACATCAAGTGCAGCAAAGTGGTTTGTGGAAGCATCCAAGTCAAGATGCTCTGGCTTGATATCCCACTTCCTTGTGTCTCCTTTGTAGGCACTTTGTTTGTGTGTAAGGAGCCGCACGTATGCACATACACCAAGTCCTCAGCCTTTTTTGAATGTAGTCTATTGTGCTTTATTGAGTGGATGGAGGAGTATGTGCTCCAATTCCCCTCTCAGATGAAGATGAACTAGCAACCTATTAAGACCAAATTAGATAGTTAAGAGTTACAAAATTTTACTAATTAAATTTAAAAATTAAAATATAAATAAAATTATAAACCTTAAAAGATAAAAGATTTTGACTATAAAACTTACTTGGGATAAACTTTTGATTGCAAGAGGTTGTAGGTACGTGTATGCTTGGCCATGGAAGTACCACCAACTATGAGCATCGACCATGTACTTGTCTCCAAGAGCATCAAGACCACAATCACTAGAGCATGCAAACCCATGATCTCAACCCTCATTGCATCATGTCAGTCACGATCAGTGAAGAGTCTATGAAGTGCTGCCTTGTACCCTTGAGCCACTTCAACATCTCTATATGGGGCAACTCTTGTTGTCTGTAATGTCCTTAACAGGAATTATGCAAATTTTAACCTAAATTACCAATTTCCCAAGCAATCAATGGATTTAGAGAGTACCTTGGCTTGATCTAATCCCTGCAAACAAGTTAGAGAAAAATTACAATAATAACTTAACAAGTAGAGTATCATGATTAAGTATTAGTAAATCCATAATGAATTTGTTAACCCAATTATTTTTTTATCCATTTACTTGCATTTCAATGCCTTACAATTTCAGGGACATGACAGTCCTCCCCTCCCGAATTTGCTTGTCCTCAAGCAACTTAACTACAATTGTAACCTCTTGACACTGCTCCTTGTGGTGTAATTGGTTTCTGTTGCGGTGTCTTGTTATAATGAGTAGTTGTTAGTATATTTGTCTACTAATAAGGTTAATTCTATTTTTATAAAGTATGGAAGCAACTCTCAACAACACCAAGAGTTGGGAATTGATAAAATCTGTTTATATAAGACAAGCTTTCTCTCATTTTATTACCTCAAGGCTCCTAGGCCATGATACAAGTCCCTAATCAGAACAATAAAAAATGTTGGATCCTTTGTGAATATCAAGATCTTATCCCTTGATGCAAGGTCAATTTTTTATTTGTTTAAGGGATCTAGGTGACATATCATGTAATGTCCCTAATAGGAATTATGCTCATTTTAACCTAAATGACCAATTTCTCAAGCAATCAATGGTTTTGGAGAGTACCTTGGCTTGATTTAATCCCTGCAAACAAGTTAGAGAAAAATTATGACAATAACTTAATAGGTAGAGTATCATGATTAAGCATTAGTAAATCCATAATGAATTTGTTGACCCACTTGTTTTTTTATCCATTTACTTGCATTTCAATGCGTTACAATTTCGGGGACATGACATTGTCACATAAAGTAGCTGAGCACTATAGTATTTGGGACTCAATGCAAAAGCAAGAAGATGCAACATAGTGGTCATTTTGTTCGATTTCTCTACAATTATTTTGTGTAGCTCTTTGAAGAACTTTTCTTCAGGATCCTGCTCTTTTGCATTGATGTTGGCTTTCATCTTCTCAATTATTGAGTCGATGCCATCATATACTTCACCCAGACAAGGTCTACCCATGTCAATATAACGAATCATGCTCAATATGGGCTCAGTGAAACTGAGGAGGTACTCGACATGATCCCACCAAATGTCATCTAGGATCATTTGCTTAACCTTCGTTGCCCTTGCAGTGCCAGATTGCCTCCAATGGACCAATTAGGGCTGATGACCATGTTAGAGAGTCCCTCACGAACCTTCACAATTCGTCTCAACACAATTGTGTTGGAGGCAAAATGGGTCTAAGCAACCTGTTTGAAAATCAAAATAAAATAAAATTTAAATTTACAAAAATTAAAATAAAATTAAAAATATTACTAAAGTGAAACATGTTTATTATTTAAAATTAATTTACCTTCAACAACTCCAATTTCAAGAATGCTCTAAATATGCCTTGTGACATATGGTGGTTCGTGATGAACATTTGGATGTCTTTGGCCTCAACATACACCTATTTGATCCAATCAATTTTGTTGCCAATTTTTTGTAGCATTAGGTTGAGGGAGTGGATAGCACAAGGTGTCCAAAAAATGTGTGAATACCGCTCCTCAACCAATAACTTAGCAACCCTACAATTTTTTGCATTGTCCATTATAACTTGCACAACATTTCGAGGACCCACTTCATCAATAGCTTAACAAAGAATGTTAGCAATAAATGCACCACCCTTCACCTCTCCTTCACAATCCACTGCTCTCAAAAACATTGCCCCTTTAGGGGACATTGCAATAACATTGATCAATGGGCAATTTTTTGCATCTTTCCATCCATCAGAAATGATGTCACCCCTATTTCGATCCACGAATCCCTTATGGGCTTCAAGGAGTCCTCTACAAAAATAAGGTGCTACACACCTCAAAACTTGGGCCCTTATACCCTTTTGGAGCCTCATTAATAAATTTCACCATTTTTTGCCAATATGGTGAGTGAACAACATTGAATGCCAATCCATTTGCATAGACACATCTCGCTATGTCTTGATCAACAATCTCTCTAGCCTCATTTTGAAATGAAATTTCCAACGGTCCCTTTGATCTCTTATGTGTAGAGGCCATCGTTCTCTCTTCAGGTTTGGACATAAATGGATGGCTCTCTGTAGGTTGAAAATGAGAAGGCGGTGTAGGGGGCTTCTTCCCTCGAGATCCTTTTTTTAACAAAGGATGATTTGATTTACGGCCTCCTGCTTGGTCTACTTTTTCTTGCTCTTCAATGTATGCCAATACTTTGTTGGCATTAGCTTTCCATTGATGTCAACTCATGGTATACAATGGTTTGTATGCAGCTATAGGAACATGCATAGCTACAGGAACCTCACTGTTTGCAATTATAGTAGTGTGTAGTTCATGCGACATGAAGATGACTGCATAGCGACAGGAGCTTCACAACAACAGAATCTTAACAACTTCAAATCGAAGTCAACGATGGTCAATATTTTAATATGCAAAAAGACAACTTTGCAACTTGGACCAATGAGAAAACAATGATTTGGCACCCACATGGCAGAGCATATGTGGAAGAATGACGACTTAGTGATTATGTGGAGATTTGGCCAATTAAATCATTTTTTAATCTGGTAGGGTTTATGTATGCGCAAAGTTCAGTTGTGCACGGCTACAGGAGATTGGTTTTACTTCTGTCAATGCTCAGATGTTATGATAGCAAAAGGATAATGTGCAGATTTGTGGACTGCAAAGAAAGTTTTTTGTTTGTCATTTTCTTCACCATAAGGTATGGTGGTTTTACCCCAAGTCGACATATCAGAGTTTTTTTCTTCACTTCCATTCAGCAAGGTGGTTATCTCAGCTCGATGCATATCAGATTTGCATTTATTAAGTATGGCAAGCTTTAGATTTAATAATCTTCTTTCCTCAATCTTCTAGTTGCATTGGTGGTCAATATGATTCAACCCGAATCAGATTTTTGGTCTTTCTTTGCTTGGCGGTGAAGTATCCTTCTAAAGCAGCGCTCAATGAAAAGATTTTTAAATCTTTTTATCTGGATTTCATACCTCTTAAAGACGCCCTAGATTAAGTTTCTTATTTATTGCAGATTGGATGTTGAAATCAGATTTGTAAGCTGTAGATTAAACTGGGCAAGTCAATGCAATAGGAATCTGATTGTTGTTTTGATTAAAAAAAGGAAGAGGCATTTTTTTAATTAATGGCAGCCAGTCTAAAAAGAAGAAGCAACATCGAATCTTTCAATTGCTCAAGAATAGCATTAAAAACTTGTAGATGGAAGAACAAAAGAAAGATAAGATTTAGTTTTTTAATCTTTTGCAAGCATAGAAAACTGATAAAAAATATTAGGGAAGATTCAAAAGTTGTGATGACTAAGGTAAGATTTCTTGAATTAAAAGGCATACCACTACAGGAATATATTAGAAATCTGCAGTAAACTGCTACAGGAATATCAGAAAGTTACTGACAAAAAGTTGCCGAAATATTTGTTTAAAGATTAGGGCTACAAAATTTTGATTGTTCTAACAGAAGTAATATATAACAAATGGAGTTATTCATTGCTGTTGGGATGTAATGCATATGAGTGTATGAGGAGAGAGTGAGAAGGGGTACGAGTGTGGAGAAGAGATTAGATAATTCTGTAAAAACAGAGTACGCATTTCTGAGTAAATAATGGTTTTATTTTCTGCAAAAGTATGTGAAGGCTTGTGTTAGTTTTGAAGAAGATTTATTATGTGAAATGAAATCACAGAGGTTGGTGTGAAGCTGAAAGAGATCAGAAAGGAGGCATTCAAGAATACTTGCAGAGTTAGTTGATGATTGAAGACCAAAGGTTGTTTAAGGACAACGAATCAACAAAGTCTTCATAAGTTCAGAAATCTATATGAGTTACAAAATTTCATTTGTAACATGATACCAAAATTGTATTCAAAAATCTCTTATTGTACAATCATCTGAGTGGGTGCTCAGATTAGGGGTAGAAGCTCCTTTGAGTTGGTGCTCATAAATCTAAAATTGGTGTTCCATTGGGTTGGTGCCCATAAATTGTAATCAAACATCTTTTTCATTGTGAGGCTGGATTAGAGCAGTAGTCTCTAACAACTATTCTCACCGAGGTTTTTCCCATCTTGGGTTTTCCTCGTATATCATGTGTTGTGGATGCTTTTTGTGAGTTTGGTTTGGTTGTCTTTCTCTAGTTCTTAGTTTATGCTTTCAGTATAGTTTGTTACATTGCTTAGGAAGTTAAAAATTGCAGCCCACTGATTCACCCCCCCTTCTCAGTGGTCTTTGTGTTCCTTCATACTTGCATTTCTGGAATGCCTTTATTATCTTCACCTGGACAAAATTTGATGCCTAGTCTAGGGATCTTGCACAAATGGCCTTTCACTCAATTGTATGAGCTCGAATATCTAACTTTGCAATGACCACAAATCCAAACATAACCTCCACCACCTAGAAGTTGTTGTACCATTTCAACATATTTCCAAAGGGGAGAGTTTGGGTCTGTTATGAAACGAGATTGGCTCGTGGAGCTAGAAACGGTTGCCATTGTAATACCTAAGGCAACAAGTTCAATAAACAACACATTCAATTTATTCAAAGAATTGGAACTAAATAACTTAATTCATATTAAAAAATTAAGCATGTTTTGTAGATACCTAGAAGAATGAAAACTAACCAAAAACTTCAAAACAAAACAAGAGAGTTCATTTGTAAAAAAAAATGTAGAGAAACAAACCAAAAAACTTCAAAGAACCTATCTTTTGAAAAAATCTTCCTCTACGATCTTCTTGGCATTAAACAAACACTTGCAAATGCTTAGGAATAGCACAACAACCAACTACGAATGTTCAACGATCAATCTTCATCTCTATTCGTGCAATGGCAAGCAAGAAAATAAGTTTAGAAATGGAGGGAAAAAGTTTTGTTTTTGATTCACAAAATGATAAATGAGTTTGCTTTTGCCTATTATGTGTTCTATTAAGCATAAATTAGGGTTGGGGGGCTTTTTTTATATTTTTAAGTAAAAAAAAAACGACGCCTGGGTGTGTGAAGGGTAGAAATTCGCACTGGGTCTGCCTGGGTTCGGTAGGGCCAAACCCACAGGCTGTGGGCCAGACCTTGTCCGGACTCGAACTCAGAACCTAGACCCGAGCTGGACTGGACCGGGACTCGGGGCCCCCTAGGGGCGGACCAATAACATAGAAAAGAGTTAATAAAGAAGTTTGAAGTTACATTGATGATCTCATTAGTGCTCTTCACAAAGGCAATGGATAGCACAAAAGGTCCAAAAAGTGTTGGGTGCCTTTCCTCAAGTAGTCTCCCTATTGCCACATATGTTGTTGCATATCTGTTATAGCTTGGACTACATTTTCTATCGTGACCTCTAAAACAATCTCCTCCAACATTAGAGTCAAATTATTGTCATTTTTGTTTCGTTTGAGGCATCTATGTACCTTAGGAACACTATTTTACTTTCTGAAGCTGCTAGAATGTTGATAAGTGTGCAATACCCTTATATTTGTCCAGCCATCTAGTAATATGGTTTATTCATACTTGTGTCATTGCCTCCTTTGCTCTTGCACAATTGTCTTTCCATTTGCCATTGGTTTCTATAGGAATGGCCCACTTATGTAACGTGGAGTTGGTGCTCTATGCCCTTTCCCTATAACTATCAAGGTCATGGTCAAGATCTCCCAATATGGGCTTTTTATTCTATTGAAGAAAAGGCGGTTGTAGAACCAAAAATTTGCTCATGTCATTCATCTTTCCTCGTGCTTGTCTTTGTTTCAAGTTGCAGCTCAAGCAAAGGTTGCGTTCTTGGATTTTTTTTGTGGAATAAAAAAATTCTTGTGATTGGACTCAACTATAGTTTGATGAAGTGGACTTGTTGCAAATCTGTGGACCATGACTAGAGCCCACAATCTCTATCATGCCTACTTTGTTTTCTATGACATGTTAGGATTATCATTGCCACATGGGTGTGATTTTCCTCATCCTCAATTTTTTTTTTGAGTTAATGTGAGAGCTGCTTGCATCTCCTGTTTAACCTTTGGCTCAATGTTCAGACAGTATTTCATTTTGTGGCCAACAGTTTGTGCAAGATGGTTGAGGTGATTGATGCCTACGCTCATCTTCAACCCACAATAGTTGCAAATGATAGTTCTCGTAGTTGGTCTTGGTACACCATTCTTCCAAGTGGTGCCCTTTTTGCAAATGCTTTGGCTTCTAGTTCTTGATGCCATTAGATGCAAAGTGCAAACCCTGATATTAAAAAAGAAGAAAAACATATGTAATTGCAGCATTTCAAATACAAAAAAACATTTTGAATACATAAACCCTACGCTAATTCAATGCATGTCAAACATGAAGTGTTATTATTTTCTTAGAATCTTGTTTTTTTGAATACATAAACCCTACACTAAGAAAACAATATTTTCAATACATGAATACATATTTGAATGCATGTGAAACATGAATAAACCTGCAAATGAAGAATGTTGAAATGTAAAAGAGTTCTGGAAAAGCTTGGAAAAACATAAGAAAAAATCTTGGAACTTGGAAACTTGCAGATAAATTATATCCTCAATCACCTTTAATGGCCTTAAATCGTTCAAAATAAAATTCAATGTTGTGTGAGAGAAAAAGGAGGTCAAATTAGGGTTTTAATGGCAAAAAATTCTGCATTTGAGCAGCCTTTGGGATGCAAATGTGTCTATGCTGCTGCATAAGGGAGTCTAACATGCCAATTTGGCAAGTACACATGAGTACTCATTGAGTTGGCATGCAGATCTTGTGTTGACTTGGTGCGAGTCAGAACATGAGTTTCTTAGGAAGGATTTCAATTCACAACTCCATGATTTTTAGTACTATGCAATATGGCATTCATTTCCTTCATGAGTACATTTATGTTGGATTAGTTTTTGTCCAGGATAGTAGTCTTAAATTTTGTCCTTGGTCCTACATATGAAGGTCCTACTTGTGCAACCTTGGACATGGCATTATTAAAATAAGGATAACAAACAACATGAAATTGAATATCATTGACAAAGAAGAATTTTCCAATGACATAATCTAATTAATGATATCAGATGTCCACAATCCATACCGTAGATCATTACTGTTTCTGGCTTAAATTGTGTGCAATTTTTTTTATCAACGTTTTGGATCACACTCTGTCCTTGTGATAGCACTGGGGTATAAAAGATGGCTGGCGGAAATGAAAGAAGCCGACAACTATAAAAGGAAGGCAGAGGATCATAGACTAAGATACAACTTCCATCTTCAATAATTCTTCGACTTCCCTGATGGATACATGGCCTGTAGTCTTGGACCGGTATTGACTTGATTGCTTGGCTTGATTTAATCCAATACAAACTGTATAACCTATTGCTGGCAGATATATTACTTCTTCTTCCCCACCAAATTGATGCCCATTGCTTGGAAGCCTCCCACCTTAAATATCCCGATGATACCAAAGGACATGCCTTTTGGTGGCAATCACACATTTTTGTATACACGAACCACTACCTTTAATTGTTGCTTTTTAATCATTAGCCGATGGCCTTGGGAATAGTCGTTGCAAAGATAATCATGGTTAACATATGAAGACAAGACAAAGATTGAGTTTGTGTTGTGGTTGCCGCATATTTCCTAAGCCACCATATATTTTCTTGAATGAGGTCGGGAATAATGTAATTGATGCCAATAAAGGGAAAGTCGTAGAATTCCTTTGAACAATTTCTGCCTATTGTGACTATATTCCCTTATTGCGATCACGACTCAGGAGGAAGTCGTATAACCTCGGGTTGTATTCTCCATAGAGGCGCCAATTATATCTTTTAATATATTATGTGCTTTATATTAATATATTATAATGATTATAATATTTTATATTTTGGTATTTACAATGTTATATTTAATATTCATAATGTTATATTATTATAATTATAATAATATTATATTGTTAATAATTATATTTTATATTTGACTATTATAATTATAATATTGTTAATGCAATGATTAAATTCTACTTCATTGAAAATCGATCCTCATAGGTAAACATCTATAGATTTCCATGTTTTCCCAAATGAGGAAGGAGAGGATGTAAGTATCAATGTGGGAGACGCGTCCCATGAGTGGATGTGTCTCCACAAAATGGAGACGCGTCGGCTCAAGGGACGTGTCTCTTTATTTAACTTTCTATCACTTGTTTAAACAGCGATCAATTGTCCTTTATCTGACCAATGCTATCAATTTTAACACTCCCTCTTAGCTAGGGAAGATAAACTCTAAACAAGTATAAAAGTGATATCACTTAATTCGTGATATCAAAAGATATGGTATGCTTCTAAAAGTGTCAAGTCACATGACATTCTTCATAACACATCTTCATTATTCAACACTCCCTCTTAGCCAGGGAAGATAACTTCCACCAAGTAAAAATGATATCACCTAACTCGTGATATCAGAAGATATGGTATGCTTCTGAAAGTGTCAAGTCACATGACATTCTTCATAACACATCTTTATTATGGTATGTGCACTGACATCAAGTCACATGATGTCTACCATAACAATTCATGGCATATCCACGGATATATATAATTATCCACCATGATTATCTCTTAAGGATCACAATGATCTTCAAATGACATCAAGTCCCATGATATCCATCAAAATGTCCAAGAGATACTATCATGACATGTCCACAGATATCAAGTCACATGATATCTGTCATGATAGTTCAACTCATCATTGTAGAGTCGTCACTTTACAATGTCACATACAAGTGTCATTATTAGAAAGATTCTCCTCTTAATAATGTACACAGGGGGAGCGGGCCCATAAGGTCATGGAGTAACACACATGACAAAAGAGTTTACACATTAAACATCTTAAATATATTAGTACAACTTCTAAACAATTTTGAATTTCAAACATAATATCAAATTACATTTCAACCATACCAAGCTTCTTCTTGAAGTGTTCTACCTTGATTCGGGAGGGAGGTTTGGTGAGAATGTCTGTTGTTTGATCATTTGTACTAATATACTCCAATTGGATCACATTCCTTTCTACCATGTCTCTTACATAATGGTAGGGGATCTCAATGTGCTTAGATCTATCATGGAATACTAGATTTATAGAGAGCTTAATGCAACTCTGATTATCACAATGAAAGATAGTAGGATTCAAGGGTTCACCCAAGCAATTTTCTGAGCCAGACTGCTTCTCTTGCCCCCATAAAGGCTGCAATGTATTCAGCTTCTGTCGAGCTTTGTGCCACTGAGGACTATTTTTTGCAGATCCAAGAGATCATAGCCGATCCTAAACTGAAGCAACATCCTGATGTGCTTTTCCGATCGGTTACACTCCCAGCCCAATCTGAATCAGAGTATCCATGTAGATCTAGTTGGCCATTTTTGTAAAAAAGACCATATCCAATAGTGCCTTGAAGATATCTCAATATATGTTTTACAACCATAAGGTGAATTTCCTTTGGCTCACACTTGAACTGGCTTAGAGCATTCACTAGGACCTTCCATTTGTTGCTGGAGTGCTCTATCAACTGAGCTACTGGCCCCTTGTGGCCAACCCATCGTCAGTCTGGGTGTGGCTTATTTCCAACACCCCCCTTTAAGCCACATTGCGGGTGCTTGGGGCTCTTCTGAAGTTAGATCCTTCTTTCCTTGAGCAATGAAGTGATCTTTTCCTATTATCAGTAGATCATCAACATATAAAATAATTATTAACATCTCACCTTTCATTACCTTAAAGTAAAGATTTTGGTCTGCATCATTCTTGGAGAATCCTAGTCCCAAGAGGTAGTTGTCAATTCTTTCATGCCAGGCTCTGGGGGCCTGTTTAAGTCCATATAGGGCTTTCTTCAATTTGCATATTTGTCACGGAGTCTCTCAACGTGATGTCATCATGGAGTCTCTCAACATGACGTCTCATCTCAGTCTCAGAGATGAACAAGGGCTTTCATCTCATATCTCTCTATCTTAGAGAGTTATGCATTACAACAAGTGATGATGTGACTCCCTCTGAAGCTCTAAGTACTTGTATCAGCCTCTTGACCTTCTCGTCCAAAATCGTCTGCAATACTTGCTTTAGAGAACTGGTTTCCAACTCACACCTTTGTAGAGATTCAGGGCTGTTCTCTTCAACCTCATCCCAGATCACTCTATTATGAATAGGTTTGCGGACTACTAATGTTAAATCTATGTTGACTGACATGAGCAATTTTGATCTCAACTGCTGAAGAGGTACTTCAAGGATTTAGTATCTCGCCTTGCAACATTACAACCCTTACTTGTTCTCAGCAAGACATAGAGCTCCCTCTGAAGGTTAATGCTTTCTTTTCAAAAGATATCTTCAGCCATTCAAACAATCTCATGGTTGAAAGCAGTGTCTCCATTTTTTAACCTACAGGATGCATCAAGCTCTTCTTGAAAGCAATCTCTTACATTTCTTGATCCGTCCTGAAAGTAAAAGAGAAGATTACTAATAGTTCATTGAACTCAACTATCTCGAACAAAAGTACCATTGCTAGAAGCATATATGATTCACTTATCCAATGTTATATCATGAATTAATGATTACATAAAAAGATATCTTCAGCCATTCACACAATCTCATGGTTGCAAGCAGTGTCTCCATTTTTTAACCTACAGGATGCATCAAGCTCTTCTTGAAAGCAATCTCTTACATTTCTTGATCCGTCCTGAAAGTAAAAGAGAAGATTACTAATAGTTCATTGAACTCAACTATCTCGAACAAAAGTACCATTGCTAGAAGCATATATGATTCACTTATCCAATGTTATATCATGAATTAATGATTACATAAAAAGATATCTTCAGCCATTCACACAATCTCATGGTTGCAAGCAGTGTCTCCATTTTTTAACCTACAGGATGCATCAAGCTCTTCTTGAAAGCAATCTCTTACATTTCTTGATCCGTCCTGAAAGTAAAAGAGAAGATTACTAATAGTTCATTGAACTCAACTATCTCGAACAAAAGTACCATTGCTAGAAGCATATATGATTCACTTATCCAATGTTATATCATGAATTAATGATTACATAAAATTCATGAACATTAAGCATGGAATACTTATCTCTTCATGTAGAGCTGAAATTTTACCCTTAGATTTAAAAAATACAAACAATAATAAAATACTTATCTTTTGTTGTTGGTACACCTCAATCTTCATTTTGCACAGAAAATTGTTTCTCTTCTCAAAGGCTCAGCTTTACTTAGAATTTGTAGTGGTAGCTGGTAAAATTTGAATGGTCAAAGACCATATTCAAATTTATCGATGCACTCCTTTTCTAGCTGCAACCCACCTAGAATTGCTATCCAGAAGCAACAAACTCTATGATGTACGGATGATCAAGGATGAACCCCAACGCATCCTACAATGGTGTGTTTCATGATGGCAACAGAAACAATGCTTCTAGCAACAGAGTCCGACAAGAAGTGATGAACATTACTTCCAGAAGGCACAGGTCTGATATGGAACTCTTCCCATCACTTTTATTGTTGGATGGATCCGTGCACCAAGAGATGTCTCCATCATCGAATGGCATCATAAGTAATGCGATTTTCAATTCCTAATGCTCAGAGGATGCTCAGATGGCTCAAAGATGCTTATGACTTCATTGAAGAAATGATTCTCGGCTCAGTTCTCTTACGGCAAGAAGTAGAGGCACCAAAGATTAAAAAATTAGGATAGCATTACTCAACCAACTCCAAGCTTTCGATCTTTCACAAGAACCAATTTTAGTTTGGGCAGAACCTGAAATATCAATGTCCAATTCCACAACATATCCAATAGAGCGAAGGAGATGTTCGACTCTTCAATAGAGAACATTGATCTTATGAACTTTCTCGATCATCCAAAAGATATAGAGATCCTGGAATTTCATCATGGGACTAGAAATGAATGATGTCAAAGGAATTTCTCGATCATCTAGTCAATCTCTAGCGCTTAATATCTCGTTTGATGAATTCCTTCTCAGGCCCATCTTCGGCTATTCGTCATTTTCCTCAAGATGACGATTTCATATATACAAACTTCCTCTGTTGACTCCAATGGCCGATCGATAAATAGATTGCTATACCCGATGTCTATTTACCATTGCTATATTGACTTTATCTATGATAAGAACCTTGCAGTTAGAAATTATGTTACTCAGAATGATCTCCTATCATCACTCAAGGGTTACGCTTTAAACATTCTATTGAAGGTCCTTGATTCTGTTCCGCTTCAGCAATATTCGCAATATGAATCTTGTGAATTAGCGGATTTATATCCACATACACAATTTGCAACATAAACCTATGAATAAGATCCACATACCCGATACTAGGAGTGGAATTTTCGGCCAAGAAATGTGGATAAGAGTTTCGATTAAAACTCCAGAATTCCGCTTCACTGTCGGCAAGAAACTAATAGACGACATTAAAGAAATTTAAAGGTCTCCAAAAACTCGGTTTCACAGAGTCCTTGATAATACCATCAGTGCCATCTACCATCCCATTTTGTGCATATCCCGACACCATGACCGTCCATGAGACCTCATTCCGCACAGGCATTAACTCAAACAGTTGGTGTGCCTCCTCCATCCGTCCCCATAGGCAATATCCATTACTCGTTGAAGTCCAAGAAACCATATCTCGGGAAGGCAATTTGTCAAAAAATGCCGCACGACATCAATCCTCCCGACCTGTATGTACCTCGTCATCATGGCAATCCAAGAGATCACATTCCATTCAGGCATTCTGTTTGTCGCATGCATCATCTATTCTGCGATCCCGAACATAAGCTTTGATCATCGACATCCAAGAAATCGCATTTCGTTCAGGCACTAGATCAAAACAGTCTGCGCGCATCCTCAGTTCTCTCATTCCTCACATACTCGAAGAACGAAATTTAATCGAATCTTTCCTAATGTGGCTCTGATACCATGTTAATGCAATGATTAAATTCTACTTCATTGAAAATCGATCCTCATAGGTAAACATCTATAGATTTCCATGTTTTCCCAAATGAGGAAGGAGAGGATATAAGTATCAACGTGGGAGACGCGTCCCATGAGCGGATGTGTCTCCACAAAGTGGAGACGTGTCGGCTCAAGGGACGTGTCTCTTTATTTAACTTTCTATCACTTCTTTAAACAACGATCAATTGTCCTTTATTTGACCGATGCTATCAATTTTAACAAATATTATCAGTGATAATTATAATTATAATGATATTTTAAATTGCATTTCTTTATAGTTATATTTTTAATATTGATTTAGTATTCCAATACTTCGTATTTTGGTGTTACAATTTCGGGGACATGACACTATCATGCGTTTCTTTCCAATCCCTACCATGATTGGTTATTGAAAAGAGTCTATAGAGTGGATTCAAGTTTAAGTTGTTATTCATTGTTTCATAAATGTTAATAGTTCATTTATTCTTAAGTTCAGTATTTCTTATATGATTTACTATGGAATATTATTTGTAAAACAATTTTATGTTGTGTAAGTGTCTCTTAAGGCAATTTCAGGCATACTCCAAGTAGGGGACATTACAGGAAGACTCACTATTTGGTATTTTTTAATGTTTGGGGGACAAAACATGTCAAGGAGGGATGGAATATTATGTACCTAGGCATATGCTATTATGGGGTGATGGAGATATTGAAATGTGGCACACATGCCTTTAGTTAGTTATATTGGGACACGAATAACTTGTGTTATTAAGTATATTGGGTAATGAATTGGGCTATGCTGGAATTAGTGGTTTACCCCTCCATCATGTTATAAGGCCTTTATATAGAAGGTGAATGTCATATTAATGTATCTAAGATCTAATGTTGGGGATATAGTGTGGGGTGGCTTATTCCATAAGAAGTATTGCATAGTGTTTCCCTACCTTTGAGAGTTTATTTTATTTTGAGTATATTAGATATTATGGTATCTTGGCCTACAAACATCTTTTATGTGGTGTGATCTCTTGTATTATGCAGATAATTTTTATATCTCACATATTTCTATTATTATATGTGAGGATCCTAACGAACTTCCTACTTGTACTAGCGGATTTAGTGATGGGCATAAGTCTGCAAACATGGTCACATAAAAAATCAACCACAAAATCCAAGAAAACCTGCTTTGGTACTAACCTGATCCACTATTAGTGTGGATAGTCTGCTATATAATTCATCAACATTAATTTTACTCAATATACATTGATTGACTAAGTTGATGTTTCTTATGCATAATCTAGGAAAAACAATCACTATGTACCAAGTCTGACATTGTTAAATGCAAATACATGAAATGAAGCATGTGCAATCAAAGTAGAGAGCATAGTTAAGACATGAAATAAATTAGACAAGAGCAACTGACCTAGAGAAATCCAAAATGAGAGAAAACTCCGAAAGAGTGAGTGACCTTCTTCTCAAGCCACTATCTCATGAATTATTAGTCTATGATAATGGTCCACTGCCTTCTCAAAGCCGTCATCAACTTATCTTGCACAATTAGCAACTTCCAAACACCATAGAAGCCTAGCAATTGCTCTCACACTGGCTTAATCACTCTGTGACTCCTCAATGAATCATAGGCTGAAGCAACATAAGCTTAATTCAATCAACTTGTTGAGAAACACTAGGCAGAATTAATTACAATGACCTCTCTTGCAGGTATTAATGAACATTAATTACAAGAAACATTGGACGGGAGCCCATTTTTCTTCAGTAATTGAAGTTCTTATGTTTGGAATGTTTGAGCTTTTTCAAACCCCCAGACTCTGTCTTTTAGTCTTATATGGGATGGTTTTGATAGTGGTTGAAAGTTCTCTGCTGAATCAGCTGCAAAATGACAAATTCAGCAGTGGCCTACATTTTTTGACGGTTTTGAGTGCAGTTGAAATCATCATTGACGACTGTTTACATCATGACATTGCCATTCTGAGAGAATTCATTTGTCTCTGTTCTTTGACAGCTTGTCTGTAGCAACTTGATTCAAATGTCTTTCTTGCAAAAATGGGTCTTATAAAATGTCCAGTACATGAGAGTGTTCCTTAGAACATCTTAGCAACCAAATTGGTTGGTTTCACTAACTTAATTGATCCATTTTGGATCAGTGCTCTTTGCCTGTAGTAAAATGTCTATTTTCAAATCTAGCTCATCATTGGGTTTTCTTTTGCCTTTTCTACCTTTATCCATTGGGGTTAGTGTTTCTTCCTCAATAATTTTGAAAATTGAGCAGTCATCGGCTTGTGTCATTTAGCAATCCTTTTTTATTCTATTTGGGCTTTGAGAAGAATATATCATCAAGCTTACAACTTCCTGTATGTTTTGCCAAAATTGGCAAAGACTTGTCCACTGGGGCTGGAAACCAGGTCATTGTCATGACAATTTCTCTGCCTTACCTCTAGATCATCTTGCTGGACTGCTCTTTGTTCCTGGTGTAAGAATTCTAACTGATATTAATTGTTGTGATATTTTACAAATGATTGAAACCTTTTTGTTGTTTTCCTGTTGTACATCCCCATTTGAAATGTTTTGCTTTGTTTTTCCTTATCTTTAAGTTTTAACATTGAGGCTACTTTTAGTGCTCCTCCATTGTCATCAACACAATCACTCCATAAAACTTGTGTTTGATGGGACTCTGTCCCTATACCCACATCTCTATTTGACTAACTTAAATATACTTTAGCCATATCCATATTCATAGGCTCCTGTCCCTATTTTAAAATAACATCCTTTTTTCATACATGTATCACACATATCTTGGTAAATCCAGTTATGAATGGGTAGTGAACAGTTTGATGCCATAATGCTTTTTCTCCATGGAATGATAAGTTTCCTATTTGAAGGAAATGTTTCAGCTTGAACATTCTTTTGGCCTAATTTTCTTATCCAACCAATGTTATCATTCTTCATACACTTATCTGGAAACAGATGCTGTTTAATCGTCTGGATTGAATTTCCTTTTTTCTTCGTTTCTCTCCTCTATAATTTTGAACAAACACAGGGAGACTTGATGAGGGATGAGGCCTTTGTCTCAACACCAAACCTATTTATCCTAGCGAATATTTCTTGGTATACAATAGATGCATCCTTATTCATAGACCTTCTAAATGTAATATAGATGGATGTTCCCTAATTCATATACCTCCTGTACCCTATTTCCATACAATGTCCTGTTCTTGTACCAGTATTCATTGTCTCCTGTTGACTATGGTTGTGAATGAGTAAAGAGAACAGTTTGATACTGTAATGGTTATTGTCACCAAGTGATAAATGAATTATAATATTATGCTTTTTGCAGGAAATTTTTTGGCTTGAACTTTCTTTCACCTAGGTTTATTTACCAATCAAATACCCCAAGACTACATGAAATTTGCTGTTTACGGTATCCTGGATGTACCTATCAGATAGTTTGTGGTTATTGGAATTAGTTTCTGCAACCATATCGGTCCCCTTAATTTGAATTACTGGCAAAGGAGTTCTCAGTTGACAGTATCCAAACCATACCTCTTGATAGTTTGTGTCAATTAAAATTTGTTTTTATTGCAACCATAGCTTTGTCTGTTACTTGGAATCGTTTGCAAAGAGTTATGTATATTTTGTTGGCAATGATATTTTCTTACATCTAGGAGTGCATTTTGTTTAAATTTATTTTTTCCTTGTTTGGAGTTGCTCTCAATCTGCTCTTCCAAATTGATTGGTTCATCCATTGATTGAGCCTGGTTGTTTATGCATCTATCCATCTCCCTTGTTCCTCTCTGTGGGGTACTTATTTCAGATGTTGTGTGGCATTGCCAATTATATGGGTTTAAACAGGCTGATTTATTTAACAAATTTGGTGTCAAACTCAAGTATGAAATAAAAACCTTGTTACAACATTTATATACTTGCTTAATTCAGTCCCCCTACTGTATCTGTTTAAGCATTTGTTCATTATTACTAGTGGGCTTCTCCATATTTTGATATGGGGAAGTGAGTCTTTGAAAAACTCCATCAATTTTATTAGGGTACTTTTGCATGCAGGAATGCTTACAATATGGTGCTTCATAAATATGGGGAGAAGCTGTATTCTGGCCTTGTGACTACAATGACAGTTCATCTAAAGGATATAGCCAAAGCAGTTGATGGAGCACAAGGGAGTTTGTTTTTGGAAGAGTTAAACAGAAAATGGGTGGACCATAACAAAGCATTGCAGATGATTCGAGATATTTTAATGTACATGGACAGAACATATGTAACCAATTCTCGCAAAACCCCAGTATATGAACTGGGACTAAATTTGTGGAGGGATTATATCATCCATGCTACAAAAATAAAGGATAGGTTGCGGGGTACTCTTCTTGAGCTCGTATGTTGTGAACGAACAGGGGAAGTTATCAACCGAGGTTTAATGCGCAATGTTATCAAGATGTTTACAGAGCTAGGTTCTTCTGTTTACCAAGATGATTTTGAGAAACCTTTTCTGGACGAGGCTTCAAATTTTTATTCTATTGAATCTCAGCAGTTCATTGAATGCTCTGATTGTGGGGACTATCTCAAGAAAGCTGAGAGAAGGTTGAATGAAGAGACAGAGAGGGTTTCACACTATCTAGATGCAAAGAGTGAGGCTAAGATTACAAATGTTGTAGAGAAAGAAATGATAGCAAATCATATGCAGAGATTGGTGCATATGGAAAATTCAGGACTGGTAAGCATGCTTGTGGATGACAAGTTTGATGATTTATGTCGCATGTACAATTTGTTTCACCGAGTTCCCACAGGACTGGCTACTATCCAAGATGTAATGACTTCTCATTTGCGTGAGATAGGGAAGCAGTTGGTAACTGATCCGGAGAGACTGAAAGATCCAGTGGATTTTGTGCAACATCTTCTTGATGAGAAGGACAAGTATACTAATATTATAAGCATGTCATTCAACAATGACAAGACCTTCCTAAATGCCTTGAATTCATCTTTTGAGTACTTCATCAATTTAAATCCAAGGTCACCTGAGTTTATTTCCCTGTTTGTTGACGACAAGCTTCGGAAAGGCCTTAAAGTAGTCAATGAAGATGATGTGGAGGAAGTTTTGGAGAAAGTGATGGTGTTGTTTCGATATCTTCAAGAGAAGGATGTCTTTGAAAAATATTACAAGCAACACTTAGCTAAGAGACTTCTATCAGGAAAGACTGTTTCAGATGATGCAGAGAGAAGCCTAATAGTGAGATTAAAAACAGAGTGTGGTTATCAGTTCACTTCAAAATTGGAAGGTATGTTTACAGACATGAAGACTTCTCGCGACACTTTGCATGGTTTCAATTCAATGTTGGGTGCATCTGGTGATGCCAATGAAGGTCCTACTTTGGCTGTTCAGGTTCTCACTACAGGTTCATGGCCCACACAAGCTGGTGCTAGGTGCAACTTGCCTAAAGAAATTTTGGCAGTGTGTGACAAGTTTAAGGCATACTACCTAAGCACTCACACTGGCCGTAGGCTGACATGGCAGACAAACATGGGCACAGCAGATTTAAAGGCAATCTTTGCAAAAGGTCAGAAACATGAACTCAATGTCTCAACTTATCAGATGTGCATCCTTATGCTTTTTAATTCTGCACACCACTTGAGTTATAAGGAAATTGCAGAAGCAACAGACATACCTGCTTCAGACCTGAAAAGATGTCTGCAGTCTCTTGCATGTGTAAAGGGCAGAAATGTGCTTGCTAAGGAACCTATGGGTAAAGAAATAGATGAAGAAGATAACTTCTACTTCAATGAGAAGTTTAGTTGCAAATTTTACAAGGTCAAAATTGGCACTGTTGTTGCACAAAGGGAGAGCGAGCCAGAAAAGCTGGAGACCCGTCAGAAGGTGGAGGAAGATAGGAAGCCTCAAATTGAAGCTGCCATTGTTAGGATTATGAAAGCAAGGCGTATTTTAGACCATAACAATATTGTTGCTGAGGTAACCAAACAGTTACAGGCACGGTTTTTGCCAAACCCTGCAATAATAAAGAAACGGATAGAGTCACTTATAGAACGGGAGTTCTTGGAAAGGGATAAGACAGATCGGAAACTGTACAAGTATCTTGCTTGAGATTTTAATGTCAATTTTAACTCTTATATGGTTTGAAATGTATCTGATTAACAAGAGCAGCAAGGTTTTTTACTTAATGATTAACATATTGTTGTCACCTGCAAGGTTGCTCTGAATAATGTAATTTCTTGATCTTTGGACATTCAAATATGATTTGCACAGCAAGGATATGACAAATTGTCATATCCTTTTCTTGAATTGTTGTAAAGATAATTCTCTTAATTTAAGCTATATTTTCTTTCATGTAAGCTGCTATATCTGTATGATGGTTGTGCTGAGTCTTCATCAGTTTCTATGCTTTTAACCTGACATCCAATTGGGCTTTCAATTAAAAGAGTTAGATCCGTTTCTCAAGCCACTCAACATTTTCAGTGGTTATTTGTCTGAAATATGATAGATACATGTACTCAAGGTCAACTTTTTGGTTTGAATGCATCAAAATAAAGCTTGACTTGCAATTATGATAGGAATGAGTGGTTATATATGTTTATTTAAGGAAAATTTGTATTGATTTGGGTTATAACAATATGATGTAATGGGACGTTCCACTCAAATTCATCCCATCATATGGCAAATGGTATTGAAAAAAATGACATTATTTTCGATATTCACTCACTGATTAGCATTTCTGTTTCTGTTATCTGCTATTAAGTATCAAAGGATTATTAAGCAATTTGATGCACATCCTTGCAGACCTGCCTGTGGAATGATGTGCCACAGTTCGGTGTTGGTTAAAATGGCTTATCATTAAAGTGCTCTTGTTCCTTATACTTGCAGGGGTGAGGTAATGCCAATCATTTTATTGCAGTCTGTTGCGCATTTGGAACAATTGGAGTTTTTGAGTAATTAGAAATGGGCTTCAAATATAGGCTTTACCCAAAAGATGTGTAAGCAAATTTGCAGGCTTATACAATAAATCTTTATCCAAACTTTTTCTTTTAACAATTTTCAAATTTGAATTTAGAAATTAATGCCTACAAGCTAAGCTGCTTGTAACTTATGCCTTCGTATTCTTCACTCGATGGCTTGGTTCTATATGGGCTATTTGACATCATTTTTCTTGTTTCTGCTAAGACACTAAACATTCAATATTAATATGTTAATCACTCTTGACTAGAAAGAGAACTGGAATGCCTTCCCTTTGTTGAGGCTATGTAAAATGATGTTTTAAAACACTAAGCTGTTTGTAACTTATGCCTTCTTATTCTTCACTCGATTGGCTTGGTTCTATATGGGCTATTTGACATCATTTTTCTTCTTTGCCGTTAAGACACTAAATGTACAATATTAATGTGGTAATCACTCTTGACTAGAAAGAGAACCGGAATGCATTCCCTTTGTGAAAGTCTCAATACTGTTGAGATTAGAAGTTGGATGGAAGGCCCTTGACTATTGTTGTTATCATCTTGAATTAGTGAGAAAGGGTATAAATTCCAATAAAAAAATCGTTGTGGTGAACATGCTTTGTCAATCATATTAGTCTTCCAAGTGGCAAAAACCCACTAGTAGAGGATTTCATTACATTATAACACTCTAGAGTCTTAACACGTAATTGTTTAGGTGTGGAATAATTCCACATTATGACAAATTTAAGTAAGGTGGATTGTAAGGTATTATTGGTAACAAAAGCTGTCAAAAGAACATGCAACTTTTGGGAGAAATTCACACATAGCTTTGGGGTTAAAGTGTAATTGGATTTATTTGCCTTCTCCTTACTGGTTTGACATGGCAAGTGCTTTTGGATTCATGCTTTGAGGACCTTTCTAGCTCACGGTGGTTATCATACGGATTCATGCAATACACATTTTCTAATTATAGGCCATCGACAAGCCAGCTGGTATATCCTACTAGTTGAGAATTTGTTCAACAATTCTTAATTCCATGAAGCCATTAACTTGGTGTTGACTAACAAAACCCTAATGCCAAAGCAATGGTCATCTGCGAAATCATGAATACATATAAAATAAATACAGATATGATACAATATTATAATGCTATCTTAGCCGCCACTAAAATTAAGAATCATGCAAGCAGGTTATATTAGCCGTTATTACAATTTTGGTATAAATCAACAAACCCCTCTACACAAATCATGAAATTAAAAAATAGTCATTTGTTATATGGAAGAGTAATGGAAAAAATAATCCTCGTGGATTTCCAAAGGGAAGTTTCATACATCAAATTAGTCTAATTAGGCAGTTTCATTCAGTATCTTACAGAACTTTTCACATTGCAGAAAGAGGATGTCAAAATTGTTGCTCAGAATTGAGGCTTTTTAAGTTCAAGACACTTACTTTTATGGAGAGTATTTTAACTATGAAGAAAGCAGGTTAAATCACTCTTTTTCAGGTCTGAAAATTCTCTAGGCAAACTTCTTCCATATATCCAGATTTCCAATTTAATTGGCTAAATTAGCTAGAGGCTGATGTACTGTTCAGTGACAAGGTGACTGGTATAAACATGACTGAAATGCAACTGTTCATGCAATTATCATCACCGATTACTCCCACATATAACTCATTCGTATCAGTTGTTCTATTACGAATGCTATAATAATCTATAACTTTTCTTCTGATATTAAGAAATAAGAGAAACTCATTGACATCTTGAAGTGGCTGCTCTATGATATTGAGAATACACAATGCACTACAGAATTTTTTAATCTCGTCTTCTCAAAATACCAACAATGATTTATTCTGTGCTACCAATGTCTCCGTCAAGCTGCATAAACATCATATGATGAAGGTTATATTAACTCCTAAAGCCTATTAGCTAATATTATGATTCTATTAATACACTTTCCACGTATTTGAAAACTAATAATTTCATTGAGAACCATATTTGCAAGTGTCTAAACATGAAAAAGGCGGCTGGGTTAGTTTGGCTGGGTTAGTTTCATGTAAACCAAAGGCAGCATTTAAAAGCCTTTTGTTTCTAGAGGAAGGCCTACAACTTGTGTATTTTTTCAAGATTTCTTTTCAATTCTTTTACTACTTGTTTCTACTGTGTTGTATGTAAACTCAAAGTTTGTCACTTGGGTGGGAGTCTTACTGGTTTCAAGTTTATGCAAGTCTTTTGGATGAAAGAGCAGCATATGACTCGTTAATACAGGTTTTATGTTTTCTTATTATAAAAATTTCAATGAGAAAACAAAACTATTTGTATAAGTTTATTGTATATACAAATTATCTGATTCCCTAATTGTCAAATCATATACATCATGGAACACCATCTTTCTTAGTGGACATAAAGAACAGTTTGATCAACAGGGCTCTGAGTTCTGCTCTTGTGCAATCAAATAGGTAGGTCACCACCAACCATCAATTTGGTGTATAAGGGTGATTCCACTTGAAGAAGTCTACGAGGAATTTTTTTTCCATTTTGATGTGCTGTCCAAATTCATACCTCTTTAGATTTCAAACTATGTTTACCGGATCACTTGGTGGCCAGCTAGATCCAGGTACAGTTTGATCTAGATCCTTGGTACGGTTTGACTCCTTGCAGATTTTGACAGGGCATGTCCATGGACATTTGGGTTCGTCTAGGATGAACCTGAGGAGGATCCAAACAGATCCCAACAAACCTATAGAGGGCTCTTCACATTTTTGACAAAATTTTAATTTTTGTTTTGCTTTTTTAAAACAAAGTTCACCTTTGACTTTGAGGGCAAGCTTTTTTGGAGTTAACTCATAGAGTTTTCTGGTGAGTCTTTGATGGTTTGATGAACCCGAGGAGGATCCAAACAGATCCCAACAAACCTATAGAGGACTCTTCACATTTTTGACAAAATTTTAAGTTTTGTTTTGCTTTTTTAAAACAAAGCTCACGTTTGAATTTGACGGCAAGCTTTTTTGGAGTTAACTCGGAGAGTTTTCTGGTGAGTCTTTGATGGTTTTCGGCAAGTACTCAGTGGATGCTTGTTAGGTCTGAGCCTTAGGCTTGTGCTACACGTGAAAAATGTGGATTAAACACTCCAAAAACATTATCTTTTTGTTTTTATATGCTTTTTTTTTGCCTTTTAAGAAACTATGAAAATGATGTGCACTATGAAGGTGTGTGGTTTTCAAGGTCTTCATTTGGGCTTGGTGGTGGGGGGCTTTGCCCGTTGACCTCGCCCTATATCATGAGTAAGGGGTGCTACCTCTAGATCCCTGTAAAGTTGTGGGATATTAAGCTAGAGCATACTAACTTGGATGCTTCCACTTCCCAACATGTTGCATTTGAGGAGTCTAAAAGTGAGGGCACTTTTAATGCAAGTGGCAATGGCACTACTTGTGACTTGTCAAATGTTCCTAAATCATCTAATGTAAATGATGATGATGTTGATCTAAGATACTAGGTTCCTTGATTTAGGCCCCCGTACCCACTCTAGGAGCACTTGTGGGAGCACCTAGGGGCATCCAGGGAGTGCCTTAGGGTGCTCCCTAAACACTCCAAGGCACGCTTGTGCATTCTCGTGCGCTCCCATAGGCACCAAGGCCTTGTGGGTGCCAAAACTCAATAAAAAACACTTGTTTAACATGCAAAAAGTGCTTTTGAAACCCTAAAACGCCCCCTAAAGACAAATTTTGCCTTTATCAAGCTTTATTGCTCTCTTAAAACACATTGCTCAGTCATTTTTCCTCTTTTTTGCATTTTGAAGGGTAGATGATTTTTTTTGGAAGAGATTGATCACAAAGTGTCGAAGGAGGGAAGATAACTTGCACAAAGGAGATCTAATCATCTAAGGTAAGCATTTAATTGATTCTTTAGTTTTTTAACAATATTTTTCAAGTTTTGATGATTTTTTTTTTTTTTAAATTAATTTTTTTTAGAAAAAAAGAAACAAGTTTCATTATTTGTTATAATGTTTTATGGTGTTCATTTTGAACTTTCATTAGTTTATACATATTGTAGGTTTGCATTTATTTTTTTTTAATTTAAAATGTCTTATAGCAACAAAATCAAATTGCAATCTATTCATAATGGCCACTAGTTCAAGTCTAGTGGTTATTGATGCAAACAATTTTTTTTAAATTGATCAAACATCTCTTCTATGGAATTATGTTACGATACTCGAACAACTTCTAGGAGGTGGGACATTCATTTTAGATTGTGGTGAGTGCGGAGTCCAATTTAAGAGCTTGAATAGTCAAGTGAAAGCTCACTTATGTGCACAAAGTGGGAAAGGGATTATAATATGTGAAGAGCAAAATAAGAAGGGGTTGCCAACATAAAAAATTACGACATTCATTATTAGATAACAAAAAGAAGCTGATGTTGCGAGTGAAAAAGAAAAATTAAGATTCCATCCTTTAATAAAAAGAAAATCAATGACTTTACCTACATATTCAATAATGGCCTCTCAACATCCCTTCTTGAAGACACCCTCTATCCAAGTAAAAGATCCCACTCCTTCCCGCAAAAGAGGCCCATTAAATAAGGCATTTCAAAAAAAAGCAAGAGATGTAGAGGAAAAAGTTGCACGGTGCATTTATGCCAATGGTCTTCTTTTCAACTTGGTGAGATCATCATATCGACATGAAATAGTGGCGGAAATCAATAGTGCACCTTTTGGTTTCATAGGTCTTGGGGTGTGAAAAGGTGTGCAACACCTTATTGGCAAGATAATTTTTTTTGTAGTGATATCACTCAAACCAATTGGGGATTCTTAGATTGAAACAAGGTTGTATTATTTATGATGGATGGAAAGATTGCAAAAATTGTTTTTTAATAAATGTTATTGTAGTGTCCCCCAAAGGAGCAATGTTTTTGTAGGCGGTTGATCGTGAGGGGCAAATCAAGGATGTAGAATTCATTTCTAAAATCCCCATTGAGTCCATAGAGATGGTGGGTCTTGCAAATGTTGTCCAAATCATTATGGACAATGCAAAAAATTGCAGGGCTATAAGTGCTTTGGTTGAGGAAAGGTATGAACACATTTTTTGGACACCATGCACCGTACACTCCTTTAACTTGGTGATGCAAGCAATTGACACTCAAATAGAGTGGGTGAAAGCTATATACCAAGAGGGTGAGGAGTTCCAAATATTTGTGATAAACCACCATATGTCAAAAGGCATTTGCAGGACTTTCTCGAATTCAAAATTGTTGAAGGTAAATTTAGTTTAATTATTTCATTTATTTTTTAATTTTATTTATGCCATGTTTACTTATATAATATATTTTAATGTATTATTAACTTATTTTTTTACATGATCCTAGGTTGCTGAGACTCAATTTGCATCACACAATCATTTTGAGACAACTTGTGCGAGAGATATTGAGTGCCATGGTTATTAGCAACCAATGGAGTATCTGGAAGTAATCAAATTCAAAGAGGGCCCAAAAGGTCAAGTCATTGATCCTAGATGACGATTGGTGGGCTCGTGTGGACTATGTCTTGAGTTTCATCAAGCCTATCATGAGTATAATCAGGTTTGCTGATGCATATTGGCCATGATTAGGGGAAATCTATGATTGCATTAACTCCATGATAGAAAAAATAAAGGTCATAAAAGCACAAAAAAAAAATGACCTCGAAGAAACATTTTTCTTAAGTTTGGAAAAAATCATTCATCACCACTAGAACAAGATGAACATATCATTGCATCTCCTTGTATATGCATTATCTCCCAAATACTATAGCACACAGATACTTGCTTTGCCAAGGAGAACTCCACTATATAGAGAGTGAAGTTGCTAATGGGTACAAACGAGCATTCAAAGGACTCTTCTCAGATCTAGAAGTGGTGGAAAATGTTAGGAAAGAGTATGGCATGTTCATCTCAGGACGAGATCATAGTATTTGTGCTCTTCAAGACCAATACAATGTAGATGCTCATACATGGTGGTATCTCCATAAGCAAGATTATATGTTCCTCCAACCTCTTGCAATCAAGATTCCATCACAAGTAAATATTTATTTATTTATTTTTATTTAACGTTTGCATTGTAGACTTTAGTACTTTCCATTCTTTGGTTTATTTTGCATTTTTTATTTTAAAGTTGTGTGGGTTTTCTCTCCAATTTCAATAGGTTGCAAATTTTTCTTTGGCTGAATGGAATTGGAGTACATACTCATTTACCTACTCAGTGAAGCATAATTGTTTGGTTGCAAAAAAAGTAGAAGATTTGGTTTATGTCAATTCCAACTTGCATCTTCTATCACATAAGAAATGTCAATACAAGGGTGGTTCAACGAAGCATTGAGACATAGCCCTTGAGTGTGCCAACTTGGATGCATCTATTGCAGAGCTTGCTAGTCACTATAGATAATGATGATGAGACTCTTACACATGATGCACCTAGTGAGAGTGGCAATGCATTTACTTGTGGTTCAAATGATGTTGAACCAAATGATGACCTTGATCTAGACCCTTTTGATGATTGATGAAGATTGAAGACAATTATACAAATTTTTTATTATATTTATTTCAATTTTGTAAGTGTAATGATTTTCATTTGAATCGTGACCCTAGCCATATATGATATGACATAATATTGAAATTTTGAATTATCAATTGACATTTATCTTTATCACTACCATTGATCAATGATGAACTATCATACTATCAAACGTATTTACAATTTTGTATATTTTTTGTATATATATATATCCAAATGTACTGTACCCAAGATAGAAAAAAATGTCATACTGGCATACCCATACCCCATTCCCAATCTCGTACTAGAATGGACAACTTAGATGTTGATGTTTTAGAAAATCCATATGATGCTGAAAACTGATTGTTGAACTTGATTATAGTATTTTAATACTGAACTTGAAGTTTGAACAATAAATATTTTATAATATTCATCATATTTATGTTTTAAATGACATTTGAGTTTATGGTCGTTTTGTTGATTATATCATGCCATGTGGTATTCTAAACTTAATTCTTTCTTTTAAGCTGCAAATATATATACACATTTTTTTTTTGTATGGATGAACCCAACCCCAAAATTTATTTGCCAGACCCATGAACTGAATCTATGAACCTGAACTAGGATCTGAACTAGAACTGGCAACTTAGGTTTTAAAATTTTGATCATGCTTGTGCTAAAGCAACCATTACCAAGCTATCTAATCCTTGATAAATCTTTGTAGCTTATTGTACATAGATGAAAAACCATGATCATTCAAAATATTATATACCCTTCTAATTTCTTTTAGTTTCAAGTTTCAACCATGCACACAGAGAACACAGGCCATTGTGATAATTATTTGAGAAGTAAAAGATGTGAACTGGTGCATTTTTACATATGAAGGGAATCAAACATGACAGCATAAGTAACAAAAATGAAATATAGTTTCAGGAAACAAGTCAGCATCACAGCACAAGCCACATTCAATATTACATGTTGAATTCCATCTCAAGGGAAAAATGAGGCCAACAAAATAAAAATATTTATATTATCAAAATAGTATGCTGATCTCCTAATTATTCAGCTATACAACCTTTCCAATGATCTTGAATTCTTGCTCTGAAAAAACTGCTATGATATAAAGATGTTACATAATGGATTAAGAATAGTGCATGTGTATTAACAGACTTTCTATTGCTAAATATACTAAACTATTTAAAGCCTAATTTGTGCACGTGTTCACTATTAAAGGCACTTCTGTGCTGATCGTAATTGAAAGGCTAGAGCTATTATAAAGACAACTATGACATTGAGAAACCAAAATCTGCATCTTGAAGGATCTTAATAGGTCCGCACAGTTTCCCTGATCAGTGCATAAATTCAATAGTATGCTTCTAATACACAACCTGGGGCTCAAAATCGGCATAATCCACAGAACCCGATTCTACAGGTGGCATCATATAGGCTGCTATTAATTCTGATACCAATGCAGCTATTAAAGGAATCCTTTTCAGGTTCTTTATGAAGCTAGGATCTTGGCTTTCTCCAATCGCTATAATCTGCTCATTTATCTCTACCATCCTATCAAGTTTCCTCTTGAACTCTGGATTTTCAACATCCAAGACTGCAGGAAAAATCCTAGCTGTTGTTCGGTTTGTCTGCATGAATCAAGGAAATAATTCTTGTAACAGCTGGACAAAAAATACTGCAACTCACTTTTAATAATTTTATAAGAATTTTCTTCAAAGTAGTAAGACTATATCCACTAATTCTAGCTCACCTCAATGATCACATGCATATCAAACTCTTTTGTGTTCAGTCCAATTCCCTCATAAAATGCTGTCCTCTGGCAGTCGTTTAGGTACATTGTAACATAAACCTGCAAAAGGAAAATCCAGTGTTCAAAGAAGAAATTCCCCAACAAAATAGGTAAGAACAAGATAAATCTCCAACTGGTACCAAATGAAAGTAGCTAATATAATATTGCCTAAATCAGAATGAGATATCATAACTTGACATTACTCACCGAAAGACAGAAGAATCTTGACCACAACTTTGCCTTCCAGTCATTCAAAAATTGTGGCTGTGCCTTCATTAAAGCCGAGAAGAAGTCACCATGTCTGTTTTCATCCTGGCACCAATTCTCAAAGTACTTGAAAATAGGATACACTTGATGCTCAGGATTAGCTTTAAGATGCCTGTAAATGGTAATGTACCTCCAATATCCAATCTTCTCTGACAGATAAGTGGCATAAAATATGAATTTAGGCTTGAAAAATGTGTATTTGCGTGCTTTAGTCAAGAAGCCAAGATCCAATGCAAGATTGAAATCTGATAAACCCTTGTTGAGAAACCTGTAAAAAATAAATCTTTCATCATGTCTTATAAGTGAACAGATGCATCACAGCATAAACAAGAACAATGTTACCTAGTTTTCTAGTTTCATCTGTATGTTTGACATGAACATTTATCTCAGCCAGTAAGCATAACAATAAATATGTCATGTCATATGTGTAATCAAGGAGCCCTTTTCATTTAAAGTTTATCTACCCTTTTCATATCTATATCTGTATCTATATATATAAAATCTGATCCTCGTGGTAGGATAAGATAAATTGTGATATACCCTGCATGGCGAGCTTCATCTCTGGACATGAGGGAGAATATCTCAGCCACAACTGGGTTTGTTTTCTGCAAGTTCCCAATTCAGATCAGTTAGCCTCTCTGCATATCCATTCATCAATTTCTCTAAAAATCAGGGTGTCAAAACATGCCTGTTATTTGAATTGATTTTACTGCTGAATAACTGCTTAAAATCAAACTATTCGAAATTTGTAAACAAGGATAACTAGAAATAAAACCATGGATATGTCATCAATGCAACCCTAGTAACACTTAAAGGGCATTTGATCCATCAACTACCATGCCTTCTCCCTCTTTTTCTGAATCAATACATTTTGCAATAGTATGGGAATCCATGGCTCGCTCATCAAGCTAGAATCATGCTTAGCTGTGGAGGTATCAAGAGAGAGCTAGAAATAAAGAACCAAATAAAGAGCTAACATCCACAAATAACGAAAAATGGGCCAATGGAACTCAGAAAGTACAATCAGCTATAAACAGTAACTTAAAGAAATACTAGGGTAAAACTATCCAAGGTTACGAAAATAACTTAATAGAAAGTACAAAAGAGGGATGAACAAAACAAGTGAGTTTCACTCTAATCTGGTTAAAATCTAGTATAAGTAGAAATAACCCTACAAGAGGAGGACCCTCAGAAACATGGAGCTGATGAAGATCAAGGATACCATGCAAGAAGACCCTGGACCAGAAGAATGAACATCATTGACTATTGCTATGAAAGGACTCGAGCAAAACCCGAGAATGCTCATATGGGAATGGCTAGGTTGGGCAATTCCTTGATGAAGATAGTACTTCCCCTAGAGAATCACTTTACATTCAGGGCCAATGAACATTTAGGAGCAGACAAAAAACTAACAACATGGATCCATTTCTTGACCTAAGCTTCAGATAAGGAGGAAGCCCTAGATGTTGGATAAAAGCTATCTCTCTCTGAGTGTGAATACAGGGACTGCTTAATGCCTCCAATGCTTGAGTATTGGGCTGAAAGAAGGAAGTGATCATCCTAACAGATCCGCAGCTCGCTTAAATGGATCCTCAATTAAGATTAAGAACCTTTCAAAGAAAGCACATGTACCTGTGATTGGGGCAGTGAAAGAAGGTGGAGAAAGAATCACTACTCTTGACATAGACAATGGTATCTTCATTGGATCTCATAGTATATGAGGCACCAAAAATTAAAGTGGTCCTCAATCTCAACCTCCTAAGTGGCACATATGGTAGATCCTATTACCCTGCGAGATACAGTGGTAGGTCTTGACACTTAATTTGGGGTACCACACCCTCCACCAGCCAAGCAGAATATTCAATCTATGTGACCAATGATGTTGGAAATGGCCACAACCATCTACAATTTCTGATAAATGCTCAACATAAAGAGCCAATATTGGGCTGAGTGGCTGTGAAGAAGTTCAATTGGCTTAAATAAATTGACATTTATATCCTTTCTAACAACTCTATTGATGACCTCCCATGAAGGAAGAAAGTGCAGAGGGGCATCTAAGACAGAAAGCTCACAGCTTTTGCCTTTTATAAAGGCAGTTTATGGAGGGTGATTTGCAGAAAAACAAAATGTTATTTCAACACTTCTGCTCATGAGAATAAATTGCTATTGGAAATTCTAGCATGATATATTGTGTATCCTTTATCTGGTGTTAAATGCTCAGTCATCTTTCCACAGAATCTAGTTTGTCAAAGTTTGTTGAGGAAAATCCAAAAAAAAGGTCAAAAAAATGATCAAACCCTGCATTGAGAACCAAAAGAAGAGGTGGGAAAGGTCAACTTTGAAGGAGTGAATTGGAATTGTTGAATTCCATGTTGGACCTGATAAATGCTGGAAAGGAAAATTTGTAGGGATTAATTCTTAGGCTTGGCAGTGTAGCTTGATCACTCCTAAGTGGAGGTGGTATGTTGCAGGCTCTACCCAAGCAGGAAACTAGTTTGAAGCATCCAACAGCATACCCTAAAATACTCAAGCCAGGCGGGCAATTTTTGCAAGGTGTAGTAGAGGTGGCTGGATATCTGAACATCCCAGTTTACCACCTTGGATCTTCTGTTTGCAGGGGAACTGATTTGAGGACAAGGAGCAATGACATGCAATGTTACCATGAAAGGCTTCAAGCTGTCACCAGAATACAAATGCCCCTGAAATGGAGGGCATATGAGGTCGATATGCCTCTCTAGCCCTGATACTGCAGGGTGCACATCTTCAATGAATAGAATAGCCTGTGTTTTTTGTTCTCCCTTATCAGGATTTTTCTGGAAGAGATAGGATGGCCCAGATTTTGAATCCTTACCTTGTATTTTGGCAACGGGCATTAATAACATAGTAACAGTTACACACTATCTATGCCTTTGTGAAGTGGGTTTCCGGTTTGGAGTTTTAACTCCAAAATCTTTATCTTTACACTTGTGGACTGCTTTAGAGCATTGCAATGTTTTATATTTGACTAAGGGAAATAATGAAAAACTATATATTCTCATTCCAAATAAAAACTAACTTAACCAACTATCCCAAACCAGCTTCTAGTAAAGAAAGGCCTTGGAATCTTCTACAATAAGGGCAAAGGTCCATTCAGGTGTCAATGTGCATTTATCTTTGTTTGCCATTTCACAATCAACATAATCACTAGATTGTTTGATATCATTCTTACGCTTTAGCATATTCCTACTTCTTTCCCTGGACTTAGATAAGAAACTGTGAATGATATATACGATGATAGATAGATGCCTAATCAACTCTGATCATCAATAGACATTGAAGACTTGTGACAAGAGATAAGTATAGAGCTGTATCTTGTCAACCACTTTGTTCTGATAAATTTGTATGTTGGATTACAAGGTTGGTACGCAAACTGATACCTTGGCACACTAATCTTTCAGGAATATTAAAAAATGAAGCTGACTAAGCTAAGATGAATCATGCTAGTAATCAAGATGTTCCAATGCGGGCTTTAAGGAAAATTGTAGAGACTAAAATTATCTTCCCATGATAAAAGTACTTTACAGCAAAATTGCACTGGTATCTAGGGAAATTAATTTCCGCTAAATTTTATAATTTCAATAATTTACTTACACTTTTTACTAGCCATGTTTAAGGTAAGCTATTAATATTGTCTCCAATCCTGATTTACTGAGCATTCCTCCTTTCTATAGACTATGTCATGTCCTACCCGATTCATCAAAATTAATTACAGTTGGATTGATTCAGTTCAGTAGAAATTAGTAGAGATTAACAGTGAATGTGAATCAACATTTTCATGCTTTTTCTTATCATAGGTATTAAGCAATCAACAAGAGCATGGTTTTGCAGCGTTCACTAGGGTTCCTTTCAAGTTGAGTTCTCCCACAACCAATTCGCAAGCGAATACAAGGTACAGAGAACTATTAGAAACAATGAGGCCAGATGCAAGCAGCGTTCACTAGGGTTCCTTTCAAGTTGAGTTCTCCCACGACCAATTTGGGAGCGAATACAAGGTACAGAGAACTATTAGAAACAATAAGGCCAGATGCAAGCCCCTAGGAAATTAGACAGCACCTTTGGTAACATTGGCAAATAAATGACTAAGGTAAAGGTTGGTTTTTAGGTCCTGGCTAGTCAGCACTCCAATTTGGTATGAGAACCCCCTTGTGGGAGCAATGAGGTTTTTTCTCTCTACCCTACATCTGTTATTTCAAATTCAAGCATCCTTGGGTGTTAGGGGCTTGTAAGAAAGCTCTGAAGTAAACGAGCCCTTGCCAATCTGCTCGCATCCCAGGAGAACTGGCTTATTCTTCAGGTCCCATCTCACAACTGTAAAAGGACCAATAGCTCAATGGTAGAGAGCCCCAGCACATTTAATGGGACATCCTAGGATTGAGCCCTAGCTAGTCGATGGAAAATAACATCTAGTACGTAAGCACCTAAAAGGATATAAATGTTGTGTTATGCAACAAGAGAGAATGAAAAATAAGTTGGCTATAGAGCAAATTTAAAGATGATCTGATACCCTCTACACTATAAGAATGATTATGCGCGAGTGCTAAAATTAAACTAAAAAAAAATATAGAACAAGAATTGCAGACCTTCAGTCTTCTTCCAAGCTCCTTATAGAGCAGAAATCCAGAGAATTCAGCAGTACACGATCTCTCAAGGAACTCAACAAAAATCTGCCTTAATGGGCCTTGCATTTTATCAGCAGCGGCTTTGAATTCAGCATTCCTGACAAAATGGGTTTGGTTATAATCTGTCTTGAATTCAGCCAGCAATGCCTTGAACTCAGACTGGTCAAGATTCTTATTGATTTCAGTGTTAAAAAGTCTCTCCATCTCATCAAAATCGGTGGTGTAAAATCGAGGAGAAAGCAAGGATTCCTTCATGGGTTCCTTGGCGCCCTTCCTGGGTGCGTCCTTAACAACCTCTGCAGCCATCACTCTCACAACACGACGAGGAGAAAAAGAAGCAGACGAAATTCTTTCCTTGTTTAACAACAATGAGTGATGATTTAAGCTCCTGTATGACGATAAACAGGATGATTCATGTGAGGCAAAAGGCCTGGCCTGAGCCATGCCTGTTAATGAATGTGCTGCTATGGCTGCCATTGAGCTGCTCTTCTTACTCCATAAAACCCGAGAAGGGCTGTGTTGTTTTAAAACTTCAAGGTCTTATAGGTGGTGTTGATTTGGACACGTAGGATTTCAACATGACCGATAAGAGACGAGACGAGTTAATTTTATTGGCCGCAGGGATTCCATTAGATCAGGACATGCTATAGACGATGAATGTGATGCTAAAGAATCCAGGGAATGGATAGAAAGATCTGGGTGATATTATTAATGCATTTCTTACATTTTTTTTTTTTGGATATTGGTGTTATTTTAATGTAATTCTTGCATTTTGTTTAGTTTGAAAGAATGCATCGGTGATATTTTAAACATATTTCTTAGTTTAGACACGTGTAACGATGGAATACCTTTCGTTTTGGATTTACTTGGATCTGTTCATCTCTAATGTATTTTTTATTTAAGGTTCACAACTTGAATTTTATCTATTCTTATATATATTTATCTCTTGTGATTGATCATGATCTTTAATTTTTAATTTTTATTTTATCTTAAGTTAGAGTCATTGCTGCTTAAGTTGATCATTTTTCTGCTTCTAATAATGATTTTTTTAAAATCCAAATTTAATTCTGGGTCAATCTTCACCTTCACCTTTTCTTGTAATCATTGTGTGGTGACTAAAGTTGCAAAAGTGTGTTGTTTAACCCTTGATATTGTATTTAAAGGGTTAATCCTAATTCATTTTAGAATGTTGTTTCTAATCTTTTATCTAATTGTTAAATCCATGTCCTTACATGATTCAACTTTTGCTACATGCAAACAAACAAAACCTTAGAACTAGCTTTTATGTGAGGGCAAACTAATGAAATCAAGACAAGCTAAAAATGACTTCCTAAATATTTATAGAGTTGAACTTGTGGGCCTATATTAGATCCACACTTGCAAGACTAATTTGATAGTTGTGGAAGTGACCAAGATTGACACACTAATTCTAAAGTGTTCACTTAATCTTCACTAATATTTTTGCATTGTTTTTTATTAGAGGAAAAGTAGGTTTTAAAGGGACCCGAAACCCTTTATAGACAGGTTTTGATGGGCCCCGAAACCCAGTCTACATGAAACATTGCCAATTTTTTTGCATTGTTAATGAATCATATTTTATCATTTGTCACAATTTTCTAGCTAAGTACATTTATTATTTTATTAAATTTTCAAAGCATTTGATTATTTTCAAAATATTAGCATATTTAGTATATTTATCATTCTCAACTCTTTAATCTAGGGTAGATATTGCTTATTAATGCTATTTGTACCTTAGATTTATGTAAATTTTATTTCTCCTCATTTAGATAGAGGTATAAACTATTTCCTTTTCATTTTGGTGAACCCCTCCATACTTAACTCCTTAGAATTTTTATCCTTATGGTTTTATCTTCATATTTTTTCTAATTAGTTAGATTCAAGAGTGGTTTATTTTTCCATTTTTAGAGTTTCCCATTCCTTTAGAATTATCGAGCCCTGAAGCTTGAAAGTTTATTAAAAGTCTAAGTCCTTTGCATCAGTTGGACTTTTGAACTTTCTCATCTATCCCATCCCTTAGTATTTGTTCCCCTTCATCTCTATTTCTCGAGCTTTGATACCTTGCACTCCAAAAAAATTACTAAGTCTTTTGAGGTTAGACTTTCAGCCTTCCCTTAATTGAGTACCCCTTTCCAACAACCCCTGAAAGTCTAGAATTATGTTGATTGCTATATATAATTTATCATAATTAGACTTTTGGTCATTTCCTTGATTTAATACCAAGTGAAGCCCCATCCCAACTCTCCAATCCCAACATGTTGAAATCCTTTTCTTTGTTGAGGTTCCTTTGTCAGCTTCCCCCATCTCACATCTCCTCTAGCATGGCTTTCTTGTCACCCTCAATTCTCCAATTTTCTGACACTCTGATCCTTGGCATGCATTATGAATTCTTCCTGCCCCTCGATAGTTTGAAGATCCCACCTTTTTTCAATACAAAACTTACCTACCCTCCCAAAAGACTCAAAATGCCATTAATGCACTTCAATGTCCTACAACCAACAAATTTGACATGTTGGCACCCAAAAACCACTATTTATCATAAGGATGCATTTAGGACTATGGAGACAATGACCATGTCGATTTAATGTGATGGTTGATATTGGATGCATTTTTTTTGTTTTTGAGGACACTTAGGGACATTGTTTGCAATAAATTTCATAGATCTTGGCTTGAGGAACATGTTGCATTGATATATTATAGGTTGGTCACTAAGCCAAATTTTTGGTTAGGTTGAGTTTGCAAATTTTTCTACAACATCAAATGACGTTTTTCTAGGTTATACATGAAGGTATATACTTTGTAAAAGTGTACGAAGAATATTGTAATGTATGTTCATGCGATCTTTTGTCTCCATGGCTATTTGCCAAATCTACCCTCAAGAATAGTTTTTTGCAAACCTCTTCCTAAATGTTGTCATTAAGATAAATAAGAATGAAGAAATAGGATCACCCCAATGGAAACCTCTTGAGCTTTTGAAAAATTGAAAGGAAAACAATTGATGATGATAGATAATTTTGAAGTTGAGATCAACTCCTTAATGATTTTCAGGAGCTTCTCCCAAACCCAAATGTTTTAGCACTTCATTTAGGAAATTGCAAGAAACATGGTCATATGCCTTCATCGTCCAATTTGAAAACAAACCCATCTTTCTTATTAACAATTATAAATTGAAGTGCCTCATGAATGAAAATAATGGAGTCAATCTTGAATTTTCCTCCCATTCAAATAAAACCACTTTAGTACAATCTCAACATGACGATCTTGGAAAATATTTTGTAGATAGAGTTACAAAGTCTAATAGGCCTAAATTCAATAAAGGAGTTAGCTCCAACCTTCTTATGGATGTGGATTAAAAAGGTAGATTTTAGCACTTTAAGCACCTTTTTGCTTCCAAAAACTTCCTAAATACCATAATATATTTTGAAATAATATCCATATAATTGAAATTAAAAGTGTGAGAACCCATCCGGACCTAGACCTTTGTTTCCTTCAAATTAAAAAAACAACAGATTTGATCTCCTCTTCCTAAAGAAGATTCATTAACTCCATGCTATCTTGGTCATCAGTAATATTAGGAATAACCTCTAAAATTTCATGCTACAAAATAAGATCTAAAACATTATTTTCAGAAAGAAGATGGCTGAGTATTTAATTACTTTATCTCTTATAATATTTTTCTCCAAAATTTGACTACCATCCATCTATATCTCTTTAATTCTACTAGAAGATGTGTACTTTAAAGTGTTGGTATAGGTTTTTATTTTTCTAGTGGGTTAATTTATTTTCCCTTATTCATAGGTTTTTCCTACACTTTTATTAAGCTAAATATTAGGATAATAAAGTGAGTTTTATCATTTAATAACTAAAAAATAAGTGATATGGTGCCCCCTTCCTTAAAGGGTGGAACACTTTCCACTTTTGGTGGCCATCTCCACTTTTGGTGGTCTATATCCACTTTTAGTGGTTAATTCCTATTGGTTGGATTTGTTGCCTCCATCATCTCCTTAGTTCTATATAAACTCACTACCTAGCTTGTATTTTCATTATTCTCTTGCATTGTTGCATAATTTGACATACATGCACCTTGATGCATGTAATTATTTTGCAGATTTGCTTTGATCTTCTAATGCAATCTTGTCATCTTGACATTTTTATATCTCTTGGAATCTCGGGTTTGTAATTGTGTTATTTCATTTATAGTTTTATAGCTTATCTCTCTCAAAGAAGATCTTGGTTATTCAATCTATTTCGGATTTAACATGGTATCAGAGTTTAGATTATGAGAGTTTGAGTACTTGGATTCCTAATTAAGAGATTGGAATTTTTTTGTATGATCTTGTAAATTCCTATATGCTCTTCTCTTGCGTTTCAATATGATCTAGAGAATCAAAAAGGAATTATGAAGATCTGTTAATCCTATATTTACATGTGTTTTTAGTGAGATTTGGTGGTTCTAGCTATTTTGGCTATAGTGGCAACATTTTTTACTGTCCCATTGCATCTGAGAGGCTTGAGAAAGTCAAATTTGGCTACCATATGACACAGTAGTAAACAAGGGTTTGAAGCTTAGATCTGACAAGTAGCTTTTTTAGCCCAAATAGACTTTTCCATTGCAGTCAAATGGCCCAAAAACTCCCACTCTCATAAAATTTGTCTATTTTAGACAAATTTGATTTTTGGCAAATTTTTATTTTGCCACTAGGGGGGTGTCACTACAAGCTAAATTCAACCATTTAAAAATAAATCATAACCTTTTGCCACGGTGTTTGCTTTTGGCAAATGAGATATCATTGGAAAGCTAAAGATAATTACTTTCCATCCAAAGAGATATTGAAAAGATTTTTTTTCATTTTTGAACCATAGATTTTTGTAGAAGGATGCTCTCTAACACTTCTAGGGTTTTTCACCTAAAAGGAGAAAGGTATTCCACAAAAACTTGGGGGTTCACTCAAGACTAATGCTAATATCATTTAAATATGCCTAAATGGAATGTCCTAAATGCAATAAACTGATAAAAGAGATGAATTATTAATGTAAAACTAATGAAATGCAAGATGTTTGAAAACACAATGTGATATGCAAAATGACCTAAGAATGCAAACAAACAATATCAGAAATGAAAGGGACGGGAGAGGTGCATTTGAAAACTGGAATTTGATGCAAAGAGGCTCTGGAATCCTACAAAAATTGTTGTTGAAGCCAACTGGGACACTTACGCCAAGTTGGGCGACTTAGTCCTATTTTAGGGAGATTCTACTATAATAGGTTTTGGGAAAATGGGTATCCAGAACTACAGAAATCACTTTTCAGGCCTGGCAGTGGGACTAATTCGCCACTAATGGCGACCTAGTCCACCTTTAGCTTTCGAGAAATTAGGAGATGCAACCTGTAGCTCCTGGTTTGTACTTCAGCTCCTGACAAGAATCTGGATCCAAATCTACAGACTTTAACCCATGGGTGATCTCCAAGCTTCTTTTAGGGTTTTGTTGACTTTGATGAGATGTTGACACATTTTAACACCTTTCTCTTTGACAAATCTGCATACAAGACTTGCAAAACACACATGCAAAGAGGGGAAAAAGGGTTAAGGGTTAGGGAATAGGGATTTGCCTTGGTCAAACCCCGGTTTTGTAATCAAACCCTTGAAATGAAATGAAGGGTATGTGCATGATCATGATGGGCCAAAAAGTGGCGATATGTAAGTGATATGATGGCCCATGTGGCTGGCAACTTTTTTTTACCCAAAATTGATGAAACGAAAAGGGTTTTTAGAAGAGATTCTCAGCTTTCCACCAATATAAATTATGCTTTACTTTGAATTTAATATTTATTTTATATTTGAATTACGACTAAAGTCTTGATTGATAGGATGATTGAAAAAAATCTATAGCTTTCAAACGGTATCAAATTTTTTGAATCTGAAACATGTGTCACATTCTATGCTTTGCATAATATAGGATTAAAAAAAAGAATTGAATTTCATGAATTTTTTACCAAGTTAAGGTGGTTAGACATACAAGTTTTTATATTTTTTAAAAGTTGTAATAAAAAAATCATAATTAAATATTTACTTGGAAAAAAATTACAAAAAAATATTCATCACATCGGGACATGAGTCCTCTACTTATATCTAAAATCTTATAAAAAAATATTATCATTTTATTGTGGTTAGGGTGGTCAGACAGACACCTACTTCTTATTTTTTCCCTAAAATTTAAGTACTACTTCATTGAAATTTCAAATTTTAACCAAATAGATTTAAAAAAATAAAAATAAACCTAGTAGTTTAGAAACTAAATTCAATTTTCTACAAATTCTATTCTTACATATTTTGAAATAATATAGATAACTTATTCAAATTTTTACGTCAAGTTGCCTAACTTTGATTTTTTGAATTTTCATTGCCACTTAAGGGCCTGTTTTTTCCATGATGATCTTGCACATACGTTGAAATGGAAAGAGATTGATGAATGAACAACATGCAATGCTACAACTCACCAAACCCTTGATGTAGAAATATGAAGATATGCAAATAGAAGCTCCAATGGATGAATGCTTGATAATACCTAGAATGCTTGAATGCTTGAATAGATGAGTGAATGAATTAGCCAACTTGTTAGATATTGTCAAAATGAGGGGACAACCCTTTGTTTATACATTATTATGCTCTAATTCTTGAAAGTACCTCATCACAGGCCGACCTCAAGGTCTAGAGAATAATATCCTGCCAAAATTATAAAATAATTTTGATTTTTGAGCCAAATGGGACTAAGTCGCTCCAAGTGGTGACTTGGTCCCACTAGGGAAATTTTACTGGGTGTCAAGAATTAAAGTGCATTTAATGACGTTTAATGAGATTATTCTCAAAAACACTTTTAAGTATGACCTGCAAGTGCATTAAGGGACCTTTTAAACATAAGAAAGGGTCAAATTATTGATGACAAGCCTAGAAAAGTGTGAGAGTTTGTTACAACTCCTTACAACACTTTGAAATAAGGCTTGGTAAGTGATAAAAATAGTTTATTTAAGTGAAATACATTAGAAAGGTCCTAGAAAAGTGTGAAAGTGTGTTACAACACTTTTACAAGACATAAAGTTTTTATTGATTTACAAGAGTTCAAGGCCTAATATGTGAATGTGTTAGCCACATTACAACATTAAATCTAGTCAAAACCAGACCAAAATCCATAAGAAAGGCCCAAAAGAGTGTGAAAATGTCCAAGGATACATTTTTCTACGTTACAATTTTCTTCTAGATATTGTAGGTTGATGTTGTTACATTTTTCTTCAATGAGCCATAAATTTCACCCCAAAGCTCCATTTTTCAAAAACAAATAGGATTTAGAAAGGTATTGAAGAGCACTACATAGCTATAGGGCTATTTTTTTTCTTCAGATTTTGTCTATGATTCATATTGTATCAAAAAAATCATTTTTGGCCATTGTGAGCTTATTGAGCATTGTATCTTGGAAAAGGCTTTGTAAACACACTAATTATAAAGTGCCAACATTGTAATATATTGGGGGGTGATTTCTGAGACTTGTGGAAAGGGGGTTTGTCTCTTGATGTCTCTTTTTGCATTCACTTAAAGTGGTTTTTTTGTATCAATCTTGGGGGATTATACAAACAATTTGTAATCATGAACTAAGATAAAGTTCCATTTATGGGGGGTTAAGCATGTCTTTTAAAAAATTTCCATTATTTTTTTGTCAAGGTAACTTCAGAGAACTATTTATCTTGGAAACAAGGGATAAAGAATCATTGCCTTGAGGAAGATCTATTGCCCTATTTCCTTGGACTTGTTCTTGAGCCAAGTGACTATAATCATAAGAATGCATGGTTTAACAATAATGACATGGTCTATGGACTAATATATCTTACTATTCCTAAGGATATTTTACATCATGTAGAGCACATTGAGTTCCCTTTCACTACTTGGAAAATCATCCAATAGTTGTATGGAGACATTGGATCTTCATCCGAAAGTGATGTTTCCTTGGAGAATGAGGCTATTATGGATAATATTGATATTGATATTTCCCTATCATGTATGAACACATCTTGTATGGATGATCAATTCATTGTTACCCCATCACACATACCTATTGCAACTTCAAATTCCAGAGATGCTTCTTTGAGAGCCTCTAGTGACTCATTGTAGTGGATCATTTATGTCTTCTGGATTCAGTCCATTGGGACCAATTTCTATAAGAAATTTCTTGTTTGTTTGTAGAGTCCCTCATTTTGGATCTAGATGGCACTATTGAGGATATACATCTCCTCTTTGAGGACAACCCTTTGGTCCTTGCATCTACTGATGCTACTACAAATTCTAGTGTTGCTTCTTCGAAAGCTTCTAATGATTCTTCACAAAAAGACATATATTGTCTTTTACATTCAACTTTGTGGGATGATCTCTTGACATGTATTTCAACCTTGTTTATGGAGACACTATTGATCGTATTCATATTCTCTTTGATGAAATTAGCTCTTCTTCAGTTGTTGTGAAGGAACACTTTTATCCTCTACTTCATTCTCTACATGATCATTCCTTATAGTTTGATATGAGTGTGGATACTTTGGATCATCATTTGGAGGAGACATCTTCAGAAGAGATACTTGAGTCTTTGGATGGTGTTCCACATCAGTCTCTAGGAGATTTTGAGTTTTCATTTTCAACAATGTGGCTTAGAACACCTAATTTGATTGTGACAACTTTCAACATCGACATGGGGACACTTGAGCCAAGTTAAGAGACTTCATACATCTTGAGTTTTCTTCCTACACATTCCTTTTAAGATTGGGGAGATAACTTGCATATGCCATTGGTTTTGTTTCTTCCTAAGGGGAGGAACGTTGTTCGATGATCGGGGACCATCTTCTACATCCAATTTTCGGCATCTACCACTAGATCTCTTTGGGGGGGCTTCTTTGTCCTTCCACTTCATTTCTCTCTCTCTCTCTTATGGGGGCGTACTTCCTTCTTGTGGGATGGGGCTTCTTCTTTGGGGTGGGATTTTATATGTACATGGGTACCTAACATGGCTTCATTTGTTGAGACCCATCATATTTTGCATCCTCCTAAGCCACACTTAAGGGGGTGCTGGTGTAGGTTTCTAATTTTCCTAGTGGGTTAATTTATTTTCTCTTAGTCCTAGGTTTTTCCTACACTTTTATTACGATTGTTTAGGATAATAAAGTGAGTTTTATCATTTAATAACTAGGAAATAAGTGATGTGGTGTCCCCTTCCTTAAAGGGTGGAACACTTTCCACTTTTGGTGGTCCATAACCACTTTTGGTGGTTAATTCCTATTGGTTGGATTTTCCATCCGTCATCTGCTTAGTTCTATATAAAATCACTACCTAACTTGTATTTTCATTATTCTCTTGCATTGTTGCATACTTTGACATACATGCACCTTGATGCATGCAATCGTTATTCTACAAATTTGCTTTGAGCTCCTAATGCAATCTTGTCATCTTGATATTTTCACATCTTGTGGAATCCCAGGTTTGTAATTGTATTATTTCATTTATAGTTTTATAGATTATCTCGCTCAAAGAAGATCTTGGTTATTCAATCTATTTTAGATTTAGCATAGATTAGTCATGTGTAGAATTTAGTATTTTTATCCTCCTTTAACCATATTGCTCTCAATATTTGCATCTAGAAATCTTCCTCTTTTGCAATAATAGAATGGAGCTCACATAACAACCCTCTTTCTTTGACCAATAAATCCTAATTCATGTCTAAATTTTGAATTTCACTTATTACCATATGTAATTTGGATTTGATTTTATATTTCTTTTAATTTTTTTACCAAAATAGTTCATGTTCCATATTATAATAGTAGCATTTATATTATGAAAATTTTAGCAATCTTTAATAAAATTATCCATCAACATTTATATTTGACCAATTAATAAATTTTTCATTTAGATTAGGATGTTGGGTCCAAATTATTTCAAATATTAATGGAAAATATTTCCTTTTATCCCACTTCTCAGCATATATAACAATTTTAGAGTGATATGACCCTATTCTAGTCCAAGTAGATAAAGAGAAACAATATAAAGAAATCCAATCATGTGCTCTAAGGGAATGATCCAATCTAACTTGTATAACAAAAGAACCAAATGCTTGACTTGACCAAGTATAAATACAACCCTCCAAATACAAATCAATTAGATCATAAGATTGATAAAGTCCACTAGACCTTCCTTACTATCTAGTGATATTTGGGATCCCCTTTATTTTTATCTTAATTTAGACGAGAGCTAAATTCCCCCATAACTAACCATTTATAATTAGTGTGCATCCATCTAAAAACAATGAGATGATTCCAAATGATTTTTCTAACACTTTGAGTGTTGGGAGCATAAATATGGAAAATTATCCAAGAAGTGTTTTCATTTTTATGTTAGAAAAAGAACAACTATATGGTTAAATTTAGCACTCAAAAGAGGCCCATCCAATATTGTAGGGTTCCATAGAGACACAATCCCTCCCGAGGTCCCTACCACATCATCTTATTAACCAAATCCTTGAAAAATCTATTTTTTATATTCACAACTCTCTATATAGACAATTTAGTTTCTTGTACTAGCATAATATTTGATTCATTCTATCTAGCTAAATTTTCTAGAAGGTTGCTCTTGTGTGGGTTATCCTACCATCTAACATTCCAAGACAAAAAAATATCATTTCTTTAATTTTGGTATACTCTTAGACAACATTGCCACAGAGATTTATTTGCATTTGCAACATATTTATTCATCTCTCTTTCCTTGATATCCTTTCCACATTCTCCTGGATCTTTTTTGTTCTAGTCCACAATCTACTATTTTTTTATTTTGGTAACCTTGACTTGTGAATAATTTTTTTTAGGCTTATTCTTACACCCCTTTTCTAAGAAGGGAGTTCTAGCTAGAGACAATCTACTTTCTTTTAACCAATTTGCAACAATAGGTCTCTCAAAAGTAGCCATCATAATTGTATTTACTTTCAACTTCTCGTAAACCAAGGAGTCTTATTTTTATTTTAACATATATGTAGCAATAGGGCCCTAAAAATATACCATCATATGTGTCTTTACTATTGACCAAAAAAATAAATTTGATGAGATGACTAAAATGAGTGCAACAACAATAAATGAAATTAGAAAGTATGTGATTTTTTATCATACATTATGTCCCCACCTTAGTGGAATTATAACTTACCAAGAAAGAAGTATGCTAAAGTATATTATATTAAATTATGAAATATAAATGATATATTATACCAAAAGGAGAGATGGAAATCTTTGACCTGTCTTCTATATTATTCATACTTGCACATATACATACCCATACAAATGTGTCCATGAAAGAGTAATAATTATATAAAAATAATTTAGTAAAAATCTAACACATACAAAGGAAAAAACACACAAAAATATGAAATGAAAACATGAAATGTGATGCACATCCAATACATGTTTAATAAACCATAATATAATAGAAGAATAGCTAAAAGTGCCACAAAAGAAATCATCTACTATGGGGGAGAGATCTATAAATATTTATTCAATAGAAGAAACCAAGGAGAGGAAGCACAAGAGTGACCCACATCAAAAATAGGTGGAGGACCTTGGTTTAGGGTAAAATTGGTTAACAATGATGAAAATGGTCATAAGGTAGCTTACCCATGAAAGATGCTAGGATAGGACAATGATAAAGGTGATAATCATGACAAGGGAAAACTATAAGTAATTGAGCTGCGTTTTCAACCCTTGGCTCTTGGTGGTTTCCACTTATGGTTAAAGATGATAGAAAATCCAAAGGAACTTGAAACAATGCCTTTGAGATGTATTAGTTTTCTGATGGCTACCAACCTAGGTTTGGTTGCCACTTGAATAAGTAAATTAGAAGTTGATGATGTCATTTATGGTTATAAGGTGATTACCTAATTGGATAAAAAGGGAAAGTCAAGCTTGAGGTGATGATATGGCTAGTTCTTGTTGATGTCAAGAGTTAAGGATTAAAAATAACAAGGAGTGAGAGTGATTTATGATATATTCCCCTTAGAGTAATTGTAAAACTTGATGCTAAGAAAATGGAGCTAGAAATTTAATGATAGTGGTTAAGGGGAAAGTAGAAAGAAGACATATGCAAAGAGTTTTAGGAGGGAAGAGGATAAAATTATGAAGGGGAATATCTAGGTCATGGTCCCAAGAGATTACATAAGATAATGAGTCACAGGGGAGACAAGCATTATATGCTCCCAAGTGACTAAGTTGCAAATAAATGAGGAAAAGGAGAGGGAGAAACCTAGATCATTCCCCCACTAATGATCATAAATGCACATTATCAGTTGATTGACAAGAGATGATAATGTGATGCACCCAAGACATCAAGCAAGGTAAAAACATAAGGGAAAACAAAAAAATCATAAAAAACCAATTGTAACAAAGGAAAATTAAAAGCTACCAAAGAAGCAAAGGACATAATTAAGACCACATCAAAAAATGATGGATTCATTCATAATATTAATATGTATATAATAACTAAACATGGAGCATCATCATTTTAGACACCTAAAATTGACCATACCTAACCACACTTGGCTTTACCTTATCCTAGCCATTACTTAAATAAATATTATTTATTTATTTAATTAATTTATCCTTCACCTTTATCCCCCACTTTAATTAAATAAATATTTATTATTTATTTAATTAATTTATCCATCACCTTTATCCTCCTCTTTAATTAAATAATTATTTATCCTCCACTTTAATTAAATAACTATTTATTATTTAATTAATTAATTTATCCTTCATCTTTATCTCCCACTTTAATTAAATAAATATTATTTATTTATTTAATTAATTTATCCTTTCATGTCACCCTTACCACAAAATTCAAACTAGCTTTGTATCCCATCCATCTATTTCATACTACATCTCCAAATCTCAACCATTCACATAAGAATGTTGCTCTAATCAAATCCTAAAACTAGCCCTTATCCCTCATGTGACACTTGTCACATGACTACAACTTTTGAGCCAAAACCTAATCCTAAATCAATACTAGCCATCCATCAACCAATCTATCTTGGCCTTTGATTTCCCTCTTGAAAATTTTATAAATGAGAGGCCTCCCATCACATTTGGGGATCTTTTCTCATCATAGCCTTATGCTATTGAATTTTCTATCTACTTCATCTTCATCATATTCTCATGTTTTCTATTTTATCATTCATCATATCAACCCTATCATCATGATACTTGTGTAAGCAACCACATTCCATTAACATATCAAAAGAAAAAATCAAGTAGAGTGAGGGTGCACTTTACTTTGTCTCTATCTAAGGAGAAAGAAGGTTTTTAGGTGAAGGTATTGTGTGTGTATTGCATTATCTTCTATGTTATTTACCTTTAATTTTTCTTGTCTTTATTTTGGCAAGCCCAATGAGACTCGCATCCTTGTTTAATCCTTGTTTTTGAAGGTTTTGATAACCCCATTTTGTGGTTTTTAATTCTTCTATGCAAATATTTTTTTGAAGCTAACTTTTATAGGTTGAAGGAAAAACCCTATTATTTCATAATATCTTTCAAATGACTAATTTTTTTTTGTATTTTTTTAACTAAAGTTTGTGGACAATCTTAAAAGGCTACAATAAAAAACCAGGTTTAGATCATTACTAGTTTGTGAGATATGGCCATTTTATGGTTTTTCATAAATCTAGTTTTTTAGATCACAAATAAATGAAATTTTTGGAAAAAAAATACATTTCTAGAAAGCTCTCAAAATTTTAATAGGGTTATATTTTTTATATTTTTACTTTATAGGTCAAAAAAATTACTAAATAATTAGATCTATGTCAACTAGGTATTTTTCATAAATATGCTTTTTAGGACACAAATTAATGAATTTTGTAGATATTTGTACATTTTTGGAAATTTCTAAAAATTTTAGCAAGGGTTTATTCTTTGCATTTTTAATTTTAGGGCAAAAAATATTTCAAAATAATCAAATCTAATTTGACTATGAAAATAAAATAAAAATGAAATTGCAATCTTGTGATAAGCATATTTTTTCTTTACATCTATTTTGTTGCATCATACCCTTACTCTTTTTATCTTTACATGGGTGTTATTATCAACTCTAATTCATTTTCTTGCAATCATATTCATTGGTCCAAGACCTTCTTTTTGAAACTACTAACACATTTTTGTTGCAACTACATTTGTCTGAGGCATTCTCATTTGACTAGTCTTAGTTGCACATTTGATTTATTAAGGTTAATAAATAATGTTTGTTGTGTATTTAGGTGAGTGGTGTGTATGCTCTCCTCTTGTGCCTTTGTGTGATCTTGAGGATAAAAAACAACACTTACTCTTTTCTTTGCTTTTCATTGTCATCCCAAAGAACCCAACTTGTGTATGCTCTCCCCTTGCACTTCGTGCAATCTTGGGTGACTAAAAACACTTGGATCATTCCTTATAGGAGGTTAGCCTAGGGATTTGATCACCCTAGGAAACAACCTCAAATATCGTGTTATGATGGAGTATAAAGAGTGAGAGGTGAATCGAAAGACACCTCTTGATGAGTCCAATTTATGGCTCAATTTATATAGGGTTTATCATATATTTGCTGTTAATACTATAGACTTTGGCGCCTGGTTATTGGCATCCTTTATGTTATTTCCCTAGATTTGAGAACCTTGGGCATAAACTTATCCTTGTGATTTTTGACAAATATTAACGTGCTATGTGTAGAATTTGAGAAATCCAACTTCACAGACCCCAAAGATCACCTGCATGCAAATAGCCTGTCACAGAAAGAAGAGATGGAGACAAAAAAGCAAGGGTGCTCTAAAAATTGAAAAAATGTATTAATCAGAGAGAGTATAAAATACAATGATCAATCCTTATAAAAGGAGATTGTGCAACCCTAAAAGTAACCCTAATAGGTAGACATTTAATAATTAATATAATTATTAAATGTCACAATATGCATACTAAAGTGAAATCTTAAGAGAGGAATAAAGGTAACTTAATTAACATAATTAAGTTAAAACCTTTACTCTAACACCACCCCTTAAGATGAGCAAGAGTGAAACTACAAACATGTGCAAGAAAGCAAAAGTAACTACAATGCATGAAAGTAAACATGGGTCCCAACAACTAGGCCTAATCAGGTACCCATTTACAAATGCAATGCAAACTAAAGGAAATGAGGTAAAGGAGAAAACATAGTGGGAACAAAACTCCTCCCCAAAATAGAATGCAAAGAAAGGAATTAAATGCACTAATGAAAGAAGGATAGGAGGTGGATTACATGATACCCTATCATATAAGTACATATACAATGGTCTCCATAGGAGAGATAGAAAGATACAAGAAAGACCCCCACATAGAAGAAACTCCCGTCGCAATGGTAGATGCCTGATGTAGAATCCAAAAGGAGATCTTGAAGCGGAAAATGATATTCCTCCCCTTGGGAAGAAACAAATCCAAAGGATGATGTTGAAGAAACCTTGTGAAGAGTGATGAACCAATTTGTCTCAAGATGTGTGCCATGATAGGATGTTGAAGAATCTCTTTGTCTGAATTGAAACAAATGATGTCAAATCCAAATTGATGTGGAGAATCCTAAAATGTAACCTCTGAATGCATTGATAATGGTGGGCGCACAGTGATAACTTGACTGTCAAGGTAAAGGAGATGAATTTCCTCAAAATAATCCTCCAAATCTGCAATATAAGACTCCACAAACAAGAAAGATATGTCTGCAACATAAGAGTCCAAAGTAGCTATGTCTAGAAGATGTATGATGCCCTGCTACACTGAATCAGGAACAACAGGAGATGCTGATGAAGTCTTAATCTGAAGAGTAGGAACTGTGAGACAAGCCTCTAATCCATCATAACATGTAAGGGTGTCTAAATACTCAACCTCCTCTAAAGTATCATGATCAAAGGGTGTATTCTCTCTCCAAGAAATGGGTAAGAGATAATCTAAAGCAGGATCCTCTGGGAATTGAGAGAGATTGGGGTCTCCATAGATCTCCCAAAGACATGTCCAAAGTGGGTGGGGACACAAAATGTATGATATAGCCCACACAGTCTCATTATCAACACTAGACAATATAAGTCCTACTATGTGATGTCTAATGATATCCCTAGCTAATTTTCCCTCTAAAGTGGCTGGTTCAGGTTTGAGATCATAAAAATAAGGAAAATTATTAAGCCACCTACAATGTGTAAGGATGCCCTTTGCCCATGACTCATAATTACCCCGTTCCAAAATTACAACTAAAGGGTGAGTAGAAAAACCCATGATAACTCTTCAAATAAAAAAAATAGAGACTAATGATCTCACTGCATGTAGATCAAATTAATATAACCCACCCAATGCAAACATAACCCATGTAGGTGCCAGAAAGTCCAAATAATTAAGCAAAGTGTAAAAGCACACAAAGCTGAATAAAATACACTTGGTAAATTTTCTAATGAAATAGACTATAGCTATGGAAAGAGCATTGAAACACCTTTCCAATGCCTATTCATTTGTGCAAAACAAAGTTTGGATGCAAAAGATATGCCTCCTAGAGTGCAAAAAACAAGTTCTTAATTTGATTGATGAAAAATGCATCAAAAATATAAAATCAGAAAATCACACCTACACCATTGCATAGTTCATCGAACCAGCTTTCTGACGCCATCTTGTTTTCAAAAAAAGGCCTTCATTTGCAAAAGTTATGCCTGTTTTCGTAAAATAGCTCCAAATTGCACAATATGGCCTCTAGAGCCCTTAGGGGCTAAAAAAAAAAGCCCCTGGTCGCATGCAGGACTAGGGGGCTGGCGGCCAAGGGTTGAGGCTGAAGCCCTTGGTCACCAATGTGACTGCGGGCTAGTGCTGGAGCGACTGCCGGGGGGTTGGGCGCTTAGCACCTGGTCACCCACGTGACTGGTGGTGACACTGAAGGGGCCTGTAAGGCTGAACTAAGGGAGGCGATGCTTGGGCTAAAGCTGTTGGTGACAGGTGTGGTAGCGGTGGCTGCTAGGTGGTGAGATTCTTTCCAATGGGCAACACAATTTTTTTTTGCATTTTTTGATTGTTTATTAATTAATTTATTTTTTTTGAAATTTTTGACCTTGTAAATCGCACCTTGAGGCCGTACGACCTTGGGGCAATTTTTTTTTGCCTTTTCGGTCAACGAAGGCCAAATTGGATAAATTTTATATGAAAATAGGGATTTTTGGATGCTGTGGACTCAATGGTGAGATCCATTTTGTCCAAAAATGCCCAGAAAATTAGGCAACCCCCAGATCCACAAGAAAATTTTCCTAAATAACTTGTCACAGAAGAAGACATTCGAGACAAAAAAACAAAGGTGCTCTGAAAGATAAAAAATGTATTAATTAGAGAGAGTATAAAATACAATGATCAATCCTTATAAAAGAAGATTGTGCAACCCTAAAAGTAACCCTAATAGGTAGACATTTAATAATTATTATAATTATTAAATGTCACAATATGAAAACTAAAGTGAAATCTTAAGAGAGGAATAAAGGTAACTTAATTAACATAATTAAGTTAAAACCTTTACTCTAACACTATGTGGATTAATCTATGTTGATTTTACATGTGGTTGAATGGATGTTACTTGAAGGTAATTATCTAGATATGCAATTTTTTGTGCATGCTAATGTTATTATGCAGGTTCACATTAAGATGATGATATAAATGAAGCCTACAAAGTAGAGGAAGTTCCTGCCAGCTGGTCAGTTTCCAAGGAAGTCAAAAAGGTGATCATTAAGAGGTCAATGGAGGAAAAATCCCAATGAAGGGAAAGTCCTAGCTCGAATGAAAGATTGTAACTACCTTTTAAATGATCATACTTGTTAGTTGAGCAAATATAGGAGGTGTTGTTATGCTAAATATGCATTCAGGCATGACTGGCTTGACCAAATCCTACGCATGCATAACCTCCTTTCCCCTTTCTATTCTTTCAATAAGTGGCGTCCTCCTAACTTGTTGGAGTTGATTGCCTAGTTTTTAAGTTAGTTATTAGCTTTCTTCCTATAAATAATAATCAGATGCTCCTTCTCAGAAGGTTGAATGCTCTAATGTTGTACTTGCATTCCTAGTTTTTAATAAATACAGGTACGTTGTTGTTCCATTGTAATCACATTTTCAATGAATAAAATTACATTATAAGTTTTTTGCATTTGAGTTAGTTTCAAGGGAAACTCACCTAAGGGGGACCACTTGGTGAGAATTCCATCCTTTTAGCCCAGTCATTACTTTTCTGTTCAACAATAGTTACAATTCTAGAAACTGTTTGTTCCTGAAGCCACCAGAATTCCATCATGTGACTATTCCTACAACCAAAGCAGACATACTAGTTTCTTTTCCATTAAATGCTAGGATTTGTATTTCTGTCATGCATTTCAGTTCAGTAAAGTTGTTGGTTTATGCTTAGTGTTTATGTTACTTCCTTTCAAGCAATTTACTTTCAACATCATGAATTTTCTAGTTATAGAATGAATATGGCTACAAAAGAAACCTAGTGCACATATAGTGCTAACCCATTTCAAGTTCACATCCCTGGGTTGACAATTAAATGAACCTTCATGATGAGAAATATAGCTAATCAGTACAGATGTCCAGTCTCTGAGTTACAACTTTAAGGGCTTAGTTTTTGAATCATTAGAGGAGGCTAACACCTCTCTTGGAAGTGGAATATTGTCAATATGGGCTAACCCTCTGAGATATTTATACCATGGATAAGTGAAGGTGGAGAGTGGGTTACCCTCTCCTCTTGGATATTTGGTATTATTCTCTTTCATATACATATTTATCTTCATGCACCCTTGAGGTGTTTAGAGGTCTCCCTAGCAACCTTGTTCATCTTAGCTCAAGACCTTTCAACCATTGCTTAGTGTGGTGTAAGACTCAATATCAAGTCTGAATTTACTCACCATGTACCTCCTTGAGTAGAGATAGAAAATATTTTGGCATGGTGTTGAGGGCCTCCAAAGAAATGGAATATGTGAGTCATTGTGCCACTGAACCCCTACCTATCAACTCTTGAAAGATAAGTGCCTTGCACTAATCTTGAGGTATTTTACTATGTGGTCCTACACTACGTTAACACTCCCACTTGAATAATACTAGGATTGTGCATGTTCTTGGTGTGTCTTCTTGTGTAAAATTACTGGATACCTATCTATCCAAATCTTCCTCAAACCACCTTGTTTGTTTATGTGCTTTCAAGTTCACCTCCTAGTTAGGCAAGAAAAACCTTCATTTGAATCCAATATTTTTTTTAAATTCATTTATCCAATCCTTCATCCATCCAAACCATCTAAACCCATCTATCCTCCTTCCAATATGTTCCCTTATCCACCCAAATCTTCTAAATCCTTCAAACCTTATTTGTATGATGCAGAGTGGATCAACCAAGAAGAAAAATGACACAACTTCTCTCAAATATGCCTACTTTGACATCAACCTTCAAACCCACAACAAGGTAACCCTATCACTCAACATGGAATTTTGGCTAATCAGACTAAGACAAAAACTTAGATAATACTTGTTTCCCTAGAACATGTTTCATCTGACCAATTCAGAAGACAACACCCTAACTTGCACTTAGGAGACTCCATTTTCTCATCTCTCTAGCCTTTAGGTCTCTTTACCCTTTAAACCCTTATAGCACTGCCCGATAGGATAGTCAAAATAAAATCCATATACAAGCCTGTATCAGTCCCAAACCCCTAAACTTAGAAAACTATTGTATGCCCCTACAAGGTCTCAAAACCTCCCTTCTTGACAGTGGGTAGCAAGACAACAATGGACCAATGTAACGCTGCTCCAAGAGGCCTAAAATGGATACCTACAACAAGGTTTTGGCTATCTAGGCTCTCCCCTTCACCCCAAAGCCTTCACTAAGATTATTATAGGCTTTTTACACCCATTCCTAACATTCTTAAGTTCCTTCACCGAAAAAATCCCTTTAAACAAGCAAAACTCAACTTTTTGCTTCACAAACTAGGCCTGTCACATGAAGATGCCAGGCCTAGAATGATGCATAACTCCCTCCACTCATCACTCCATTCTCCAAAACCTTGTGAATATGAAAATATATACAAAAACCTTCCATCCCACCAATATTGAGCAATTTTACATAGTGGAGATGGAAGAGAGAACCATTTTAAAGTCTAAACCCTAGTTTTGAGGGTTTTTAGACCTGCTCCTGGTAAAATGGCAATATCTCCTCTTGTACCCAATGAAAATTTATAAAATCACCTCCAAATGAAAGCTAGGTCTTCCCTCTATTCAATCATAGTAGGTTTATGCCTGTACAACATATACAAAGGCCGTACCACACAAGAAATTAGGGAATTTTTACACATAATTTCTAGAAAATAGTGTATTTGTGCATTAGATCATCAAATTGTTCAACAACAACCATGCCTTGACCAAGAGAGGCATATTTCAACTTTCAACATCCTTTCCCAATGTCCTACAACTGAAATTTGAATTAGCTAGACATTGTAAACTAGAAAAACTTCACTTAGACTCCTAATTGCCTAGTTAAGGCAAGTTACACTACTTCCCACAAGCTCGATTAAAATGAGCCTTCAAGAGGTGTAAAAAGACACCAAAAAACACTTCAAAACATCAAGGAAAATCCCCTCAAGTACCTAGTTGCATCATGGCATCAGGATTATTTAATTTTCCTAGATGCACAAAGTTTACATGGTGAGGGATGAGACCTCATTATTACATCAAAACTCAACACCAAGCCTAAAAACCTATTAAAAAACATTGGAGATTGTCCTTAGGACCTTATTACATTCCAAAAAACTTGAGAAACAAAACAAGATTCATTCAAGCCTCATGGAGGCATGTAGACCCCAAGGTGCCCCTGCACCATACACCTGAGGTTAAAGAGATCTCAAGTAACGCTTGAGATCAATTGCTGCAAAGTGATACCATGTTGTTGGATCTTCTTCACTCATACAAGTTGCATCTTCAGGTGGAAGACCCTGCCACTTAACCAAAAATTAATTATATACCTTCTTTCTTTTCCTTTTGACCTCCTTAGTGTCTAGGATAGCCTCAAGCTTCAATGGTTCAGATGGTGGAAGGTCCTACACCCAATCCTCATCATCTTCAACACCTACCTCTGCATCCAAATATCCCTTTAAGGGGTACAAGTCAACAACATTAAAAATGGGGGAGATAGCCACTCCAGGTGGGAGTGCTATCTCATAGGAATTTTTCCAAAACTTGTGAATGATCTTGCAAGGGCCTATTTTCTTCATTTGTAACTTTGTGTATTTTCCCTTGGGTAGCATTTCCTTCTTCAAGTATGCAAAAACCAGATCTTCCACCTTATACTGAACATTCCTCCTTTTCAAATCTGCCCTTTGTTTGTACTTATCCACACTCCTCTTGAGATTCTCCTTCACTTGATCATGAATCGATTTCATTGCAATGGAAAACTCTTCTGCTTCTGCACTTCTCTTCTCCATCCCCTTAAAATCTCTCAACTCAAAGTTTCCCCTTAGGTTCATCCCATACACTACCTCAAAGGGACTTTTTCCTATGCTTCTTTGTAGAGAATCATTGTAAGCATATTCTTCTTGGGGCAACACCAAATCCCATTGAAGACCATGCTCTTTTATCAAGCACCTTAATAAATTACCAAGTGATCTATTGACCACCTCTGTTGTCCATCCATTTGAGGATGGTAGGAAGAACTATATTGCAAATTTGCCCCTAGCTTCTTCCATAGGGTCCTCCATAAGTGACCAATGAATTTGGAATCTCTATCTGATACAATGGTCAAAGGAACACCATGGATCCTCACAATTTCTTTGAAAAATAGTCCTGCAATATTAGTGGCATCATTAGTACTTTTACAAGGAATAAAGTGTGCCATTTTGCTGAACCTATCCACCACTACAAAGACGCTATCAACTCCCCTTTGAGTCTTAGGTAGTCCTAAGACAAAATCCATACTTATGCTCTCCCAAGGTCTATTTGGGATTGGTAGGGGTTTGTATAGGCCAAAATTTGAGGTACTTCCCTTTGCCCTTTGGCATATAGTACAATTCTCCACAAACTTTCTTACATCAACCTTCATTTTAGGCCAAAAGTAGAACCTCCTAACCTGCTCCAAGGTTTTGTCAAGTCCAAAATGCCCTCCAAGACTCCCACTATGCTTTTCTCTTACCAAATTCTCCCTCATAGAACACTTTGGTATGCACAACTGAGCCCCTTTGAACAATAGTGCAGAACATAATCAGCATAATCACTGTGAAAAGCATCTAAAAATTGAGAGAAAACATAAAAAATAGCCTTGAAATCTTCATCCTCCTTATACATAACTTTAAGAGATTCCATTCCCACACTTTGCAACTGAACCTCTTGAACCAACATAACCCTTCTACTAAGGGCATCTACAACTTTATTTTCTTTTTCCTTCTCGTGCTTTATGGTGAAGGTGTATTCTTGTAGCTATTCAACCCACTTCATGTGCTTTTGGTTCAACTTTTCCTGTCCATTCAAGAAACTAAGTGCATGGTTGCCAGTGAATACAAAAAAATCCTTTGGTAACAAGTAGTGCCTCCATTTATTTAAGGCTTGGACCACAGCATACAACTCTAGATCATATGAAGAATATTTCCTCTTAGCCTCATTTAATTTTTCACTAAAGAATGCAACCGGTCTGCCCTTTTGAATTAGGACAACACCTATTGCTTGACCATTTGCATCACATTCAATAGTAAAAACTTTATTAAAATTAGGAAGAGTAAGGATAGGCTGCTGTGATACCTTTCTTTTCAAATATTCAAACCTTTCATCTGCTTCATTGGTCCATTGGAACTTTCTCTTCTTATCTCCTTTGATTGTATCTATGATTGGTGCACAAATGTGATTGAAATTATTGATGAAATTTTTGTAGAATCTTACAAGGCCATGAAAGCTCCACACAACACCCATTGATCTAGGTGTTGGCCAATTGAGAATGGCCTCAACCTTTGATGGATCCATTTTTAAACTGCCTTTTGCTATGACAAACCCAAGATAAACCAATTCTTCTTTCATGAACTCACACTTCTGCATGTTGATCAGAAATCCCTCTTCATGCAACATTTTTAGCACCATATCAGGATGTTTCAAATGCTCCTCCTTGGACCTGCTAAACACAAGAATGTCATCCAAATAAGCCATAACAAATTTTACAATAAACAATTTCAATACCTCATTCATTAATCTCATGAAGGTACTAGGGGCATTGGACAATCCAAAAGGCATCACCATCCACTCATAGAAACCGTCATTGGTCTTGAATGTTGTCTTCCATTCATCCCCCTCTTTGATCCTAATCTGGTGGTATCCACTTTTCAAGTCAATCTTAGAAAAATAGCAAGCCCCTCCTAGACAATCCATAAGATCCTCCATTCTTGGCATAGGAAACCTATATCTGATGGTTATCCTATTTATGGCTCTTGAATCAATACATAACGCCAACTTACCATCTTTCCTAGGGGCCAACATGGTTGGAGCAACACAAAGGATCAAAATCTCCCTTACTAGGCCCTTGTCCAATAGTTCTTGCACTTGTTTTTCTATTTCTTCATTTTGAGCAAGGGTCATTTTGTAGGCAGCCTTATTAGGAAATGTGGCACTTGGTATCAGATCAATATGGTGACTGATATCTCTAATTGGAGGCAGGGAACTAGGCAATTCATCATCCACAATCTCCTTATATCTATCCAACAAGGTTTGGACTTCACTAGGGGCGGATCCTCCTTTGTTTATAGACAAATCAGACCTGCACTTTGGCTTAATAATCAAGGAAAACCCAAGACCTCCCTCATCCTTTAAGGTCTGCAAAAAATCCTTCCGTCCTACCATCATGATGTTAGACTCATGTTGTTTATTTGTGCCTTGATCCGACAAAGGATTCAAGGTGAAAGATTCCCCATCTTTGCAGATCTTATAGGTGTTTTTTTTCCCATTATGTTGGGCTTTCCTATCATACTACCAAGGAAGTCGTAAGAGTAGGTGACAACCATCCATGGGAGTAACATCACAAAGGATTTTATCCTTATAGTCCCTCATTTGAAATTCAACCCAAGCTTGCTCATTGACAAGTACTTGTTGATTCTTATTTAACCATGACACTTTGTAAGGATTAGAATGAGGAATTTTCTCCAATTTCAATTTTTCTACCATCACTAAGGACACTAGATTATCAGTAGAGCCTGAGTCTATAATTACCTTGCATACCTTTTCAAGGCATTTGCATGTGTTCCTGAGCATGGAATTTCTTTTTGGTGGATCCTTGGTACTTGGTACCTTCAAAAGTGTCCTCCTCATCATCAAGTTCTCTCCAATCTCAGGATCAATAGGTTTGGAAGGTGAAGTCACACTTTGAGCATCCTCTTCTTGCACCAAATGATTTCTCCTATCCCCACCATAAGAGTTTGAAGCTTGTTTCTCAGGACACTTAAAGGATGGGTTTCCAAATTGGTTACAAGTGAAGCATCTTCCAGAGAATGAGTTTGAAACTTTTCCACCAAATATTCCTTTTCCATTAGATCTCCTGCCCCTAAATCCTCCTCTTAACTCTTGACTTTTTTCTTCTTTTCCACTTGAATCCCCTTGTTGTTTTTGTGACTGATTTCTTCCACAAAAATTGACTCTTCCTTTGAAATTTCTATCTCTACCCCTTCCTTGCTGCTCTTGCTTTCTTCTCAACTTCTCTTCAGCCCTACATGCCACTTGGAAACACTCTTCCACTATCTTAGGGGTCATTAGGCTGATATCATATTGAATCACAAACCTTAGGCCATTCAAATACCTAGCTACTTTCTCTTTCTCATTCTCCACATGGTCACATCTCATGCAAAGCTTATGAAACTCTTCAGTGTATGTTTCCACATCCATATCCTTTTGTTTTAAGTTTTGTAACTCTTGAATACTTGCACTTCATGATCTGCAGGGAGGAATTGTGATTTCAATTTTATCACCATTCTCTCCCATGAAGTAATCATGTTCTTGCCCGCCTTCACTCTTTCTCCTTGGTGGTAATTCCACCAAATCAAGGCTGATCCACTCAACTTGGTCTTGGATAACTTAACCTTCTTGTTATTTGCCATTTCCTTGTACTCAAAGTAATTGTTTAAGACATCTACCCACTCTAGTAGTGCCTTAGAATTAATTTTAGGTTCAGAAGACTTTGCTTTAATGGTTTGTAAGGCACCCAAAAATCTCCTTTCCACAAGATCCATCTCTTCAACAGGTGGATTCTCTTCCTCACCACCTTCTACCTCTTCCTCTGAGGTACCTTCATCATCAGTAGCCACTCTCCTCCTCTCTCTAGCTTCTAATGCTTCTACCTTGTCCTTTAGGGCCTTCAACTCCTTTGCAACCACAAACCCACATTTTGGATGCATTGTTCTTCACTCTCTCTCTTCTCACAATCCTTTTGCAACTTTCCACAATCAAAACTTGCTCTAATACCACTTTGATGTAGAGTGGATCAACCAAGAAGAGCAATGACACAACTTCTCTCAAATATGCCTACTTTGACATCAACCTTCAAACCCACAACAGGGTAACCCTATCACTCAACATGGAATTTTGGCTAATCAGAATGAGACATAACCTTAGACAAGACTTGTTGCCCTAGAACATGTTTCATCTGACCAATCTAGAACACAACACCCTAACTTGCACTTAGGAGATTCTATTTTCTCATTGCTCTAGCCTTTAGGCCTCTTTACCCTTTAAACCCTTGTAGCACTTCCCGATAGGATAGTCAAAATGAAATCCACATACAAGCCTGTACTAGGCCGAAACCACTAAAATTACGCAACTATTGTATGCCCTTACAAGGTCTCAAAACCTCCCTTCTTTACAATGGGTAGCAAGACAATAATGGACCAATGTAACACTACTCCAAGAGGCCTAAAATGGATACCTACAACAAGGTTTTGGCTATCTAGGATCTCCCCTTCACCCCAAAGCCTTGACTAAGATTCTTACAAGATTTTTACACCTGTTCCTAACATTCCTAAGTGCCTTCTCTGACAAAATCCCTCTGAACAAGAAAAACTCAACTTTTTGCTTCACAAACTAGGCTTGTCACATGAAGATGCCAGGCCTAGAACGATGCATAACTCCCTCCACTCATCATGCAATTCTCCAAAACCTTGTGAATATGAAAATATGTACAAAAAAATTCCATCCCACCAGGATTGAGCAATTTTACACAATGGAGATGGAAGAGAGAACCATTTTAAAGTCAAAACCTTGGTTTTGATGGTTTTCAGACCTACTCTTGGTAAAATGGCAATATCTTCTCTTGTACCCAATGAAAATTTACCAAATCACCTCCAAATGAAATCCAGGTCTTCCCTCTATTCAATCATAATAGGTTTATTCCCATACAGAACGTACAAAGGCCGTACCACACAAGAAATCAAGGAATTTGTACACAAAATTTCTAGAAAATAGTGTATTTGTACATTAGATCATCAAATTGTTCAACAACAACCATGCCTCAACCAAGAGAGGCCTATTTCAATCTTTAAAATCCATTCCAACCGTCCTACAACTGAAATTTGAATTAGTTGGAAGTTGGAAACTAGAGAAACTTCACTTAGACTCCTAATTGCCTATTTAAGGCAATTTACACTACTTCCCACAAGCTTGATTACAATGAGCCTTCAAGAGGTGTAAAAAGACACCAAAAAACACTTCAAAACATCAAGGCAAATCCCCTCAAGTACCTGGTTGCATCATGGCATCTAGATTCTTTAATTTTCCTAGATGCACCAAGTTTACATGGTGAGGGAGGAGACCTTGTTATTACATCAAAACTTAGCACCAAGCCGAAAAACCTATTAAAAAACATTGGATATGGTCTTTAGTACCTTATTATATCCCAAACAACTTGAAAAACAAAACAAGATTCATTCAAGCCTCATGGAGGCATGTAGACCCCAAGGTTCCCCTGCACCACTTTCATTCATTCAATTTTTTCTATTCCAATCTCCTAACCAGCTTAGTTCTTCATCCATCTATTCACTCCTAATATCTCTATCTAACCCTACTTTAATTCCAAATAAAATTTAGTTCTCCTCCTCAAATTGTTAGGTCGTATTGTTGTAATCTCGAATCCATTTTTAATCCATCATCCTAATTTCCACCCTTATCCAAAATCAATCCCAAAATTTCCTCTTACAATAAATCCTCTACCATGTCCAACCATTTAATCTATCCTCCATCAAATATAATATATTTAAATCCACCCTCATCCATCCCAATCCAAAATAATGAACTCATTTCCTACCCCAACAAGACCAAAAATTATAATTTAGGGTAACATCAATTACATTGTTGTTGATGATGAGGAGGATATTCTTGTTGACCAACTTGAGTGTGAGCCCTATGATGATAGTGATGGTCTTGTGGACCACATTTAAGCCATGGTCAATAGAAATTTTCCGAAAATATTCCACCACTCATCCATCCAAAATAAAATACCTTTTGACCAATCAATAGTTAGCACAAGCTATCCCATTACACCTCCACATATACCTATTGGTCACACTTATCCTATATTTGACAAGGGAAACTATCCTATTTTCCACACTTACCTCCCTCTTATCCCTCACCTACATACACCCCCATTCAACATCTATAACTCCATATTCTCCCCTACCCATATCCCAATCTACATCTTTGTACAACACACCCATCAAATCCACCCATCAAATCCACCCATAATCTAAATTCCTTATCCTATAACCTTCCAAGCCATAATCCTAATCCCTCACCTAATTATAATCCTCCATCTAAGCCTAAACCATTTAATCTTGATATTTTCCAAGGACTATTTGCAAAGAAGACTAAATCCCCACCCATAAATAAAGCTGTACAATCCTCCCATGCCATGCATCTACTTGAATCAAGACAAAACCAAATCTCCTAAACCTCATGAATCTAACATCTCCCCATATACCCAAGTTGAATATTCTACCCAACACTTCTCCCCCACCCAACCATCCACATAAAATGAACTATGTCAACTCCCTAGTCCAATGCATGCTAGCATGGATTCTCCTCTATGTGAAGATTTAAACACCCTTTCCATCCAAGATGATCCCCTTTCATCTCATGATCCCATCATTTCCACCCCATCTCATGATCCCCTTATAAATCAAGATCAAATAATTCCTTTTATTCCCCTTTATGATCCTCTTCCATCTCAACATCTAAACCCCCCTCCTAGTTCATTCCACGATCCTCTTCCATCCCAAGATTCAAATATCCCTTCCATTACCTATCATGATCCCTCCCCAAGTCAAGATCAAATAAAACCTTCATCTTCATGTCATGATCCTAATCTATTTCAAGATCCCAATATCCCTCCTAATCCCCCTCATGATCCCAATACTCCAAAATATAGGTCATCTCCCATATCCAAACTACCCATGAACCCCATACCTATCAAATGGATTCCTCCACTTTCATCCAATTAGGTTTCATCCAAGAAAATATCATTCCTTCCATGTCATATCCCCCTCAATAGAGGCTCACGTCTTGCCTCCAAAACAAAAAGTATCCCATTGGCAAAAGGATTTGTCAAAACATGCACTATCAAGGCAAAGGGTTAGGCCTTCATGAGAAAGGAATATTAGAACTCATCCAAATAAAAGAAAATCTAAATTACCATGGCCTTGACTACCAAGCTCAATATGTTGGTACTCCTTCCATCCATCCCAAATCCCAAATCCCTCCATCTAAATCTAAATATCCATATTCCCCATCCTCCAAATCTATTTTGTTCCCTTATATTCCAAAGCCCAATCCTTCATCCTTTCCATCAATTTTGGATCCCTATGTCCCAAAACCAAGTCCTTCATCCATCCCATCCATCTTGGATCCTTACATACCTCCATCCACTATCAACATACCCCTATCTTAAAATCATTTCATCCTATCATAAATCAATACCAATAAAGACACACATCCTTGAAATCCTCCCAACATCCTAGCTACATCGACCCATCCATAATAATTCCACATAATTCAAATTAATGCACCCATATAATTTCTCTTAGAAGAAATTTAGGTGCCAAACATATAATGCATAAAGTTAAAAATCTACAAAAATCCAAGTATTGTCATGTCTCATCCAAAAGACATGTAAAAACAAAGCAAAATATGATCCAAGAGAAAAAAGATAAATGCAAGAGGTCATAAGGGCCTAAGAAGAAAAATTAAAAAACCATGTGGATTCCTAAATTACTCATAGAAGAAATTCATCCCAAAGAACAATAAAAACTGACATCCAAACTTGCTAATCCAAAAGCTTCATCCAATCCTAATTTCTCCACTTCATCTAAATATCCCTTATCTTTTGAATCCATTTTGGGAAATCATGTTCCAAAATATAGTATTTTAAATAATCTATCATCTCCATTAATTCTGGGTCCCTATGTCCCCAAATTCAGACCCACTTCTCCATTTAAATCTCAAAATCCAAAATCCACTCCTCCACAACTCCGCCACCCTTTAAGGTGTGAGACAATGTTGATCTACCAACATTTCCATCCATTCATCCACAAGTCTTCCAACCTCCCATCCATCATGCAACATTGATCCCGCTTCAACCTCCTTTAATCCACTTATTTACATAAATCCTTATATTTTTCCATCATGTCATCATTCTACCAACACCTATGAGCATACCTGCAATTTTTATGATCCATTGTAGCACATATTCAATGAATACCATCCATGGAACTATAAGCTTGATTCCTTCCTCCATCTCCATAAAATCCATCCACTATCTTCCAAATCCACCTATCCACATTCATATCCTTATCCATCTTCATCCATACTATTCCAAAAAAAAGTGAAAAAAAGTAAAGATAAATAATTCACCCAATGGTGAAAACCACTTGTGTTTCTTTCACTTTCTAAGTTTCAATTTGGATTTCCTTATTTTTCCTAAAAATTACTCCAATTATTATAGGTAGGTTTTTGCATGTAGTGGTTATGGTTTCTTTTACATAGTTTATTTGTTTCTTAGTTTAGTAAATGCATGGTTATCATTTTGGAGTTTCAAGCTCATGTCAATTATGTCAAGATGAGTGTTTATGATGCAAGAGCATTTGGGCATATTGACAATCAACATCAACCAAAAACAAGCTTTAGGTTTGAATTCAGTTTTGGTGTGTTTTGGGGCTCATTTGAAATCTCTTGGCTTTGGAAAGCTCTTGGTGTCTTCAAATTTGCATAAAGTTGGTTTTTATCAAATCATCATTTCAAGGCTCTGCAAGTAGTCTTCAAAAATTATTTTTGGAAAAATTGTAAGGATTGGAGTATAATAATTTGGTAGGGACATTCATGGAGGTGGCATGAAAAATATGCAAAAAGAATTAAAGTCATATATTTTTCAGTTTGGGAGATTTTAATGCCGAAAGTTTGTTAAAAAAATTGTCAATAATTTACAAAAAGTTTAATATCTCATGATTTTGGAGGATTGATGTAAAATACTTTTGCAGGTGTCCATGGGGTACTATTCCATACTTGTACACCAATTTTTTTGTGAATCAGATAGCTTTCATTTTTTCGCTTGCGAGCACCCGATTCTGCACTTCCAAAGCACCAATTTGATTAATTTCATTTTGCAAAGGTATTATGGAGGCCATGGAAGTCAAATATGAGGTTTTATTTCATATTTAATTGTTTATCTATTGCATAAATTATATGGGGACGTTTGGAACATAAAAGAGGTAAAAATCAAGATTTTAGAGCTTTTAAAATTCTCATAACAGATAAAAATGCCCGTTGAATAAAGACATCATTTGGAGGAGTTTCTGGAAATTTAAATGCCTCATTTAAGGCTGAATAAACATAGTATATGCAAAGCTATTCTTGGGGGAGAGCTGGGAGCCCATTCGGAGCAATAATTGATGATTTTCAATGCATTTCCTCAAGGTTTTTGAAGAAAAACGTGGGAATAAGTTTGTGGGGAATGGGGAGGAGAAGATATGCCCCTCTAGAGGTATTATGGAGAGTTTTGTGTTGCAGGGTTGAGCAACACCAATGAAGAGAAGATAATGCACCAGTGTGTGAGAGGTGAAGAAGAAGATAAGATTCGTATGAATGTTTGAACAACAACAAAGAGAGCTTGGGGCATTGAGAAGAAGCTACAGGAAGAGCCATGGTTTATTAATCTTGTGTGAAGATTTTTGTATGCTTTATGATGGCATTTCATTTTTCCATTTGATGTAATTGTCATGAGTTGATTTGATGCAATAAAAAAATCAGAGTTTGTTTGCATTTGTTTTTGTACTGTGAGTGTTCTTTGTTGCAGCCAAGTTTGCATTGCATTGTCGGTTTTTGTGAGTAGTTGTTTTTTTGCATCAGTTTACTTGTTATTCAAGGATTAAATCCTTCTTATTGTTTTGAATTTTTTTGAAATCCTTATATACTTATAATATAATAAACTAGTTTTTAGATTCTAGTGCTACAATCATTCATTAGTGCTACAATCATTCATTGAGTGAAATTCATGAGACTTTCTCCTTTCAAATTGCCACCACGGTGCCCAACCTAGTAAAAAGATTCATTGCTTGCGAGTTGAGATAGGTTCATAGAGAGAGAGAGAATAACTAAAGAAATAAAATAAAATATAATGAAATAAAGTGAAATAATCATAAGAACTCAACTTTCTAGGTGATGTGTTGTATTAACCAAGCATGCTTTGCTAGGCTTTGAATTTTTAGTATTATTGGTGGGATTCTATTGATGGAGGGCTATTTTTGGGCCCCCTCATGTGCTCCCTATGTCAAGAAATCTATTTTGACACCTTTTTGAAAGGTCCAAATTATGGGATTGGTCATTTATCTTGGATTGATAAAGTTGTAATATTTGGTATCTTTGAGAGTGATGGTGCAAAGCTTTCTATAGTTCAAGTTTTAGAGGAAGTTATTGTTGTTAATCTTCTAAATTATCTAATGAATGAATTTATCTCTATTATGGAGAATACAATTTTTGGTAAGTTTTTTTCTTTCAGACCCAATATAGATCTTGTTCAAAAATGGTTGATTGAGGCTTGGAAACTGAAAGGTAGTGTGTCAATTAGTGCGATGGTAGGTGGTTTATTTATTTTTCATGTTTTCCAATAAGAAAGAATTGATTAAGGTTCTCATAGGAGGACCTATTTTTTATAAAGTTCATTGAAATAACCTTTCCCTTTATAAATGGAAACTAGGGTTTGACCCTATAGCTAATCTACGTGTTGTGGCTCCCACATAGGTTACCACTTCAATATTAGAGCCTTAAATTCTGTAGAGTATTGTGATTTATTTTGGGTAACTTTTGACCATGGATGAAGTTACATTGAAAAGAATAAGGATTATTTTTTCTATGTTTTATGTCAATATGGAGATGAATAAAGTTATCCATACCCAAATCACCCTTCAATCTAATTTTGGTTAATTGAATCAGTTGACTGTGTATGAAAATGTTTGGCCATTTTTTCAAAATTGTAATAAGTATGGTCATAAGATAGATACATGCTAGAAACCCCTTCCAAGGAAGGAAGAACCTAAAAATAAAGAAGTTTCCCAGGGGGAAAAATGATTTTTGTTGATAAGGACTTTCCTTTTCAACGAGGCATTTTGAATATTGTTGATGATTCTTTTTAGACAAAGGAATGACAAGAGAACAATACTATTGATGAGGTTCTTTTTATTTCTCATCAAGGAGATCAAGTTTTGGAAGGAGAAATCAACGAGGACATAAAAATCTTGGAGGACTCTAACATGACTAATGAGATCTATAAGGAGGATCTAATAAACAAAAAAATTGAAATTGTTAAGGATAATAAAAATATGTTCCCAAATAAACCACACAAAAGAACATAACAGTCATTTAAAAATTGAAATAAGAAATTTTCTAGTCTTGGTGTTGTGATTTATGGTTCAACTAATGGATATCCTTTTTAATCTATAATTGACATATCTCAAGCAGTCTTGAATGACTCATCCTCTCTAAATTTAGAATGGATTGTAATGTGAAAAAGAAGAAAAAAAAATACCATAAAAAGGATAATGTGGGAAAAAAGTATTCAAGGATGCCCCTCTCAAAGGGAAACTAGATCTTGAGAGATTGCTAAAGAGGTGGCAATGGGGAAACAAATAACCCTAGAAAAACTTTTAGGTTCCAAGAAGTTTAAGAAATGAGCTTCACAATTTATTTTTGGGTGATAGTCAAGTGATTTTAATTAGAAGTGTTTTTTTCATATTTTCCCCATGAGAATTAATGTTTCTTGGTATTTTCAAGGACTCAATAGCCCTCATAAATAACATATTCCAAATAGTTTTATTATTGATAATAAGGTTGATATCTTTCTTATTCAAGAGGTTAAGATGGTTGACTCCACTTTTTCTTAGATTGCTAGTAAAATCTTGCTTATTTTTGATTACTTTATTAGCCTTACAAAAGGTGCCTTAGGTTCAATAGTTACTATGTGGAACCTTGCTTTCCTTTTTGGAAGGTTGGTTTAAATTTGTAAAAAATAGCATTATGATATATATTTCCAATTTGATAACTAATGCAAATTGGATGCTTATCAATGTGTATGCTCCCAATTTGAAAATGGCTAGGAAATAACTTTGGGTCAAGATAGCTAATGTTCTTTGTATTCCGCCAAATAGCGACAAGATTATTTCTAGTAACTTTAATACCCATCCTTTTCCTTCAAAGAAACTAGGTGGTCTTGATGGATATTCTGATAGTATGGTTGACCTGGCTGACTTTCTTTCCTCCACTAGGCTCATTGATGTTGATCTAATTGATACTCCTTTCACTTGATTTAGTATAAGAATGGGAAATAACATCATACAAATTAAATTAGATGGATTTTTAATCTCTAATTCTTGGAATATTATTTCCAATCTTAACCACACAACAATTCCTAAGGTTGGATTTAATCATGATCCTCTTCTCCTCAAATAGGCCAATCAATATAGAAGAGGATCATACCTTTTCAAGTATAAAATTATGTGGGAATCACATCCAAAATTTAGGGATCTAGTGATGAATCGGTGGAGTAATATTTTTCAAGGATATCCTATGCGATCAAGCTCAAATGATTAAAATGGTGAAAAATAACGTTATAGGATGGAATAGATTAACTTTAGGTAATATTTTCTGAAAAAAGAACATATCTCAAGCAAGCTGAAAATATTTAGGAAAAAATGGTTGGTGTTGTTGTTGATGTTTAGAATTGTTAGCATGAGAGAGATCTAAGGGAGGATTCACATAAATTAATGTTTAGGGATGATTTTTTTTGGAAATAAAATTATCGTATTCAATGGCTCACTATGGGAGATAGAAATACAAAATTATTTCACCAGTCCACTCTCAAGAACAAGAAAATAAACACTATTAATAAATTGATTAATGAAGATGAGAGTGTTTTAACTGTTGATGAATAGATTGGTGATGCTATTGTTTCCTCTTTTAGAGACACTCTTCAAGAGAAAATGTCTAACTTTGTTTTTCTAAATGATATGCTTGATGTCATCCCCACTGTGCTTACTAAAATAAAAAATGAGGCTATGGTTAAAGATGTTATAAAATAAGAAGTTCATGATGTTTTATTTTATTTTGGAGATTTTAATTCCCCTAGTCTTGATGGGCTCCCTCCCTCTTTTTTCTAGGATTTTTGGGATATTGTTGGAAAATACTTGATCATTGTTGTTAGGGTTAGCTGAATTTTTGAAGAAATTCAACATTACCTTTATTATTCTTGTGCCTAAAAAAGGATGATGTGGCCACTCTCTCTAATTTTAGACCTATAAGCTTATGCAACACTATTTATAAGACTTTCTTTACGCTTGTTATCTTCAAGATTAAACCTTTTTACATATTTTTATTTTCCATCATCAAAAAGGTTTTATACTTGGGAGGTAGATCTTGGATGTTATTCTTGCCACCAATAAGATAATTCACTCAATGGATAGTAACAAGAAATATGGTATGGCACTTAGATTGGATATATCTAAAGCTTATGATAGAGTTTCTTGGTCATTTTTGTTTGTTGTTATTTAAAAGTTTGAGTTTAATGGTAGAATTCTTTATCTAATCAAAGAATGTAATTCTACACCCAAGTTCTCTATTTTGGTTAATGGCATTCCAACATGATTTTCTAGCAATGAAAGGGGGTTAAGGCAAGGTGATCCTATTTATTTTGGTGGAAAAAGTTCTTGTCTGAAATATAAATAAGATGATTGATTCTTGGATCCTAATGAGTGTTAATGTTTCTTCTTTTCTTCCTCTTTCCTCTCATCAATTTTCTTTTATGAAGCTATTATTTATAGGACTACGAAAAGAGTGATATTTACTTCTTTAATACTAATGTTAGTCTTCAAAATAAGATCATAAGGATAGTTGGTTTTTTAGAATACCAACCTCCTTGTAACTTACCTTGGCCTACCTCTTTCAATAAAAAACTTAGCAATAACTATTGGAATAGTATATTGGAGATAATCTAGAGAAATTTAGCTACGTGGAAAGGGAAGATCCCCAATCAAACCAAGAAATACCAACTATTGAAGGCATCCTTACATAATATTTTGATCTATTACTTGTCCTTTAAAATTCCTAAATTTATGGTTGAAAGAATTGAATAAATTCAAAAGAATTTTTTCTTGACTTAGTTGGAGGAAAGGGAAATAATAGACCTTGTTAGTTGGGAAACTATTTGTAAAAACAAGAGGAATGGTTGATTCGGAATTAGAAGAATGTAGAACTTTAACAAATCTCTTTTGGATAAAGTTTGGAATTTATGAAAGGGTGATAAGAGTTTGACCATAATAATTAAGGCTAAGTACCTTCAAAATGGTGATCAAAGTTGTTTTCTTAGTATTCCTAGTCTCCCAATGGGATTTGTTATATGGAGTAACCTACAAAAAATTAGAAGTATTCTTAGATAGGGTCTAAGATGGAGGATGGGTAATGGTAGAAGAATTTTTTTGGGGGGGATAACTGGCTTGAAATATCTCCCCTTTCCTCTCTCCCCCAATTCAATAAACTAGTTGAAGCCCTAAATAGACTTTATGGATCCATGTTGAGTGGTTATATTAATTGGATTTTCTAGTCTCCTCAATGGATATATTTGTTAGAATTGTGAATAACATAAGACACGAGATCAAACAATGAACAAAGACACCTTCCATGCAAGATATCTACAAAAAAATTATTTTTTATTCCTCAACAAAAAAATACTCACATAATATCTAGATTGATAATACAATGAGGGTTGAGTGCTATATAGAAGCAAATCTAAATGATAAAGGGATTAGATAATGAAAAGTACCAACATCACATGTGATGAGACATAATGATGTAATAATAGCTCACTTAAGTTAACATAAAAAGGAACTTAGTTAATATAGAATAAATCACTCCTAAGTTAATCTTAAGTGTATGAAATGAATTAGACTAATAATAAATTAAATATTAATTAATTATTAGGTAATGCATGATTACTCTAACACCCCCCTTAAGATGAATTTAGGGAGTAGCTAAAAAAACCTAAAAAAGAAAATACATGATAGGTCCCGAAAATCAAGGCCTAATAAGGTACCCATGTACAAACAATCTAATCTCTCACAACTGGAGAAAAGGAGAAAATCACATGGGAAAAATTCCTCTCCAAAAGAGAGAAAGGTGAATGAAGGATTGAAAAATCCTCCAATCGAATGTGAAGGACTAAAAAGTCTCCAACTAAAATAATGTCCCAAAAAAAAGGAACATGAAAAACATCACTGAAGCATGAAGAAGCTATAGACAAGTGTCAAAAGATAATTGATATAATTTTGAAATGAAGGACCTCCTTTGAAAAATATGATGATTAAGATCAAGAAGAAAATAATTTGCATGAGTGTTGTAACAACCTTGTTGTTCTTACTCCAAAGAATTATCAATGTTTTGACTATAAGTGAAATAATATACGATGCCATCACATAGCAATAATTTTTTTTCTTGTAATTCAGAGACTAAATGCACATCTGAAATAACACATATTCCAAACTTTCAATTTTCATTTATAATTGAATATTACAATCTTTCCAAAATAATGACTTATATAAAATCTCAAGATAACATCTCTTTCATTACAACTTCCATAGAAATGGATATAAGAAAACATACATAGCTCCTTTGAGCTTCATTAGCACTAGTAACAAATGGTCCAATAAATCCCCTACAAATATCGATCACTAATTGATGAGGAGAAGCATCGCTCAAGTGCTTTTCTGCCAACCACAAACTCAAATACGACCCCTCACACATTTTCCTCATATGGAAAGATGGCCCTACCCTTTGATGAAGAGTTTGGTTGGTAAAACCACATAAAAAATAGCCTTCATGAGCTTTGTGTTGTGTCCTAAAATCTAAAACCTAATCATATGGTAGCTACAACTACAAGTATGAAAATCTTGAACTAGAATTGTTTATACTAGAAAAAAGTGAACTGACAATGTAAACAATGGCTACTTACACTACTTAGGCCAAAGTCTCATATAAAAGTGTCATATATTCACCCACAACCCTAGCTTGATTTGGTTAATGACCATTCATGTACTATGAATAGGAAATTCCCTCCATTGGGTAATCTTTAACCCCAGGAACAACCTATATCTTTTATAATAAACTATGCATAGGAAATTCCCTCCACTGGGTAATCATTAACCCCACGAACAACCTATGACTATAACATTACTACTAAGTAACTCAAGTAACTCCTACTTCTTGAGTAACCAAATAACATAACATCACATCATTGAATGACTCTAGTATCAAAGGTACGATCCCAACTATAAAAGTCCCCAATCATTAAATAACTCCATTCAAAAGTACCAATGAATAACCTCAAATTAAAAGTGCAACCTTCAACAAGAAATGACTTCACTCAAAGTATAATCTTGTGAATAAATGACCTCAATCAAAAGAATAATCATATCAATAAATGACTGATTCAAAAGTATAGTCTCAACAATAAAAGACTCTATTCAAGAGTGTATTCTCATAAAAAAAAGACTGTTCAAAAAGTAGATTTTCATCAATAAAATGACTTCACATCAAGAGTGTAAAACAACCAATCAAGTAAAAATTCCAACCTAATAGGGTAATTCCACCTATGGCTCCAATCAAGTAGTAATTCACAGTTTCAAGTGATCAACTTAATCACAAAGGTAAATTTCAACCTTACTTTACCCTAATCTCTAGATAATATCATCAATCAATGAATAGTCCAATCATGTAGGTTAATCACAAGCTATGTGCTATGGTATCAATTAACAATCAAGCAAATATCCCAATCCACTAGATTATCCTCAACCTAGGTTTTCAATCAACAATCAAGTAAAGCAATGATCAAGTGATCATTCAAGAATAATCAAGCTCTTATGGCTCAACTACACAAATAAATTAGTAATAGATAACTAAATGAGCTATATAATCTACTTTTGTACTAGCAATACAACCACTCCTTAATATGTACGTACAAACACCCATATAAAAGCCTTAACAACATAATATATCTTTTCCTTTCTTTTAACAAACTATCTTTTTTCTATCAAATTAACTTTCTACTTTTTGAAGTAAATCAAACAATGCACACAATATTTCCAGGCTATTAATCATAATATAAGAGAGTAGAATCCTCATGCCTATAAATGCAATTACTCCAACCGATTAGACTAGATTCCCTAGCTTAGTCCCTTCCAAGATCAACTTGAAATTCTTCTCTATCTCTCCAATCCCGCTTCCTCAATATTACCTCACACTAAACTCTCATAATTTTCCTCACAAAGACTCACAACTCAGAACTAGAATAACTCGAATACAAAAACAACAAAATGAAAGTGAATAGTGTGTTTTCAAATATAGTAATTTTCACCCCTATTTATAAAAAAAATTGAGACTTAGCTGCCTACAATCAAGCTATGCTCAATGACACTTAGCTTATTAAGACCAACTCAACAACTAATATCAATGGGTGGAAGCATTTAAAATCAATACTTATCAAAACAAAGTAGTAGGTTGATTAAAACATAGACAACAAGAATGCATTCCAAAAATGCAAGGTGAAAGATCAACAGTTTGACTCATAATATGCTAGCTTTTTAATTGACTTGTTCTATATTTTACTTTGTCTTCCATCGCTAGACAGAGCTCATAGTTTAGACTTCTAATTACAATGTAGTTTTCATATTTTGGCACCACCTAAAACCTTCTATCGTGCTTTTGGTGTTTGTTGTAGCATTTAAATGCACTTAAAATATCTCTTAATAACCTTTTGATTGAGTCTTATGTATATTGCACTATATTTGCAAGCTTATTGACTCTGATTAAATGACTATAGCACTGCCATAATGCGTGTTGCCCATGCTTCAAATTATGTGATGGTTTTATACAACCATATTGGTATTTACTTTGTATATATTATTCACCATTTAGGCATTGACTTTTACTCTAGCACTATAAAAATTTATACATCCTTTGTATTATATAAAAGGCAATGGTTTATACTATGTGCCTCATTTACATTGTATCATAAATACTATATCATGGGCTTATTAATAACTTATGTGTAGTAAGTAGTAACCTACACTTTCTTGCTTTATATTATAATATATATAATATGTATACATACATATATATATATATTTAGTATATCAAGTACATATATATATTTTCATCAACTCATAAGTTTATCAAAAGTATCACTCGATATTCAAATGCATATATATTTATACACACACACACACACACACACACACACACACATATACGTATTAATATGCTCGTATGGACACCTCTATTTTCATCAATACATACACACACATTAATATATACATCTATATATGTGTATATCATATATATACTATTTCCTTGGTAATTAAACTCATATATACAAGTAACTATATTGATCAATAGATACATATATATACACGAAGTGTATACATATTTATAACTTGTCGATTAATTATAACCACATAAAGAAGAACTCACATAAGGAAAGAGACTTTAAAAAAAATAATGAATAATCAAGAAACTAGAGAATAAAACCAAATTCATTCAATTCAAGAAAACATCCTATCACAATCAAGGACAACTGCCCAATTATTCCAACAAGTCAAGACTATGACCAAAGGAACTTACTTGATTCCCAAGCTATTGTCTTGACTTAACCAACTAAAAGTGAGTGTGTGTAAAGGGTTACTCGACCAATCAATTCTCTTGAGTGATACTTACCGTCCCTTCCAGAGGATTGGATTTGTCCTTGCATCCAACTTAGTTCAACACCAAGGTAGTCAGACGTTCATAATAAATCCATTTTCATCATAATACATTTCTATCAAAAAAGAATTAGAACGTTCACATTGCAATACATATAATTCCATTAATTTAAAACATATTCATTCTTTTGAAATCATTAAAATCTTATTGCATATTCATATATTTTATTCACCTAACAAACATATAAAGTGACAATTTATATTTATCAACATTTTCACTCATAATGGTAAAAGTAACTCGGTAACTATGAAATGGGGTGTAACATGTACTTTGTCCCTCGTGAATCATCATCCCCAATGATTTTAAAAATATAGAGATATATATAATCAAATAAAGTTTCTACATTTAATTTTTCTCTTCATGTAAGAAATAAGCATATTAAATTAATAAAAAAATATTCTTCCCTTAGAGCATGACCTTTTCAGTCTCGTCCATGTTGGACTTTGCACCGAGGGTCCAAACTAACATATAGGGAGAGCTTGTGTTCTTGACACCTATACCTTAGTGACTGGAAAACATGTTCTCATTGGATAATGATTTTATCCTTAGTGTAACCCAAATAGATAAGGAATTTTGGTGTATTGTACACTACACATGAGTCCCATCCTTTCTTTTGGTGTTTATGTCATCGAACAACTCAGAAGCTGAGATCATCCTTTAGTGACAAAACTATCTACCTTAAGCATAATTATTTTGCTTGATAATTTAAAGTTTATATCAACAAGTTTTCCTTGATCCTTTTGATCTATTATTCCAGTTGACAATCTTTCTGATCTAAGGTTAATCCTATTTCTTAGCTTATCTCAACTTTATAGAGATTCAATCATTCTTCCCATATAATGGATGTAACCTCAATGATAAAAGTTATTGTAATATGATTTTTTTACAATTTCACCAAGATTTGGTTTATCCCATTTTCCTAACTAGCTAACATAATTGAATTCTTCATAAGATAATCATGGTTTACACAAAACCTTAACATTTATTGCTTGTTCTCATATGAGATAACCTTCTCAAGATCATTAAGCAACTGCTTTGCACAATATGAAGTTTAGGACTGATATCCTATAAATCATATTTTCCAATCAAAATTGGTTACCTTGGTGAGTCTATCCACCATAACATTATGTCAGTTCTATTGACATAGAAATATCAAACCATTCTTGTGATCTACCACTTCCCCTCTAAAATTCCATGGGAGTATACAAGACCTACCAATGATGATGACGATTCTCTGGTATTGTATATATCTACTTTCTCATTGTAACATTATACTATATCCCCTTCTAGATTATAGTGCTTCCTCATCTGAAAATTTTTTTCGTTCCCTTGGGTACTTGATTAAGTCATTTATTTACCTCATTCATTCTTTCATCTTCCAAAATTTTGGGCACATAGGTTCTTTTCTGATTCATAATAGTCCATCCTGACTAAGTATAAACCTCTTCCATGGGATTATGCCACATTCGATTCTATAATATTTAAATATTGACGGTGGAGCTAAACTCCTTCCCCTTAGGACATCCAAATCATATATTAATTTCATCCTTTACTCATTTCTAAGTTGTATTTTAATTTTTAGCTCAATCTATTTCTTTCGATGAGAATTTATACTAGTTTGAGTAGTTTTTCTCATTTGATAATGTTGACTTGATACTATCTTTCAAAAGATATCAGAAATAATTACATACTTAGCTACCAAACATGTATGTCCCTTGATAACTCAAGATCATGAATATATAATTCTTCCCTTTCCGATTCCATAGGCGATAATTTTTCATTCTATGATTAGGCATACTACCTTAGGGTGAAGCCACAATAGTGGTTTACAATTCTAGTGAGGAAGGAAAACTCACAAAAACTAACCCCAAGGAAAAAAATGTGATTCTGGGGGTTTGTACGAACCTGCTAGTTCAAGCGAACCCATTTGAATCTTTCACACCAAAAAAACAAAAAAATGCATTAGGAAGGGTGGTTCATTTGAACCAAGGTTCGAGCGAACCCCTAGGGGTTCGTACGAACCCCCCTTATCCCCCATTCTTGCCCTGAAACACAAAAAAAACCTATTTTTTTTCACTTCGGAGCTCGGTTTGAACATGAAAATGGTAGGGACTTGACAAACCCAACTAGAATTAGGTATTCCTTGGAATGAGCTATCCAACGAATATAATTTTTATATGTTTTGGTTTTATTATGTATTTATTTTTTTAGTTTTATTAAACATAGGTTTTTCATCGAAAATGAAGGTCTTTGTTCTGCACATGTGGAAAAATAGCAGATTATTATTTTTTTTTTGAAAAATATGAGTGCACTAGATATTGAAGTCCTTGATCCGACAAAAATATGTAAATTGAATTTTGATATATACAAAAAAATTTACGCATTATACGGTCGCTCTATGTCTGAATTGTAATTGGTTTGACTTTGAAACTTGATTAAAGAAAAAATATTCAATAAAATCCTTTCTAACCAAGTGGAAGCACTAGATATCAGAGTTACAAATCTAAATTCAAAAGATTCTGAGTTTTATCCTTCATGGAAAAAAAAGTTATGCGTTATACAGTGTGCATCACTTTTTTAAAATGTTGTTTCTATGAAAAAAACTAGTTTTCGAGGGAGATGGAAAAAATAGTGCAATTTGATTCCAAAATTTTTGAAAAAAATATATTTAGAATCTATAGACAAAATGTGATGAAACTCTAGTTTGCATCATCTTAAAATTCCTCACGGTTTAGCCGCTATAGGTTCCCAAAAGTGAAGATTTAGTTAAAAAAAGATTTTTCAGTGTCTAGTTTGGCTAAAAATTGTAAACCACTATTGTGGGATCACCCTTATCCTTTTTTTAAGGCATCAACGATAGTAATGGTTGATCTTCCAACTTAATTACATATAGAGTTTGTGTTTTTAAATATTTCTTTCTCATTGACCTTTCCACTACTTTTCACTAGTAGTTCCAATAGCTTATCCTTTATCCTCTCCAACCTTGTCATGGTTATTAAGGACAAGACTTCGGTTGATTCATGACTTATGAATAAGTCAAAAGTTCTTCCCAAATTGAGAATACATTATGGAATTTGTAGCATGGGGTACTTTATCTGAGTCTATCAACTCTCTTTCCCCCCTTTGTGTTTCCATGATATTAAATCATCCTAATAGTTGAGCTCGTAACAATCATCCCTTCTCTTCTAATTGTTGAATTGATTTAACATTATTTTTTGTTGGCTCTTCATAATTGAGCAGTTTTTATCCACCTTTCTTACCCTTAATAGGTATACCTTTGAACATACTTGTTTGTTTCCAAAGCTAGTTTCATCATCACCTTCTAATCTCTTAGAATCAACAATTGGATCTACCATAAAGAGATCTAATGAATACACCACAACTTACAAGATACTCTAGCATTTCATTCCAATTCCCTTTTCCATGATTACTAATATGATTTAACCATAGTAGAATATTATCATATATTCGCAAATCCTCTTTCATTGATGAGCTTGCCTAAGGATCCCTTATGACAAACGTGTCCTCATCTTAGTGTGTTGTTTCCAAGATATTCTTTCAATTTGACACATAGTCTCCTTTCATTTCAATTTATTTCTAAATGTAAGTTTACTTTTGTTGACTAGTTGGTAAGTTATATTCATACTTCAACCAATCTATGATCTTAACTAAGCCTTTGTTGAATTTAATCCTATTCATCTTTTAGTTCCCAAATAACAATCATCTTTCCAAGTGATTTTGTCCCAATTTCTTGGTAACTTTATTTTCTCATAACTTTAGACATTCGAGGGTTGTTTATCTTCTTTCTCCTTTTCAATTGGAATCTCCTAATTGAATTTTCCTATTCCAGTTGGTGGAATCATTTTGGCATTTAATTCTTTGAAGGTTGCTTCTTTTCTTGACCACAATGGTATCTAATTTTCATTCAAAAGTATCAAATTTCTCTCTTGATTCCATTAAACATTGCAAGATTTTAACCTTGTATCAAATTAGGTTTGTCAAGGGTGTATCCAACCTCTTGTTACCTCTCTAACTATTTTTGATTCACAATATGTTGATTTCCGAATTCAACAGAAGTTTCCAATTTATGCTTTCAATTAGTTCCCTTCCAATAAAGCATACTCATAGATTTATAATATCCCTACTCAATCCAAATTCCTTGAATCTTTGCAACTACTAGTTGCTATCAGTAAGGGTTTTCTTTCAATTCTTCCTATCCCTTAGATTCATTTAAACAATTTCATAGGGTGAAGGTACCCTTTGGAAATCCTCCAAAACTTTTCTTTTGAACCTGATTACACAATTTTTTACAATCCAAAGTGTATCATATTGAGTTGTTGGTTTAGGAGTTTTCAACTCTAGGGATGATTCTTTCCTAGTCCCAAACTTAAACAAATTTTTAGGAATCTCAACTCCACTTTGTTATTTTCCTCTTGCCATCTTGGAATAAGAACTTTTCAACCATTATCTTCTAATAAGGTTTACACATCACTTGCGTAATGAGCTCATAGGTTTCAGAGCTGAACCTAGTAGCTCTGATACCATGTGTAACAACCTCATTGTTCTTACTCCAAAGAATTATCAATGTTTTAACTACAAGTGAAATAATATATGATGCCATCGAATAGGAATAATTTTTTTTCTTGTAATTCAAAGACTAAATGCACATTTGAAATAACACATATTCCAAACTTTCCATTTGCATTTATAATTGAATATTATAATTTTACAAAACAATGACATATAAAATCTCAAGATAACATCTCTTTCATTACAACTTCCATAGAAATGGATATACGAAAAAATACATAGCTCCTTTGAGCTTCATTAACACTAGTAATAAATTGTCTAGGAAATCCCCTACAAATCTCAACCACCAAATGATAACGAGAAACATCACTCAAGTTATTTTATGCCAACCATGGACTCAAATGCAATCCCTCACACATCTACCACATAGGGTAAGATGGCCCTACCCTTTGACAAAGAGATTGGTTGGTAAAAACCCATAATAAATTTCCTTCCCGAGCTTTGTGTCGTGTCCTACAATCTAGAACCTAATCATATGATAGCTACAACTATGAGTATGAAAATCCCGAACTAGAATTGTTTATACTGGAACACAGTGAATTGACAGTGTAAATAGTAGCTACTTACACTACTTTTGCCAAATTTTCATATAAAAGTGTCATCTATTCACCCACTACCCTAGCTCGATTTGGTTAATGACCATTCATGTACTATGAATAGGAAATTCCCTCCATTGGGTAATCTTTAACCCTAAGAACAACCTATCTCTTTTATAATAAAATACACATAGGCAATTCCCTCCATTAGGTAATCATTAACCCTAGGAACAACCTATGACTATAAGATTCCTACTAATTAACTCAAGTAAATCCTACTTATCGAGTAACCAAATAATATAATGTCACATCAGAATGACACTAGTATCAAAGGTACGATTCCAACTATAAAAGTCCCTAATCATTAAATAACTCCATTCAAAAGTACCAATGAATAACCTCAAATTAAAAGTATAAAATTTAACAAGAAATGACTTCACTCAAAGTATAATATTATCAATAAATGACCTTAATCAAAAGAATATTCATATCAATAAATGACTGATTCAAAAGTATAGTCTCAACAATAAAAGACTCTATTCAAGAGTGTATTCTCATCAATACAAGACTATTCAACAAGTAGATTTTCATCAATAAAATGACTTCACGACAAGAGTGTAAAACAACCAATCAAGTAACAATTCCAACCTCATAGGGAAATTCCACCTATGGCTCCAATAAAGTAGTAATTCACAATTTCAAGTGATCAACTTAATCACAAAGGTAAATTTCAACCCTACTTTACCCTAATCCTTGGATAATATCGTCAGTCAATGAATAGTCCAATCATGTAAGTTAATCACAACCTATGTGCTATTGTATCCATCAGTAATTGAGTAAATATCCTAACCCACTAGATTATCCTCGACCTAGGGGTGATCCCACAATAGTGGTTTACACTTTTTGGCCAAACTTGATAGTGAACTGATTTTTTTTAACTAAATCTTCACTTTTAGGCATCTATAGCTACTAAACCATGAGGAATTTGAAGATGATGCAAAATAGTTATTTGTGACATTTTTTTGTAGATTCTAAATATATATATTGTAAAAATTTTGGAATCAAATTGCATTTCTTTTTCCATCTCCTTCAAAAACTAGTTTTTAACAATAAAAACCATTTTTAAAGAGTGACGTGTACTTGCTAACACATAAATTGTTTTCTATGAAGGATAAAATTCTATTTTTTTCAAAGTTAGATTTGTAACTATGATATCTAGTGCATGCAATTGGTTTCATAGTGTTTTATTGAATATTTTTTTCTTAATTAAGTTTTTAAGTCAAATCAATTACAATTTAGATGTACGTTTACTTCCTAATGCACCTTCTTTTGTATGTATCAAAATGCAATTTTTTTTTTTTGCTGGATCAAGGACATCAATATCAAGTGCATAGATATTTTTTAGAATTGTTTTTGGTAATATACTATTTTTCCATATGTGCAGAACAAGGAGCTTGATTTTTGATGAAAAAACTACATTCACAAGAAATACAAAATAAATATAATAATCATATTAAATATATTTAAAATTATACTTTTTGGGAAGCTTATAATAAGGACTACATATAAAAAATAAATTTTAAATGAATTCATTTGATCCCCCAAAAGGAAAATCAAAAGTGGGTTTTTATCAACATTTTGATAGGTGTAAAGGAGACTCCGTTATAGGTATGGTTTAAAAATAGCGGGGTTATATCCAAGGGGGTTTGATCTAAGGTGCTTTAATCAAACCCTATTCAATTGGAATCCTTTAAATGTAACTTTTCAAGGTTTAAATCATTATATTTTCTAAAAATATGTGATTTCAGCAAAAATCAAGATGTCCCCAAAAGTGTAAACCACTATTGTGGGATCACCCCTAGGTTTTCAATCAATAATCAGGTAAAGCAATGATCAAGTGATCATTCAAGAATAATAAAGATCTTATGGCTCAGCTACAAAAATAGCTTAGTAATAGAGAACTAAATGGTTTATATAAGCTCCTTCTTTTGTACTAGTAATACAACCACTCCTTAATATGGAGTACGTACAAACACCCATATAAAAGCCTTAACAACACAATATTTCTTTTCCTTTCTTTTAACAAACTATATTTTCTCTATCAAATTAACCTTCTACTTTTCCAAGTAAAACAAACAATGCATACAATCTTTCCCTATTAATCATAATATAAGAGAGTAGAATCCTCATTCCTATAAATGCAATTACTCTAACCAATTAGACTAGATTCCCTAGATTAGTCCCTTCCAAGATCAGCTTGAAACTCTTCTCTATCTCTCCAACCCTACTTCCTCCATATTACCTCACACTAAAGTCTCATAATTTTCCTCATAAAGACTCACAACTCAGAACTAGAATAACCCAGATAAAAAAAATAGTAGAATACAAGTGAATAGTGTGTTTCCAAATGAAGTAATCTTCACCCCTATTTATACAAAAATATGAGACTTATTTGCCTACAATCAAGATATGTTCAATGACACTTCTCAACTTATTAAGATTGACTCAACAACTGATATCAATGGATGGCAACATTTAAATCAATACTCATCAAAACAGAGCAGCAAGTCAATTAAAACAAAGACAACAAGAATGCATTCCAGAAATGCAAGGTGAAATTTTAATAGGTCGACTCATAATATGCCAAATTTTTAATTGAATTGTTCTACATTTTACTTTGTCTTCCATTGTTGGACAAAGCTTACAGTTTAGACTTCTATTTTCAATATAGTTTTCATATTTTGGCACCACCTAAAACCTTCTATCATGCTTTTGGTGTTTGTTGTTCATGACCAAGTCAACATTTAAATGCACTTAAAATATCTCTTAATAACATTTTTAGTGAGTCTTATGTATATTCCACTGTATTTGCAAGCTTATCGACTCCCATGGAATGACTATAGTGTTGCCCATGCTTCAAACTATGTGTTGGTTTTATACAACCATATTGGTATTTACTTTGTATATATTATTCACCATTTAGGCATTTCATTTTACTCCAACTCTTTAAACATTTATAAAACCTTTGTATTATATAAAAGGTAGTACTTTATACTATGTGCCTCATTTACTTTGTATCATAAATACTATATCATGCACTTTTTAATATCTTATGTGCAGTAAGTAGTAACTGCGCTTTCTTGCTTTATATTATATAATATGTATACACATATATATTCAATATATCAAGTATATATATGTATATATATATATATATATATATTCATCAACTCACAAGTTCATCAAAAGTATCACTCAATATTCGAATGCATATATCATATTGTTGTAATTCAGGGATTGATAATGCATATATATTTATATACATATACACACATATATACATATTAATATGCTCGTATAGATTCCTTTATTTTTGTCAATACATAGGTGCACATTAATATATATCTATATATGCGTATATCATATATAAACCATTGCCTTGATAATTAAACTCATTTATACAAGTAACTATATCAATCAATATATACATATATATACACAAAGTGTATATATATTTATAACTCGTCAATTAATTATAACCATGTAAAGAAGAACTCACATAAGGCAAGAGACTTTAAACAAATCATGAATAATCAAGAAACTCAAGAATAAAACCAAAGTCATTCAATTCAAAAAAACATCCTATCACAATCAAGGATGACTACCCAATTATTCCAACAAGTCAATACTATGACCAAAGGCACTTACTCGATTCCCAAGCTACTATCTTGAATTAACCAACTAAAAGTGTGTGTGTGTAAGCTTAGTTAGGTTTCATTAAGGGTTACCTAACCAATCACTTCTCCTGAGTGATACTTCCCCTCCCTTCTGAAGGATTAAATTTTTCCTTGCATCCAACTTAGTTCAACACCAAGGTAGTTATACGTTCATAATAAATCCATTTGCATCATAATACATTTCTATCAATAAAGCATTATAATTTTCACATTGCAATACATAACATTCCATTAATTCAAAGCATATTCATTCTTTTGATATCATTAACATATTATTACATATTCACATATTTTATTCACCTACCAAACATATTAAAGTCACAATTTACATTTATTGATGTAACATTTTCACTCATAATGGTAAAATTAACTCGGTAACTATGAAATGAGGTGTAACAAGTGCCCACAATGACACTACTTGAATTAGATGACAAACAAAGGAAAAAATAAATTTGGAAATCGAAGATACAAACAACATAGGTACCAATAGTCTAAAGAACATAGATCAAGTGAAAATGGAAGATCACATCTAGAAATAAGAATCAATGAATGTCTATATGGTAAATGGTCCATCTCACTGAAATACAACCACTACATTTTCCTAGTACATAGGAAAAAGAACTAGATACATAGATCACTCAAAAAATGAAACCAAGGAAGCATTAGCACAAATAGTAGAAACCCACCATAATGCATGTAATTTCATAAAATTGTTCCCCATACAATTTCACATAACATAATCATCCTTGTAGCCTAATTAAATATGATATTGTAATTCCCCTTTTATTGAGCTTCAAATTTGTCCTTGACCCCTTGGTTTCCAATCTTCAAGTGAATTCTTGTCAAGGACACTTCCACAATGTGCACACATCTGCGCCTCATGTGAACATCCTGGAAATATTCCTGGATTTGTGGTCATTGGGATGTTACACTTCCAACTACTCGCGAAGTGTAATGCCTCTATGGTTTTTAGACGCACCCAAAAATGAATTTTTGGCATGATATCCTTCCATTCAAAAATTCATTATTTCACTCTTTCAATTTATCACTCCCATTCTTGCACTCTTGCTTCTCAAGCTTTCACTTTCTCACTTCTACATCACTTCTATATAATTTTCTCAAGCTTTCTTGCAAGTTCTTGGATTCTACATCAACATCTCAGCTTGTCTAGAGTGTTGTACTCTCCTTTGACACTATAGGCTTGCTAAATGGAGGGTAAACACTCTTTTTTACTTGCACTTTCATATTTTTAGTAGCATATTGATATTCTAATGTGTTTACTTTCTTTATCTCATCAATCTTTTTTTTCTATTGTCAATTTATTTCTCTAATTTTTGTATTGGCTATTCATGGATGTGGAAACACCAAAACAAGGGTTTGACTAAGGCAAGCCCCGAAACAACCCCAATATTTTTCCTTGTTTTTGTGTATTTAAATTTTTTTTTTGGCACGTTGTAGGAGGTTGCACACCATTGGACCTCTTGTGAGTCTATTCCCCTCTTCTCTCTCGTTATTTAATTTAGTTTAGTTTAAATTATTATATGTTAGTTTTCTTATTGTTGTCATTTCCTTTATGTTATATTTTTGTTAGTACAAGAAATAATTAGGATCTGGAAATGGCACGCTTTGCTCTGAAAAATTTCGCTACTCCTACAACCTCTACGATCCCTGAATTGGAGCATGGCATACTATCATCTGAGATGGGCTAAGGCTTGGTTGGTTTTGTGGGGATTTCACCTACTTCTGCTGGCCCTAATACAGATTTTGGGACTCCTCCTACCGTGCGTGTGCCCTTGTAGGATGAGAAATCCAACTCTCTATTAGCCTCATGATGCTCGGTGGATGTTGGTATGTGGTTGGATATTGGTGGTAAGCAGGCGATGATTTTCCCTTCTCCCTCAATAGCAAATGGAACTCCGAATAGGGGTTTTGGATGTGCGTTTGGGGGTGGCACAAAGAGGATTTTTGTGGTGGCCTTGGTTGGGCGCCCCCCTTCTCAGCAAAGCATTCTCCATGAGGTGGAGGGTAACCCAAGATCAGGGCTTTCTGGAGCATCTCCTCCTCGACATAAATATAGTACCATTTTATTTTCTAGTGGCACTCCTGTGAGCCCTCCCTTTGTTGTTCGACACTCGACCTCGACTCCTGAGATCTGCCTTGATGATTTGACCTACAACAAAGAAGAATTTCTAGTGGAACATGCGCTCATTTGTTGATTTATGAAGGTTTGGCCTAAACTCTACGATCTTCATTCTTGGATTGATGTAAATTGGAAAGATTATCTTGAAGATGAAATTAGCATATACCCATGTGCAAAGGGGTTCTTTATTTTAGAATTTGAATATGTGGAAGACAAAGAAATGGTGCTCAACATCGGCCCATGGTTTTTCCATGAAAATTTTTTATGCATGAAGCCCTGGTTCCCCGCATTTGAACCACGTACAAAGAATTTTTCAACAACTTTTTTAAGGATCCGTTTGCCCTACATTCCGTTGCAGTTATGGGAAATTGGTTGCCTAAAGGTGATTGGAAATGGACTGGGGAAATATCAAGGTCTCTCAAATGAGACAATCAACTATGAAAATTCAACATTTGATCACTTATGTGTTGAGATGAATGTTTCAAAAGGATTGTCGACTGATATTTATCTCAAAGTTGGCAAGAGACGCTAGTATCAACCAATATTTTAGATTACGAAAAGATAGCATTCAAATGAAGATTTTTCTTTGCCACAGACCATGGTACTGCTCAGTGCAGGAAAAAATGTGTCAGGGCCATGGGAATGATGCTCATATTCCTAAACCCTCTTGGTAGGAAGGGGCTAAATCATGCCATTATGCAATTTCTCCTCCTTTAGAGACTACAACTCCTTCCACTCCCACTTCTTAGAGATCGGTTCCTATCCCATCCCCCAATTTGGTGGCTGCTTGCACGATAGATCCTTCCCTTTAGTTGGTGGATGCCATCACTTCATCTCCCCCTCCTGTGATCACTTCACAAGATAAATTCTTTGATTCTTGCACTGTTAATGTAGACACATCTTCTCCATAAATCACACAGTCGAGCCTCCTTCATAAGGTTATGGTTTCCACTCTTTTGCCTACTACCTCCCGTAACGATGTTGTGAAGATTGAGCGTGAGTGTATGGATCCTTATTCAATCTCCGAGATAGAATGGGATTGGAATGAAGTCAGGTGGAAGAGATTTGTTCCCTCTACTTGAATGTCATTAAGATATGCAAAGAAATAGTGTTATGGTCTATCATGCTTTGGGTTTGATCTTCCCATTTTTGGTCCTTTTGTGTTGCACCCTATTATTGGGGCATGCATTTATGCTCTTTTTGGATTCATATTTTATGGGAGTTGTCCCCTTGAAAGTACTTACCTATAATTTTTTTTTTGTTAGTACAGTTAAACATTTAGATTTCAATTCCTGAATAGATAGTAGGCTTTGTGCATTTTTGTCAGCAAGTTCTGCTTTCAGATTGTACGGGACCACAATGCATTGCAGGGACGTTTGCATGTTGTTTTGTTGTCCTTTGGATGAGAGCTAGCCATATTTCTCTTGAGACCTCAAAAGTATGCTCTTTCGGTCCCTGAATTCCTTTTTCCAAAATCTATCCTAAAATATAAAATACAATAAAAATTCCTTGTCCTTCCGCCTTTGTCACTTGAGTTTTGTCTTTGAGGTAGTTGAGGAAAATTTTCTCCCTATAGATTCTTCCCTATCCTAGAGACTCGAGAATAAAAAATATCCTCCTATACAATGTGGAAAGGGAGAGACAAGAAAAGTGAACTAAAATTGTGTGAAACCAAGAAGTGCATGTAGGAGAACAAAGAACATTTGAACATGCAACTAAAAGAGTATTTGCAAATAAAAGGGTGTGCAAACTAGGGCACACACACATGAAGGTAGACAAGGTTCTGATTGAAAATATGAGACTCAAACAAAAAACTCCCCATGAAACTTTATATCATAGTGCAAGTACATAAGGCACAACAAGATGTGCGAAATCCCCAAAAAGTATACACCATAATGGAACTTTATCTTAGTGTGTCTACAAAAGATAGATTACATGCAAAAGATGTCTACAATGCCAAAATTGGATACAACACTTGAAATGCATGTAGAACAGCAAAAAACATGTCATCCCACACAAATAAAATTTTTCCAGGAGCTAAAATGTCCAAGTAATTCACCAAAATGTGAAAAAACAAAAAACTAAATAAAATGTACTTAGATGAAAATCTGGAAAAATGCATGGATGGATGTGAAGATCTCTAAAATTCCATCCCAACGACATTGGAAATGTGAAAAAAAGAGAAACAAGTCAAAATTTATGAGCCCAAGAGTGAAAACAACACTTTTGACTTCAATAGGTTGTAGAATACACCATCAACAAAAATTGATTAAAAGACCCGCACCATTGGAAAGTTGACAATACGAACTTTATGATGATATCTCATTCACCCAATTTTGATATCGTACACCCAAGTTATGGCTAAAAGAAAAAAAAAACTCCTTAGGGCCAAAGGAGGGCTTGAAGGGGCCATGCCAACGTCTGCATGGAAGGTGTCTTTGTTCATTTTTTGATTCTAATGTTGGCCTCCTCTAATGTTTCAATAACTAAGCCCTTAAAGCTATAACTTAGAGATTAGATATCTACACCAAGTATTTATCTTGCTCATTATGAAGGTTCATTTCATTATCAACCCAGGGGCGTGAACTTGAAATGGGTCAGCACTGTCTGTGCACTAGGACTCAAGTGTAGTAATCCTTATCCTATAACTAGAGAGGAAATAGTACTGAAAGTGAAATGCTTGAAAGGAATTAGAATAAATACTAAGCATGAATTAACAAATAAAATAAACTGAAATGAATGACAAAAATAGAAGTCTCAACAAATAGACAGGAAGTTACTATGTCTGCCTTGGCTATAGGAATAGACACATAATGAAGTTCCAATGGCTGCAAGAACAAACAGCTACTAAGACTGTAACTAATTGCTGAACATAAAAGTAACTACTGAACTGAATGGATGGAATTCTCACCAAGTGGCCCCCCTTGAATGAGTCTCCCCAATACTAACTCAAATGTAGTAAATTAAAGTATCATTTTATTCATTGAGTTCATTGTTACATCATAACAACATGACTGTATTCCTTGAAACTAAAGATGAAAGTACAATATCAGAACATCCAACTTCCTGAAGAGGAACATCTGATCATTATTTATAGAAGGAAAGCTTCTAACTAAATATAACTAACTGAGCAGTCGACTTCAACAGACTAGGAGGATGCCATTTATTGAAAGCATGAAAAAGAGGAAGGATTATACATGCACAAGATTTAGTCAAACCAATCTTGCCTCAACAAGGATCCATCATTACAACACCTTCTAAATATACTCAACTAATAGACATAGTCATTTAAAGTTAAGTTATCACTTCCACACGAGATAGAATTTTCCAACCATTGACCTCTTCAATGCCCATCTCTTTTTGAATCCTTCAACAACTAGGCGGTTGGCATGAAATTCTTCCACTTTGCAAGCTCCATTTATATCTGGATCTTAATCTAAACCTACATTATGACATTAGCATGCACAAGACAATTGTATATCGACAATCACCTTAGAATAATATTCATTCAATCACATGTAAAATTAATATAGATATATCAAATAGCAGGTTAATACCATAAAAAGTTATAGGGATAAATTCATGTTGAAAGTTCATAAGTTTATGGAAATAACATATAAAGTATTAGTAACCAGGTGCTAAAACCCCATAGTAACAAATAAAAACATATGATAAATCCTAACAAAAATGAGTCATTATTTAAAATCATCATCTCCCCCCAACCTAATGATCTGATGGTCCTCCAATAGAGGGAACTCGATTCCTTTGCCTTACTAAAGCCTTGAAATCACCAATTTATGTCTACCCTTAATCAGTCCTTATAGTTTCTGAATTTGGATCCTAATAGAACCCCTTCTTTCTTTCCAGCATGCCCCACCTTGGCCTCTCAATTTTACCTTTTTAGTGGCATTATGATTTTGAATAAGGCAATAAAGAAGACATAAATGAGGGGTATTATCAAAGAAAAGGGCGATGACTTAATGTCATATCATGCATGCAAAACACCACTTCAACTTCATCATTTCAAAATTAATGCCATGCTGGCACATGAAATACAACTAATGAAATGTATGAAACGTAGGTTCAAACTTCCCCCCAACCTAAATAAAAGCATGTGTCCGCATAGGCTGGAATGGAAGTATGAAATAACATGGCATACTAACATGATTTTCTATGTGAAATATCAATATTAAAGTACAATAATCAAACAAATGCATGTAAGGAAATTAATATACATTAAGCATTATGCACATACCTAAAAAGTTGGAATGTCTTTTTCAAAAAATGTGGAAAGAAGTATTGGTCATCAGAAAAGCTTGGTTGAGTTGTTAAATGAAGTGATGGTGGAGTGATGTGGAAGAGAGAGAGAGGTTGGAGATGAATGGGTAGGTAGTTTTATTGATAGAGAAATTAATTCCCACAAAAAGTGGAAATTTTTATTATGGTTGCATGCGTACCTTTGACTAGCCAGAAGGTTGAACACTAGGTCCGTTTCCTTTGGCTGCAGGAACTTTGGAGTTTTGGTATTCAATAAATTATTGCATGAACTCCTATTTTGAGGCAGGCTTATGGTATAGCCTGAGATGATGACCATTGAACAAGAGCTTGAACCTGTAAGGATCAATTGTTGTAAGCTGAACAACACCATTGGGAAATACCTCTACAATCTCATATGGTCCCAACCACCAGGTTTGAAGTTTCCCTAAGTTGTCTTTATACTTGGAATCTTAAAGAAGTGCCCAATCACCTGGCTAGAACTTCTTTTCTTTGATGTATTTATTATGCCATCTAACTCTCTGGTTCTGCACCATCTCAACATGGTGGAGATTTGATTTCCTCATCTCATCTAAGGCATTTAGTTGCATAACCCTATCCTTCTATGCCTCAGATATACCTATTCCAAGGTCTAGTGCTATTCAAAGAGTTATGTGTTCAAACTCTATAGGTATCATTGCTGTTTTTCCATATAATAGTTCAAAGGGAGTAAAACCAGTGGTGGTTTTCCAAGTGGTTCTATAGGCCCAAACAACTTTTGGAAACCTATTTTCCCAATATTTTCAGTGGATTGCTACATTTTTGGTCAAAATAGATTCTATTTCCCTATTTGTTACCTCAGATTGGCCATTGGCTTGAGGATGATAGGGTGTAGATTTTCTATGCCTTACATTATACTCATTCACCAATGCTGTGACAAGAGTGGATGTGAACTGAGCCCCTTGATCTATGACTATTTCTCTAGGAACTCCATAGCATGTGAAGATTTCTTCATAGAGTAATTCTGCAACTTTATTGTCCCTAACATGTTTCATGGCTTTGACCTCAACCCATTTAGTCACATAATTAGTACAAACCAAGATGTAAGATTTTCCATTTGATGGTGGATTAATTGGACCTACAAAATCAAGTCTCCATTTATCAAATGGTGTGATAACTACTTGAGCCTATAGAATAATCTCATCTAATTTAGTCAGTCGACCCATCCTTTGACACCTATCACATTTCCTAGTGTACTTTCCTGCATCCTTATGAAGTGTAGGCCAGTAATACCCTATATTGAGAATCTTTATGGTTGTTCTCTTAGCTGCAAAGTGTCCCCCATAGGGTTCATCATGGCATGCATGTAGTATAACATAAGTTTCATCCTCTCTTATACATCTTCTCATCACATGATTTGGTCTAGTATAGAATAAACAACCTACCATCCATGAGAATGTTTTTTTTTTTCAATAAAAACCCTTCGCTCTTTTGGAGAGAAATGAGGGGGAACTCTTCCTGTAACCAAATAATTGGCTATATCTGCATACCAAGGTGTGTGCACATGGATGGAGAAAGAATGTTCATCAGGAAATGAGTCATCAATGACTTGAGTGTCCTCTGATGTGGTCAATCTGGAGAGAAAATATGTCACAACATTTTCCTTACCTGGATTGTCTATAATGGTGATATCAAATTCCTGCATTAACAAAAAATAACTTGCTAACTTTCCTATAATCAATGGCTTTTTCATTAGGTATTTTATGGTTGCATGGTTTGTATGGACAAAGATCTGGTATCTCGTGATATAATGCCTGAACTTGTTGAGAGCATAAATGATTGCCAACATCTCCTTCTCTGTCACAGTGTAGTTAAACTCAACCCCTTGTAGGTTCTTGTTGACAAAGTAGATTGCATTCTCTATTGCTCCCTCTTTTTTTCCTAAGACAACCCCTATAGAATAATCAGATGCATATGAGTGAATATGGAAAGGGAGTCCCCAATTAGGGCCTTTGAACACAAGAGCATGGGTTAATGTTGTTTTTAAATCAGAGAATTCTTTATCACAATCCATAATCCATTGGAACTCAACATCTTTAGTTAAAATATTACAAAGTCGTTATTCCATCTTACTGAAATATTTTATGAAGCACCTATAGTATCCCGCATGTCCCAGGAAATGTCTAATATCTTTTTGCTTGACAAGAATAGAAATACTGGTAATTACCTCAATTTTGGTTGGGTCCACTTGAATTCCTTTCTAAGAGATATAATGGCCAAGGACCACTCCTTCCTGCATCATATTCAAGGATAGATTATGGTCCTCACATCTTTGCAAAACCTTTCTTAGGTTTTCTAATGCTTCTACAAAATCAGTACCATAAGTAGTGAAATCATCCATGTAGATCTCCATACAATCATGTGAAATATCTGAGAATATACTAATAACTACTCTTTGGAAGGTTGCAGGTGCATTGCATACACCAAATGGGAGTACTAAATAGGCATAAGTCCCCCAAGGACAGGTGAAAGTTGTCTTGTCTTGATCTTCAAGTGCAATCTGTATCTGATTATAACCATTGAAATCGTCTAAGAAGGAAAAATACTTCTTACTTGCAAGTGAATCCAATACTTGGTCTATAAAAGGAAGGGGTAAGTGATCCTTTTTGGTGGAAGAGTTTAGTTCTCTATGGTCAGCAAAAACTCTCCATTTACCTCCATTTTTAGGCACAATTACCTAAGGGGACACCCATTGGCTATCTGAGATAGGGTAGATAAATCCCACATCCAATAACTTCTATAGTTCTCCTTTCACAATCTCCCTCAATGTAGGGTTGATTCTCCTTTGTGGTTGCCTTACTAGTTTTCAGTCATCTTTAATGTAGATCCTATGAATATAGAGTTTGGGATCTAATCCTTTCATGTCATGGTAATCCCATGCAAATGCATGTTGATGCAACTTTAATAGGTTTGTCAAAGACAACTGCTACTCTTGACTAATCTTGTTATTAATATTCAAATGTTTCCCCTCTAAAATTTGTACTTGTGTGATCAACTCAATCATGGATGTTTCACTGATGCTTGGCATTTTTAATTCATGCGGTAACAATGTATGAAGCATATCTATTGTTGTAGGAAATTCAGGTGTAGGAGAAGCTGGCAAAAGTATCTGCAATGGACATCATAACTAGATTCATGAGTGGGTGGTTCTTCATGCACTTCACAATGGTTTTGAATTATATGGGATAATATGTCATCCTCTTCTTGGAGCTGCATAAAAGGAATTTTTCCTATCATCATGAGTTATGCCACTGAATTGACCTCCTTAGAATCTTCTCCAACATGTGGCCAGATGGGGTGGTCCATATCATGGGATGGTTGAGTAGGAGGATAAAAGACAAGATTTTTAGTGCTTCTCCCATAAAAAATAGTCATTTCCCTTGACTGAAATCCAATGTAAGCATCGGTTGTAGCTAACCACAACCTTCCTAGAATAATGGGATACCCCCATAATGTAGCTTCAGGGGAAAGGATCATGAAGTCTGCTGGATATTCCCAAGAGTCTAGAGTAACAATAAGGTATTCTACTATACCATCTGGTTTGATAGTGGAATTGTCAGCAAGCTATAGGACAATAGGAGTAGGTCTCAGATTCGTAACATTCAGCTGATACAGAATATCCTTAGTCATCACATTGATAGCTGCTCCCAAGTCTATTAGAGCATTCTTTACTTGGATTCCATTTATAATGACTCCAACTACAGGACTACCTGGGTCAGTATATAAGAATAGTTACTTTCCCAAGCATGATATTTGCCAACTGCCCCACCACATGAATAGTGGTGGGGTCCTTCTTTTTCCTCCCTCGATTTTTGAGACATGCTTCCTTAATTTCCTTACTATATATAGGGACATCTTTTATGGCATGGAAAAAAGGTATCTTGACACATATATGTTTTAATTGATCCAAAATATCAAAGGTTGTTTCTTCCTTTTGTTTAACAACTTCTAACCTTTGAGGAAATGGTGGGTTTGGATCAGACTGCCGAACAAGTTCATGATTCTTGGGCACACTTGACTGATTAGGGATATCAAATAAATTTTGATGCTCCTCTTCTTCCATAAGAAGCTCTGTTATAATAGGAGTGGAAGGAGATGACAAAGTGGTTCTTGAACATAGATGAATATCACTTACACTCACAACGTATGTAGGAAATTGGTTGGGATCTGTAGAGTAAACTAGTTGTTGTTGTGGTTTGTTATTTCCAGGTTAGGTGTGGGTTGAGTTGGCAACTGAGTAGGTCTAGGTGTGCTAGAGTTTGAGTTAGGAGTAGGAATTATGGCAAGTTGTTGAGGCTGTGGAGGTGGTTGCATGTAACCAGTTTCTTGGTTTGGCCATTGCTATCCTCCCCTCCATTAGGATGTCTATTTCCAGTTTCCTTGAGGTTGTTGCCAATTCCCCTGGAGTTGCTACCATTGAGGTGGAATGTTTTGGTAATTGGGCCAAGTATTTGGAGGGTTGTTCCAAGGTTGAGGTGGATAGCCTCCAAATTTTGATAGGTATTGGGGTTGCCATTGATTCTTGAATGCATAAGAATTCAAATAAGATCCACTAAAAGATAATGGGTATGGTGGTATACCTTGTCTTGGAGCCCATGTCCTTCTTTGTGCAATGTAGAAAAACTGATCATCAAAACCCTCAATTAGTTTGAATTCTGGTGGAATTTTCTTGCTGTCAATGTTGGCTACCATTTTACATCTGCAGTGCTTCTTATTCCTGCAATGAGGATAATATTCTACCAACATTTCCTCTGCCTCCTCATGTTTCTTATTTGCTTGAAGTGTATCTAGTTGAGTGTCTATATTGTTTATGATATCCTACTTGAAATTTGACATCAAATGAGTGATTTCCATCCTTGAAACTCAATTAGTGGAGGATTTACCCATAGAAGATTGGTAACCTCTTCCTTTCTTTATAGCTTCCCTAGAGTAATTCTGACAGATCTTCTTAATATCATCCCAATGAACTTGGGTTATATCTTCTCCTCCTATCAAGTCCAAAGAATTAGTGCAATTTTTATAGACCCCTCTAAGGAAGAGAACATTTTGAGATTCTTCATTGAGTGCATGATGTGGGGATTTCTGCAGACAAAATTGGAACCTTGAAATATAGTCCTCCAAAATTTCATCCTCATTTTGTTGCATCTTGAAGATATCATCTCCTCTCATATCACTGCCTCTACAATATTCTTTATAATTTTCAAGAAAAAATTCTTTCATATCATCCCAAGTATCTACAGTATTCCTACCTAAACCCATAAACCATCTTAATGTAGCTTTCTTCAAGGTAGTAGGAAATAATTTGAGCTATGAGAATCAGTAGTGTAATCATAGATTCTAGTGAGGATATCAAATTCAAACAAGAAAGTGTCTAGGTCCTCTGTTATAAGCCCATAGAATTTAGGAAGAACTGAAGTAGGGATGTTCTTGAAGTTATCAACTTCATTTTGGTGAGCTATAGGGAATGGAAAAGTTGGATGGTTAGGTCTATTTTGTCCAACCACAATTGCTTGATGGATTATCAAAGAAAATGGATTCTCAATTAGGTTTTGGGCAGCTTTCTCTTTAGAGGAAGTTTCAGAACTGGTCAAATTGGAAAATGCATCAACGAAAGGATTTGAGTCTTCTTCTTCTTTGTCTCTTGGTAAATTTTGAAACTCAACTAGCTGGTTATCAAAATTAGGGTCATTAGGAAGGAATCTCCCTAGAGCATCTCTTATCTTACCCCTATTCATGTGGTATTAACTCAGTATTAGCCAACTCACACAAAGAATTGGTGGAGGAATAGTGGATCATTACTTTATTCGAATGAAGGGTATGATAAAAACATAATTTAAAGATACTAAAAACAAGAAAGAAACTAGAAATGACTCCGAAGAACTTCCTAGTTTGACACCATTCTGGACAACGACACCAAAAATGTTGGCCTCCTCTAATGGTTCAATAACTAAGCCCTGAAAGCTATAACTTAGAGATTAGATATCTGCACCAAGTAGTTATATTTCTCATCATGAAAGTTCATTTCATTATCAACCCAGGGACGTGAACTTTAAATGGGTCAACATTGTCTATGCACTAGGACTCAATTGTAGTCATCCTTATCCTATAACTAGAGAGAAAATAGTACTGAAAGTGAAATTATTGAAATGAATTAGCATAATTACTGAGCATAAATCAACAACTAAACTGAACTGAAATGAATGACAAAAACATAAGTCTCAGCAAATAGACAAGAAGTTACACGGTCTGCCTTGAATACAAGAACAAACACAAAATGAAGTTCTAATGGCTGCAGGAATAGATGGTTGCTAAGACTGTATCTAATTGTTGAACATAAAAGTAAATACTGATATGAATGGATGAAGTTCTCACCAAGTGTCCCCCCTTGAATGAGTCTCCCCAAAACCAACTCAGATGCAACAAATTAAAGTATCATTTTATTCATTGAAAACATTGTTACATCATAACAACATGACTGTATTCCTTGAAACTGAAGATGAAAGTACAATATCATAAAATCCAACCTCCTGAAGAGGAACATATGATCATTATTTATAGAAGGAAATCTTCTAACTAACTCTAACTAACTGGGTAGCTGACTCCAACAGACTAGGAGGCCGCCATTTATTGAAAGCATGAACAAGAGGAAGGAGGTTATGCATGCACAAGATTTAGTCAAACCAGTCTTGCCTCAACGAGGATCTGGCATAGCAACACCTCCTAAATCTACTCAGCTAATAGACATGGTCCTTTAAAGTTATGTAATCACTTCCACATGAGTTGGAAGTTTCCAATCATTGACCTCTTCAATGTCCATCTCTTTTTGACTCCTTCAACAATCAGGCAACTAGCATGAACTTCTTCCACCTTGCAAGCTCCATTTATATCTGCATCTTAATCTGAACTTGCATTATGAAATTAGCGTGCAAAATACAATTGTATATCCACAATCACCTTAGAATAACATTCATTCAATCACATGTAAAATTAATATAGATATATCACATAGCAGGTTAATACCATCAAAAGTTACGGGGATAAGTTCATGTCGAAAGTTCATAAGTTTAGGGAAATAACATAGAAAGTATTAGTAACCAGGTGCTAAAATCCCTTAGTAACAATAAAAAACACATGATGAATCCTAACAAAAATGAGTCATTATTTGGACTCATCACCTACATCTTGTGTGATTCACAATTATAACATGGTATTAGAGCTACAAAACAAATATTTTCTATTGCTCAACAATTAAATACTGAAAAAATATCTAGATTTATAATACAATGAGGGTTGAGTGCTATATAGGGGTGACCTTAAATGATAAAGGGATTAGATCATGACAAGTGTTAGCATCACATGTGATGGGACAAAATTATCTAATAATAACTTACTTTAGTTTACATAAAAAATCACTTAGTTAACAAAATAAAGCACTCCTAGGTTTAACTTAAGTGCATGAAATGAATTAAACTAATAATCAATTAAATATTAATTAATTATTAAGTAATCCATGATTACTCTAACAATATTTCTCTTCTTAATTAAATGGATATGAAAACATTCTTGTTCATTTTTTGCAAGTTATGGGGGATTGTAATTTCTTCAACCCCTCTAGAAAGGATGATATCATTTGGAATCCTCATACTTTTAGAAGGTGTATTTTGGTTTATGCATATAATATGATCTCTAACTTGTCGAATCATACTTTTGATTGAAGGCTAGTTTGGAATCACAAGATCATTGCTATGGTTAATTGCTTATGGTGGGAAACCACACACAATAATATTTTTACTGAAGATAACATTATAAAACATGGGCTCTATATTTCTAATAGATGCATCATGTTTTATTTTTCTGAGGAGTCCATTAAACATTTATTCTTCCACCACTATTTTTCTAGAGAAGTTTAGGATTTTACCTTCTCTAAATTTGAGGTCAACTAGACTTTACCTACAAACCTAGTTAATTTTTTTACTAGTTGGACTAAAATTTATCCTTTTAGACGTGATTTCATTCGAGAAGTATGGAATCAAGCCCCTCTTCATATTTCTAATGGTCTATGGAAAGAGAATAATTAAATTTCTAGGGATAAGGCTACACATGTTAATAATGTGTTTTAGATCATAAATAATTCTTTTTAGAAGAATGTTAATGTTGTCAACATTGAATAATCAAAAAGGTTGCCTTCTACTCTTGAAATAAGAGTTAGTAAGCATTGGGGAATTTAACAAAATCTTAACAATGTGGATACACAAAAACTTCTTGTCACGAAACACACCAAATGGAAATGTCCTTTAAAGGGATGGATCAAACTCAAATTTGATGGGTGCTCAAAAAATAAATCTTGGTTAAGCTGTTATTGGTGGTATTCTAAGGGATGAAAATGAATTCATTTTTTAAATATTTGCTAGAATTATTTGTTGAAAAATATATAATGAAGTTGAGGCCATTTCTTTTTGGTGGGGAATGAAAATAAATTAGTTCTATGGGTTTCAACAAATTGAAATAGAAGGCGATTCTAAAGTCATAATTGACTTGGTTCAACATAAAAAGGCCCCTATTGGAAGATCAAGGATTATTTTGAGGATGTTATTTCCTATTTTGATATCCCTAAATATTGTCACATGAAATTGTACCCTTTTGAATGTGTTGTTCAACATTCCAATGACATAGTGGAACTGACCCCAAAGTGTGGGACCTTACAAATGAGGTCAGATCTCCAGAGAAGACAAAATTCCTTTCTAAACTAGATGAAACAATACTGGTCCAACCCCATCACTGGATAAATCTACACTAATCCTAATTTATCAATCTATAGGAGGAAAAGGGAGAAGAGAATGTTGAAAGTTAAAACAATAGTGATGCACCAAGATTAAAGATGTTTTTTTCTCCTTGTGATTGCATAGAGTCAACAAATTCATTGGAAAAGCTTACACAATTCCATGTTTCATTAGTTTAATAGGAAAGAATGAAGGCTGTGGTCTAAAAGATCATAAGAGGGGTACAAATTACCCACAATCAATGCTTACAACAAATTAGAAAAATTATTCAAACTGAAAAAATGATAAGATCTTATGCATGCATAAAGGTATGCAATATTACACATGATACAAGCATCGAGAAGAGGTAAAATAATGATTTTATTAATACAAAGGCATAAAAGCCAATTTTATAGTTGTAGAATGTAAAGGTTGCATAAGTATGTTAGAGAAAATAAAGGGAATAACCCTTACAATGAGAAAAAAAGTTCCTTATATTCATTTGAAGGTTGTAATAGAGAGATAGGGCATGTGACTAGGTAGGAAACCTTAGCCAAGACACAACAAATCAAGTGCAAACATGTGTCCATCTCAAAACCTGAGCTGAAATCCTAACAAAAGGGCCCTGAAATCCACACCATTCCTCCACATTAATGAACTTGTGGATAAAGAATAAAAACTCCCAAAAAATCTATAGAAAAATCACAGTTAGGGATGAGCCTTTGGTAGAAAAGTAGTCTACAAATAATAAATGAAGCATGGGCACTATTTTTCCCACCCATAATTGGTAAATACATTTAGAATCATTCTTGTAGTTGCAAGAATCATATTTGGTAGTTGGGGAAGTCACTACAACATTAATGGCAATTTTTGGATAGAAATGTGAAAATCCGTCAAGCAATAGCAATGGGGAATAGGGAACGAACTTAACCTGAAATATTGAAAGGACCAAAATGTCCAAAGGGAAAAAAAGTCCTGACATGACATTTTTGAATAAAATGGGAAAGGAAAACAATGAAAAAATTTGGACATTTGGCCAAAGGGAACCTGAAATCCCAAAAGGACCAAAATTCCCAAAGGGAACAAAAAGTCATGACAAGACATTTTTGAAGAAAAAGGAGAAAGCAAAATATAGAAAAAAAATTGTCCAAAAGGAACCTGAAACCTTGAAAGGACCAAAATGTCCAAAGGGAACAAAAAGTCATGACATGGTATTTTTGAAGAAAAAGGGGAAAGGGAAATGGGAAATTGAAATCTCAAAAGGACGAAAATATTCAAAGGGAACAAAAAGTATTGATAAGACATATTTGAAGAAAAAGGGGAAAGGGGAATAGGGAAGAAATTTGGGCATTTGGATTGTCTAAATGTCTAAAGGAAAAAAAAAAAACCTCGATAAGACATTTTTGAAGAAAAAAGAGAAAGGGGAATGAGGAACAGATTTGGAAATTTAGACAAGGGACTCAAAATAAAAAAAGGACCAAAATTTCCAAAGGGAACACAAAGTCTTGACAAAAAAAAATTGAAGAAAAAGGGAAAGGAAATGGGGAATAGATTTGGAAATTTGAAATTGAACCTAAAATTTTGAAAGGACCAAAATGTCCAAAGGGAACAAAAAGTCTTGACAAAAAATTCTTGAAGAAAAGAGGAAAGGGGAATGCGAATGGATTTGAACATATGTCCAAAGGAACCCAAAATCTTGAAAGGACCAAAATGTCCAAAGGGAACAAAAACTCTCAACAAGACATTTTTGAAGAAAAAGGGGAAAGGGGAATGCATAATGGATTTGAACATTTAGAAAGGGAACCCCAATATTAAAAGGACCAAAATGTCCTTGGGGAACAAAAAGTACCGAATTTTTTTTTTTGAAGAAAAAGGTGAAAGGTGAATGGGGAACAAATCTAGACATTTGGACTTTTCCCAACTGTCCAAAGAGAACCCAAAATCCTAAAAGGACCAAAATGTCTGGGAAAAAAAAGTCCTAACATGAAATTTTTGAAGAAAAAGGGGAAAGGGGAAAGGGGAATAGATTTGGACCTTTGGAATTTTTCCAAAAGGAACCTAAAATCCTAAAAGGACCAAAATTTACAAAGGGAACAAAAAGTCCCGACATGATATTTTTGAAGAAAAAGGGGAAAAGGGAGTGGGGAATAAATTGGAACATTTCGACTTTGTCCAAATATTCAAAGGGAACCTGAAATCTCGAAAGGACCAAAATTTCCAAAGGGAATAAAAAGTCCCAATAGGAGAGTTTTAAAGAAACAAGGAAAAAGGACTGCCCTTGGGATTTTCAAGTGGGTATTTAACTGGAGCATGGATAATAGACACTAAAAGTACCAAAGGCATATTTGAGTGTGATAAACCCATTAATATCTCTCAGATCAATTATAGCTGATGGTAAGTAAAAGGGGAGGCACAAATTGGTGACATTTATGATGATTTCTTATCAGTCCATTAGGCATAGAGTCATAAGAGGAACTAGAACAATTGGATTTTCTCAAAAAACACATGAAACAATAACATGTGTAGCCATGTACTTGGAGGAAAAACCAAACACCTAGATTGTACATTACCTTAAGGAGAGTGTGGAGTGCATAGTAATTCTTCTTGGAAAATCAACAACTAAGCTAATATGTACATGACTTCTCAAAAACCCCTCAAAAATAAGGTTTGCGATGAATCCCATTAACTAGGATAGGAAGAGCCTCACCATATAGCTTGGAGAGATGAAATGCATTGGTCTCCTTACAATGAGTGATGACATATGTGTCACTCTAGATGCCATCAAATTTGGTATGCCTTATTTGGCTTCTTCTAACTCCATTAGCTCTACCAACCTCACCATCATAGAATCATTTTATGTTAATTCTAGCTATGCTAACTCAAGAGAAGTTAGCTCTAGTGATAATGAAATCCTTGCTTCTCTTCCATAAACCAAGATGAAAGGGAATTGCTAATAACTCTCCTAGGAATGATCTTGTTAGTCCAAAAGGCTATCTTTAGTTTTCTATGCCAAGACCTCTGATTATCCTTAATAGTCCTTTTAATTATCTTGATGAGGTTTTTTTTTGAAGAATTAGCCAAGCCATTACCCTGAGGGTAATAATTTTATGAATTTTTCAAGTATATACCATGTCTAGCTTCTCAATAATTGATTTGGATACCAAAAAAACATTTGGAATTATCAAACATGATGGTGGAAGGGGCACCAAACTTGGTCACAATTCCATCAAGAAATTCCAAAAAAGTCTTAGTAGCATTCTTTAATGCAATTTCCTCTATCCACCTAGTGAAGTAGTTTATGACTGCTAAAATCCATTTATAACCAATGCTAGATTGTGGATTTATCATACCAATAAAATCCAACCTCCATTGTGTAAATGGCCAGTCCACCTGAATGGGATGAAGAGGAAGGGAAACTAACCTTTTGTTTCCAAAAAAGAAAGAACAACTCTTGCAATTCTTCACTCATCTGTGAGCATCATTAAATAGGTTTGGAAAATAATATCCAACCCTCAATATTTTAGTAGAAGTGGTCCTCACAAAAATAAATTCCACTTGAAGAGCCATCATGTAATCCTTCTAATAATCTACAAACTTGATTTTGTCCAATGCACCTTAACAACATTCCATTGAGGTATTTTCTAAAAATTATGCCATCCACTAAGACATAGGGGATGGATTGCACTTTGAAGTTTTTTCTTCTAGTTTTATCTAGACTTGGAGGATATCTACCTTCCCACAAAAAAGGTATTCATATCATTCACCCGACTATTTTGACTATCAATGTTAGATATTTGGTCTGCCTGTAACACAAGGGAAACTTCTATAGGAGTCTCAAATATTGAGACAAGATGTTCACACAATCCATTGCCTTTCACAAGCTTGGTGATCTTAATATCAACACCATATTCCATCACCCTAGTCACCCACCTAGCCCTTTTTTCACTAATATCTCTGCTAAAAAAAATTTCTTTGATGTTGACATGAGGGACCATCAACTGGATCCTATTTTTAGACATGTGTCTAAATTTTTTCAATGCCCTAACAACAACAAGGACTTGTTTCTCAAAATAGCTATACTTGAGCTCATAATATTTAAGACGTTCACTAAAGAAGGCAATAGGATGCTCAAGGTTTTCATTGTTTAGAGTATAGAAGGAAGCAATTTAAAACAACTAGAACTTGGTTTGGAATAATTTGGACTTACTAGTACATTGGATTCAAAAATCACTTGCTTTATATCCTTGAATGCTTCAATTGGTTCTACACTCCATTCAATTAACTGTCCTCTCTTGAGAATATTAGATATGGCTTTGGTTTTATTAAAAAATCTAGGAACAAATATCCTAAAAAAGTTGGTTTTCCCAAAGAAGGATTTAATTCCTTTGAACGATTTGGGTTGAGAGATAAAGATAATACTCATTCAAAGTCTATTCTCCCTGCTCTCTTTAACACAATGTGTCCCATAATTTTACCTTCCTCAACACATAATTTACACTCTTTAGGTTCTAAAGAGATCTCATACTCTAAAAACATTTTAAATATTAATTCAAGGTGTTTGTAGTGCTCATCCATCTCCTTTGAAAATGCAATTAGGTCATCTTACTATACTACCATGATCTAGTCAGTGATACCAACAAAATCCATGTCCGTTAGTCTCTGAAAAATTTAACTTGCATTCTTCAAACCAAAAGGAATCCTTACATACACATGTGTGCCCCAAAAAGTATTGAATGCCATCTTGTGTTTCTCTAACTCTTTCAGAACTACTCAGTTATCGCCTGAAAAGCATTCATCATGGAAATCAATTTTGATCTTGTTACTTGCTACAATAAATTGTTCATGCTTAGAAGAGGGTAATTTTCCTTAAGATCTATTTAAGGTTGAGGTTTTTGAAGTCAAGTGACAACCTTATTTCTATGTTATTTCTTATTGGGACAAGATTAGACTTCAATTCAAAATATCTAATAGCTTTGGCGATTTCAGCTTCTTTCATCTTCATCAACTCCTTCTGTATTTGGGGAGCTAGGGTGGGTCTAATAAGCTTGTAATTCTTCCTAAATGGTTTAGCATATAGCTCAAGAGGAATGGTATGCTGAAATAAATCATCCCTATATCCCTTTATCTTATCATATGACCATGCAATTTTTTTTTTTAAATTATGTAAACAATAAATGATCATTTGTTTCTCATGAGGTTGGAGTCTCTTACCAACATAAACCATGTTAGGTTTTTCAGCTATCCCTAAATTTACTTCCTCAAAATTCTCTTCATGAGTTGATTTTTTTGTTCTTACAATGATCTCCACTATAAAAATTCCTCTGTAAGGCAACCAATCCTTTGGGTTATTTTAAGTTGTACTATCTCATTCCCAAACAATTTTTCTTTTTCATCCTCTATCTCAACCATTGGTTTCCAATGAATGAGTTGACTATCAAATTCATCCATACCATTGAGAAAATTTTATCATCGAATACCTACCAGTTATATATGTTATCTAGTATGGTCATCCTTGCTAAAATTTTAATAATCTATTGCAAAAAGATTTGTATTCAAATTGTATTGTGACAGTACAACAACAAATGCGTTAGCCTCACATGATTGTGAGATGCAGCAGAGTGGGAGTGGGAAGAGGAGTGGGGGGAATTTGAAATTAGGGTTTGATGATGGTGAGGGAGGAGAAGATTCTGATGAGGTGGATGGATCTATGTTGTTGGGATGGTTGCTACTTCCACCTTGTTGGGTTAAGAAGTTGTTGTCTTTGGCTTGGAGGGTAGTGCTGATGCAAGGTTGCTTGTTGTTGTCATCCTTCTAAGAAGTCGTGGTGTTCTTATTTCCTTTTGGTTCTTGTTTTGGGCCTAGTAGGTTGTAGTTTTTTGCTTCTGATGGCTATTTGGGCACCTATGATGGCTCCTTTTCCCTCATGGGTGTTGTTGCTCTTTTATTGGGCCATAATTAGCTATTGGATTCTCTATGGTTTTTGTTCTTTGTGTTGTATATTTTCCTTCCAGGGTTATGTTTTAGAGTGCAAGGTGGGTTGTTGCCTTCTTTTTCTAGTGCTAACCCCATGCTACTCCCTTGGTTGTTTGTGGTGGTCACGGGTTCTCTTGGTCTCAAGAGGGTTGGGCTTGATGATTTTTTTACTATTGAGACTATGATGGAGTGGTGGCTTTCCCTCCATGTTGTTTTTGTGGGTGTTGGCCTGGTTGTGGAAGGTTTTCCCCCTTGCCTCTGTTATGTTTTTGTGATGGTGCTATTGTAATTCTTCGCTTCTATTATGTTGGCACTATTGTTTCATCATTTTTTCATGTCTTTTGCTAAGATGACACTGCTATGTGGTCGTGTTATCTTTTTTCCCTCCTGGTATGTGTTGTTTTATTGCTGTTGGGGGTGTTCTCTCTTGTGGAGGTTGCTTTTCCTAGGTGGGTTTCTTAGTTTGTTTTTGGGCCTTTAGCTATTGAGTTTTTTCAAGAATCCTCTATATGGGCTACTCCTTATTTGCTTCTTGATTGCCCATGTTCTTATTTTTAGTGTGGTTGTTGGGTTTATCCCTATGCTTCTCTTGTTGGCCCATTTTCTCGAGTTGTTGGTGGTTGTCATGGTTCTCCTTGCTGCTAGTTGGGTGGATTTCTTCCCTTTTCTACAGTCTATGTCTTCTATTGAGGTGAAAATTACTCATGTTGAGGTCGAGTCCTCTCTCTTAGAGGTAGAGTTGGGGTCTATGGATTTGTGGAGGTGATTTCCTTGCTACTAGTCCCTTCTATTACAATACCTTTTGAGGTGGTGCACGCTCCTATGGAGGTGGAGTTGTTATTTGTTACAATTTGGCTGTAGTGGTGGTAAGGTTCTTCATGGCATCTGCTCCTATAAAATGGAGCCTACTCCTTTTGAGGTGGAGTATGATTTAGATCTTTGTGTTTGGTGGTGCTACAAGAAGACTTCTTCTCCCTGTTGGTGTGACTGGGGGGTCTCCTCCCCTATTATGGTAGGATTGTAGTTTGTGTTGATCAATCCTTTTTGGTGTTCTTGCCTGGTGGATCTAGGTTGTGTTTATGTGAGCTATGGGTTTAAGGTCCCTATAAATTCATGGTGTTTTGTGAGGGATGTTGGTCCCTATAATCTAGCTGTAAGTGGATTTCAAGTTCCCTTCTAAAACTACTTTGGGTTCAAGTTCCCTTGTAAAACTTGGTTGTGTTGGGTTTAAGGTTTCCATTAAAACCTTTTCTGATTGGTGCAGATTTGGGTAGTCATCCTGTTATTTTAGTGATCTATTGCTGGTTCGTTGTTGTTTATCTATGTTGTATTCGTGTGTAGCTTGTTCTTCTTTGAGTGGGTTTTGGGTCCTTGTGAAAAACTGATTGTAAATTGTTTTGGGTCCATTCAAAACCTATTTTTACCATATAATAAAAAAAATGCATCAACCTCCAAGTTCTTATTTTTTCTAGCCATTCAATTTCAATGGTGTCAAACAACTCCATGTTATCACAAGAAAAATTTCTATACATTTTAATTTTTCCTTATGTGGCTGCATATGCACTTTTCACCTATTGGAATACTAACTTAGAATCTCCATGAATATTTATACATCTAACACCATTCTTGTGAGAAAAATTCAACCCCAACAATAGGGCCTCATATTTAGTAATATTATGAGTACATGAAGGTTAGTCTTAAAGAAAATATGTGCTTATCACCATTTGAAGATATCAATACAACACAGGCACCATTACCTTCCCTTGAGAAATATCCATCAAAAAACATAGTCCATAGACCATCATTTATCTCCCTATTAGCATCTAGTGTAATAGGGGCATTTATCTCATCACGAAACCCAACTATGTGATCAATACAAGTATTAAATAGGTTTACTTGATCAGGATACTTATAGATATCCTCAATTTTTTCATGGAATATTTGTTCCCTATTCAATCTTATGTGTTTACCATGCAAAGGAATGGTGGCATATGACAAATTTATTTGTATTCTTCCACCAATGTAAGTTTCCCACCTATGTGATAGAAACATTCCTAATTTAGGAGGACAGTCGACCACAATAATGTCCATCAAGAAAAAATTATTTGGATAAGCAACAAGTCAAAACTTGACATCACTTACCAATCCAATGACATTCACTTATCTAGAATCCATAGAAAAACACTTGCCATAGGATTTTTGACACTTGCAAACCAAGGTCATTCATTACCTCAAGTAGCATGGCATTACTAGATCCACCTAAATCAAGCATACACTTATGGAGAAACCAACCATTGCTAATTAGTAGGGCATAGAAATGGCCAACACTCACTTGGCTATTCAAAACTGAAGTACTGAGGTATAACTCAATAGTATCCTCCATTTTCTCCTATTCTTCAATTAGAATACTAGCTAGTGGCTCTTGTACAACCTATGAAATAAAAGATAGAGCCCGGTCCCCATGTTTAGGAATTCTAAGAGCTTTGACTCAAAATTAGTCCCATATCAATCAAAGTGTATTTTGGTTGAGGGGTGTATAGTGTTATAATCACCATGTTTGAATTTGGTATGCATGCAACCATTTAACTAGAAGAAGAAATAGTTGAATCATTTCTTACCTCCCTTTTCTTTTAGGTGTTAGCAGGTGCTCAATTTTTTTCTATCCCCTATTTTTACTCTAATATTTGTGGCCTTGTATGCATAAATAACCATATCATTTACCTATACATGATGAAACTGAACCTTAGGAATTTATTTCTTTTTACTTTCCTACTATTGTAGACTTTTCCTCTTATCAATAGCCTTGTTGACTAGGACATATTGCCTATTATTAACATTCCTCTTTTTCTTATCGGTGGAAATGTTTTGTGTCCCTACATCTAACTTACAGTTGTAGTGTATAAAATATACTCGTTTACATTTTCACACTATATTTGCATCCCCTTAATTAATCAAACTTAATTAAGCTTCTAATTGCCTAAATTATGCATTCCTAAGCCTTATCATTCTTGATTTTCTAAAGGGAAACTTATGTTAAATAATTACAATCACTAATTTAAACAGATTGGAAATTGTGTCCTGGATTTAGGTCCTACTTAAGTGCAAGACCCAATTTTCAATATGTTTTTGGTAGCATTTTAATGACTCAAATTCAAGTTTCAAATGTTAGCTTGTGGAATCTATTTTTTTGGAAATTAGATAGAAACCTATAAATACATAGTTATTTTATCGATTCAAACTTAAAACATAGAATCAAGAGATCATATGAGAAAATATTATTGTCAAGAGCAATGAAGAGTATATTTATTAGTCATCTACAATAGAAATCAAGATCATATAATCATGTTAAGATTAATGTATGTTCATATAATGTTTTGGAGCTAACATTATGATGTAAGTTTCAAGAATTCAAGCATTAAATCAAGTAATCATTCAAGATAATTCAAGAAAGATCCAATCCTTAAAGAAATGTGTTAGACTTCAGTCCTCTAAAGGTATTCGTTAAGGGTTTGGTGAGTTGTAGCATAAATTTTTTCATTCATCAATTCCCTCAATTTATCATTATATTTTATCATCAAGGTTTAATTACCAAACCTGGGTTTGACCAAGGAAACCCCTATTCATCCAAAAACAAACATTTTTCTTCTCTCTTTGTATGTACAAATTTATAGGTGAAGGGTTGAAGATCACTCAAAAGAACAATTTTGTAAATTTTTCAAAGTTGTCAATTATGTAAACTCACCTACAAAATTTATTTCCCACTTTCCAATAGTGGAATCTAGAGAAATTAGAAGTCTAGATCCAAGATTTGAGGATTGCAAAAGCAGATTTTGGACCCCTGTACAGAGACCCATTTTCCCTAGGGTGAATCAATCCTTTAGTAGTGTTTAAAACCCACTTTTGGTGCTAGGTACATATCATTATTCCCTTCTCAGATCTACCTGAAAGTTACTGTTTCTATTTTTGCCATCATAATACTATGTAATACAAGTTTTAGGTCACATAATTGAGTTTATTAAGGAATTTAATTTTATCTCCCAAAAGTGCATTCCAGTCATTTCTGTCATAAGAAAACAATAGATCCTCCTAATAAGGTTGACTCACCTCAAGGTTGAAAGTCAATCCTATCCTTGGTAGATCTTTTTTTCTAATGAAATTAGGGAAAAGGTGTATTTTAGGTGTTCCATTTTAGTGACCCCCTTCACACATAACACCACCACACATACACACCAATTTTCTTTCATTTCATTTTGGTGAGCCTAAAATTCTTACACTATAAGCTTTTTGATTTGGTAGTCTTTAAAAACCTTAGATCTAGGATTTTCATTCATTTGCATTGCATCTCATTTAGGGTTTTCAAAATTGCATTAGTTTGCATTTCATTTAGTGTTTTAAAACTGTATTTTGCATCCTTTAAAATCTCAAAAATTCAAAAATTTGCATACATATTACATTCATTTTATATAGTCTAGTTTACATATTAGTGTTTTTTCAATCATTTACATAAATTCAAACAAAATTGAATCAAATTTTTTATCATTTTTCTTATTGTTTGCCATCAAATTGAATTTGTATCTAAACATACAAATCTATAATTGGAAGTATCTATTTGCAACCTAAAACAACAACCTTAAACACCAACTCAGAAACTCAAAACTTAATCTTTCAAACCCCTATGCAAGGACCCATTCACCCTAGGGAGAATCTATCATTATATAGGTCATTTTCCAAAATTTTGGGCATAAATCAATTTTTTTTTTCTTTATTTATGGCTATTTGTAGATCTTAGTTTTAATTTCTAGAATTGTACTTTTCTAATTTTTTTTGTATTCAAGTTAATTGGTCAAAACAAGTTCATTGTTCAAAACATGAGTATGGTAGACTTCATTGATGTTCAACCTTGTAAGGTCCAACCAACATGTCTCTTGACATTTATTTCTCATAAAATGACACAATTAAACATGCACCCGATGGTCCTCTTTACATATTTGAAAGAATCAATGAAAAGCCTACTAATGTGATATTAATTGATCCTATGTGTAGAGAATGTGATCACCAAGGAATTATTGTTTCTGCATGAACTTTATCAAATCTTATGAACAATCAAAAGAATGGATCAAAACACATAATGGTTTTTCTTGCTCTACGATAGGTTTGATCACTCTCACCTTAAAAGTTGGATTGAAGCAATTAAATGTCTCATTCTCCATCATCGCATTGTCGGACCAAGTGTGAATCGCAGATAACCATGGCTATGCTCCATGGATGTCATCCCATCTGTAGTGCATACATGCCAAAAATTTCCATTTGGCAATGAAATTTTCATTGTGCATCATAGTGGTTTTAATCCTTTTTCTTCACATGGAAGTTTCTCATTGGATTTTTTTTTTTCCGAACCTATTAAGCCTTGTGAAGACTTCTTTTTCAAATCCTACCAAAATTTCAAGGAAAAAAACATAGCATTGTAGTAATAGAAAAAGTATCCCTTTTTCTTGCATTTGGAAAAAAATAACAACAAATGAACCTATTGTTGCCTTGATTTAGTGTTGTAATTTGTTTTACACATTCACATTGAAGCTAGAGACCTTTTTAATAAAATGTATTTAATTTTTCCTTATTTAGGGTGTTGTAAAGCGTTTTTTTACACTTTCACACTTATTTAGGGTTTCATTAATTAATTGTGGTTAATTGGCCCTTTAATTCAAATTCAAGCCTTATTAATTGCATTTTTCAAGGATCTATCCCGATGCCTATTGATGATATTGCATGAAATTTAAGTTGGAAAAATTGGTGTCCTAGAAATCTATGTTGGGATCCATTCGCCTTTACTAGGGAATGAGTCCTCCTAACATAGGACATCCCTTTCTTAGCATATTTGAAATTAATTTTTGATGTTATTTTATTCCCCTGAAGCATAGTCCTAGGAAATTATTCTAGGAACCATTTTTCCAAGTTGGCGAATGGGTCCTCCTCACATATGACACCCCTTTTTAAATTTATTTGTGGTGGGATCTTAATAATTTTCAATTCCAGATCTGATGTCGGCTTGGATTATTTGAATTTCAAGGTTAATCCTTAGATTTAGTATAAATATAAGGTTAATTCACATTGTTTCACCTAGCAAATTCAAGTGATCATAAGAGTACATTCACAAGAGCATTATAGAGAACTTCAAGAGAATTTCAAAGGCATTCAAAGGTAGATTTTTTTTTGATTGATAAATAGTTGCTAGGGGCAACACCCATTATATTGATATCATTTTTTTTACATATTCTACCATCATGGTTTTCAGATTACCAAAGTTTGTTTTCCTAGCCATTACATTTTACCTAACTATATCCCAACTATTTATACTTTTCTCTTTACATTAAAAAATGAGGGTTCCCTGTTGCTCAAAATGACCCTCTCTAGCCATAACATATACACTATCAGAATTGACACTACCCAGTAAGATAAGAAAACCAAAAAACCCCAGTAGGAAATTTTTCACACCTTCACCTAGTCTTCATCAGACATCGTTGCATGCATCTTCTTTTCCTCCATTGTATTAGCTATCACTAGGAATTTAGGTCCACATGCACTGTGTGCTGGATGGCTAGATTTTTCTTCAATATCTCAAGAGTCTTGCTCTCACCACTCATCATCACCATCAAGCTCCCAATCCTCGCTATCTCCCACCACCACCATGCCATCAAGTCCTTTCACTTGGATGTACACTCCCACCCAACCCATTGTAGGATTGTTTTTCATGCTTGCCACTCAAAGGAGGAAGGAGATTGACCTATCAATCTCACCCCACCTCTTCTCCAGCTCTTCCGGTTGCAAAGTGAAAACCACCACAAATTTTGGGATCTCTAGACCATTACCAAATGACTTGTAGTAATGTTGCAACAGTGGAACAAGTAGGTTACCATCCACATTGTCTAGTGCTTCATCTATCTCCCTAAACCAAGCATGTTTGAAGATAATCTGGCAGAGCTTCTTGCTTCTTTCTTTTGAAAGCCCCATGTATAAGAGCATGGCCAAGAACATGGTCGATATTTCCACATTTTCCTTGAACCTTTGTCAAAACACGAGAATCTCTTTCCTCAATACCTTCTTCATTGCCCAAAGGATTAGTGGGTGTGAAGAATTTAGTAGCCCTTTCAGTCTTTTGTTTTTTATCTCTCCTTAGAAGGACTGTTGTTGCTTGGTTGTGTTTAGAAAGAGTGGAGTCTCCATCTTTGCTAAAGAACCTGCACACAAAATTACAATTTCGGACTTTCCAAACCTACTTCTCGCTTTGTCCTCTTTGAGTCCCTTGAGCTCTTTCTATCCTCATTTCCTTTGCCTCCGTTATGATGGCCACTTAGAGAAGTGTACCACTTTGTCCCATCCTCTATTATTTCCATTCAATGAAGTTGGATATGATTCCAATTAGTTATGATCCCTATTATCAAAAGATGTTGCTATTTTTGTGCGTATGTTGACCTCTATCTTGCCATACTCTTTTGCTTGAATTCCCACAAGTGATCTGCTCTATCATCTCATCACCATTTACTACTCTTAATTCCTCCACCAACACTAGTGATTCCTACGTGCTTTCATTTCTCACCTCCCTTATTTTATTTTGATTATGCTTGGGAGCCTGCATCTTTGCCTCAAGTCCTTTGTACCTTGCTATGCTATGGCTGCACAAGCTGCCAACATCTTATAGACCTCCTCTTATTGAAATCATCAACCTTTCCCTAGCAAATATTCATCCAGATTTTCCTATCTATAGGTCGTACTCCTGACGTCAGAACTCCTCGTGGTGAGCTTCCTTTAGAGCACCATCCTATTTTATCTATTAAAATCAGTGCCTCCTAGTTTTGTCTTCACTATCTTTTTGGAGGATCCATCTGCTTATGTTTATTGGGCACACAATTTGTCCTTCCTTCTAAGCTATGAATCAATAGAAATTGGGTATCCTTGTCATCCCACTTTCTTTCCTTGTTAGTCATTCTTTTCTATTGCTTCCTTTGTCAAGTTGTCTTCATTTTGGTTACCTTCCCTGTACACCTGGCTCACTTTAAACTCCTCAAATCTTCCCACGAGCTATTTTATTGGTTATAACCAATGGTTTAATTTCCAATTGGGGGCATTATTAAGCTGAATTACAGTGATAGTGATTAGTGAATCTCCTTCTAGGTGTATTTTCTTCTCTCTAATCGCTAATCCTAGTTGAAGACCCTTCAATGCCACTTGAAACTCTGCTTCATTATTGGTGCATACTCCTAGTGGACTTGATCTTTCTACAATTGTCTTCCCAAATTCATTACGAACCACACATTCTGCTCCTCCTAGCCCAAGATTGCTTCATGCAACACCATCAAAATTTATTTTGACCCACCCTCCTTTCGGTGCTTTTTATACCACTTCACTCCTTTTTTTCTTAGCTACGTCACTATGGGCTAGTCCACATAGTTGGGGAATGATTACCCCACTAAATTCATTTTTCATTTTATCATCCCAATTATTGTAGATCATCTACTTCTTCAATTTTGAATGGGCTTCCTCACTAACTATTTCAGTGATCATACTTTTTATTTTGGTACAAAGTCTCTCCTGAGTCATATCCTTGTCTTGGAATATCCTTCTATTGTGATCTTTCCAAATCTCCCAAATTATTAGTGAGGGGGATATTGGCCAAATGCTATCAAATATCACTTTCCTTCGTAGTTGTGGCCACATGTTGAACCCAACTAGTAAACACACAGGTTGCGGGCATTGAAAATTTAATTTATTCATGAAAAAATTCCAACATTGTTCTAAGTATGGGAAACTCAACAATAGGTGATCCACCTTTTCATTTCTCTTCTTACAAAGAACACATCGCCCTGGTCCCTATATTCCAAGGGTGGCTAGTATGTCCTCGGTGAGGATTATTTTTTGAACTTCTAGCCATGCAAAAACACCAGCCTTTGGGAGGAAATGTTTCCCCCACATGAGTTTACTAGGCTAGTTCTATCTAGCTTCTACCATTTCTTTGATTTTGTATCCAAATTTGACTACATATGACCTAGTATCCTGCCACACCACCTTATAGTATCCTTCTGATTGGATGAGGAAAAGGTTCTTTCTTTGAGGATTGCAGATAAATCATTCTTCTGATCTTGTGGGGAATTTAGGTCCTGTAGGGGGCGCCATTCCCGTTTTTGGATTCCATCTTGCAATTTTGATCTACCATAATTGCATATCTTATCCCCCAAACCCAAATCGACTCCGCTTTGATTTGATCCAAGTTGGGATGCATTGCCAGGTCTCTTTTTCTATTCCAAGAGTCCATCTAGAAGGATGTTGATTTCCCATTTATTACTTCCCAGGTTACATGCTCGGTAATGATGTCTCTGCACTCCAACAAATAATTTCATATTGCTGAGCTTCTCGGGGGTCTACCATTGTTAAGATTCGAGTTGGGGAGTCCGAGTGTAGGTATTTTCTTCTCAGTATTTTCACCCATTTTTGCTCTCCTTTCACATACATGTCCTACACAAGCTTTTACCCCAAAGCCATGTTCATCAAATTTAGTTGTTTTATACCCGCTCCCCCTACTGCCTTGGGTGTGCATACCTTCTCCTAGGCCACTAGTGGAAGCTTTTGTTGCTCTCTTGTTTCACTCCAAAATAAGTTTCTAAAGATTTGATTGAGTTTTTCTTGAACTGCCACTAGGATCTTTAGGAATACCATTGAATATAGTGGAATTTATGATAGTATTAATTTCGCTATCATTAGCCTTCCCATTGATGACAACCACTTCCCTTTCTCAGTCCCCATTTTATTCTTGCAGTTATTTACTAGGTTCTCCCAGTAACATTTTTTGTTGATGCCAACAAAGAGAGGTGTTCCTAGGAACCTACTTGGAAAGTTTGCTGCTCTCATTCCTAGAATCCTTTCTAGCTCCCTCTTCAAACTAGGTTGAGTGTTGAGAAAGAAAACCTCTAATTTGTGCCAGTTGATGCTCTATCCTAAAGCTAGGCAATACTCATCTAGGAAATTTCTAATAGTCCATGCTTCCTTTCTACTTGTTGTGCCAAATAGAATTGTATCATCTACGAATTGTTGGTGGGTTGTTGTTTCCAATCCATTTTCTACTGGCACTCCCTTCCACTCTCCTGCCTACCTCAGTACACTAATTCCTCTACCCATAGCCTCTGCCATGATGATGAAAAGAAAGGGAGATAGGGGATCCCCTTATCTGATACCTCTTGAGAATGCAAAAAAACCTTGTGATGTCCCATTTACTAGGACAAAGAACTTGGCATTTGATATGAAACTACTTACCTAGCTTATCCATTCCTCCATGAATCCAAACTTCTTGAGCACCTCTACTAAGAATTGTCTAATCACTAGATCATATGCTTTGAGGATATCTAACTTGAGAATCATACAAGGCTCCCTTTCCTTTCTGGTTGAATGAAGGGTTTCATGAGCTATGATGATTCCTTCAACAATTGACCTACCTGAGGCAAAGCCACTCTACTCCTCCAAAATTATCTAGCTTATAACACCCTTCGATCTGTTGGCTATGATCTTGGTGATTAATTTATAGACTGTATTGCATAATGAAATAGGTCAGAAATCCCCCATTTCCTGAGAGTCCTTCTTGGGGATTAGATCCAAAAAAGTATGATTTTTAGCACCCAAAATGTTCATATTTTCCTTGATTCTTCCGCTGCCAAAGCTAGATCCTCCCCCACAATTTCCTAGAATTTTTGAAAAAAGCTAGTCGGAAATCCATCTAGGCCTAGGGACTTATCAGGGTTCAGTCGGAATGTTGTTTTCTTCACCTCTTCCATATTTTCTGATATAGAACTTTGTTTTTATCTTCTCCTATTATTGCTGGGATAGAGCTTAGGAGTTTGTCTCGAGCATTTCTATTATCCAGAGTTGGTCTTTTTAGGATTGTCTGAAAGTAATTTACCTCTTCCTCATTGACCTCATCCATTGATTGGGTTTCTGTTCCATTCCCCCTTTTGATTTCTATGATTCTATTTTTGTTTCTATTTATTATTGTCATTCTATGGAAGTAATTATTATTTCCATCTCCTTCCTTTAGCCATGTTTCCCTCGATTTTTGTTTTCAGAAATACTCCTCTTTTTTTAGAATTTCTGCCAACTCTTCTTTTAGTGTTTTTTCTACTTCAAAATCATCACCATCCATGTAACTTGCTATGATGTGTTCATTGAGTGCAACCAAATATCTTTACACTCTCTCTTTCTCATGGAAGATGTTTTTAAAGTGCTCCTTGTTCCATTCCTTTAGCTTGTTTTTCACATGATTAAGTTTTCTACTCATCTTGTATAGTTGAGAATGGTTCCCGATTCTCAACTCCTACTAGCATTCAACAATTAAATATGGGAGTCTTTCATCCCTAAGCCACATGTTTTCAAATTTAAATAGACTTCCTTTTGGGGATGTATCTGGTTGGATGGAGAGATGGACTAGGAAATGCTCTGATCCAACATATGGTAGTATAGTGGCTTCTTGAATTTGATTCTCTCCCCCAAATTCCCAAAAAGGAAAAATATGTCCAGCCTCTCTGATATACTGGTGCAACCTTTCCTCTAATTGGTCCATGTGAAGGTCCCATTCTTTTTTTGTATGTCCAACAATTGATTAGTGTCCACAAATTACTATAAGTCCTGTTGAGTTCTATCAGATTTACCCAGTCCACCCCTCTTTTCTCCATAGTTTAGAGTGGCATTGAAAACACTAGATAGAATTCCTTTCTCTCCCCTAATATTTTCTATGGATGTGGATAATTTTTTCCATAAATTTCTCTTTCTTTCTATGGCTATGGGCCCATAGATATTTATTATTGTAAACTGTTGATTCTTTTGGAGTAGTTTGCATTCTATTTCTATCCAACTCTTGTTCTCCTTTACCACCACTCCCAATACTGCTAGTGGGTTCCAAAGGATACCTAGTCCCCCTGAGGCTCCCTCAGCTCCCACAAAGTGCCCCTTCCACTACCTCCAATAGTTGATTATGCTTTTTCTTTCTTCTATGTCCCACTTTGTTTCTTGTAGCAAGAAAATGTCTGCTTTTGATTGGTCAATTTGGCGCTTAACCAAATGCCATTTGTTAGGGGAATTTATGCCCCTATAAATCCATGTTATGAACTTCATTGTGGCTAGGGAAGGATAACATCCTTCCCTATTCCCAGTTTCATTTTTCCAGTTGCATTTGCTGTTATCTCCAATTTGGCCTTGTTTGTCTTAGGCCCCCTCTTTCCTTTAATCTTGATGTTGGGATTCTTTATTTTTGACTTGGTTTTTTCAAGAGTTATCTCTTCCATGATCTCCCCTTCTTTTCTTCCTCTTGTTCCTCCTCATTTGATTCCAGATCTGCATCACTTTCCATGTCTTCCAATTGCTGTTCTTTTTCCACTTCTCCATACTTAGCTTGTGATGTTGTTCCCATGAAGTACTCTTCTTCCTTCTCCTCTATTTCTCCACTCCCTCATTCCTCTAATGGCCTTTCTTATTGATTCTGGCATTCCTTATCCTTTCATTCTCTCGCTCTTAGGCTATTCATTTCATTTGATATATATTCTAGCTGTAGGGTTATGTCATTTTGCAGTTCTTTAGTTTGATCTAGCAGAGAAATCAAATATTTTTCTACCTGAGATTCCACACTCACATTGCATGTTATTCTTTTGCACAGGTCCATCCTTTCTTCCCAAAAATTTTCACTCAACTTTCTCTTTTTGGATCCTATGCCATATGTTTGTCCTATGTTGCCTTTGTTTGGGGAAGGGGTGTTCTCTGGGATAGTTGCCTTTTCCATCATCTCTTTTGTTCCATTTTTTTTCATCTCCATGGGAGCTATCCTTCTTTTCGTCAACCATACCCTAAGAGAATCCGTCCCTCATAGCCTCCTTGAATAAGAATATCCCAATTTGAAGTCCTTCACATTTAACCACTTTCTGATTCCAACTTCCAAACTCAGATAGTATTTCCAAATTTTTGTTGAAATGCACAAGACAACTGACGAGGGGGTGAATCAGTTGTACCAAATTACTTTTACTTCTGACCTTAATCAATTCCACTTTAACTTTAATATTTTATTAAGTATAAACATGAAATGTAGATAGCATAAAGCAAACACTAGAGACACCATATTTACGTGGAAAACCCAATGAGGGTAAAACCACAGTGATGATTAACTCACAATATAATAGTAATACAATATCGAATACAAAGTCTCATTACCAGAGGGCTCACTTCCTAGAAAGGACTCATTGTCTAGATACAAAGGCTCATTGCCTACAAATAAGAATCACTATCCAGAAGGAGGCTCACTTCCTACAAAGAAAGAAAGAATAGAAAATCCACCACAACAAGTTCCACAAATTCGTAGCCTGATCAAGGGATTGTAGAAACCATCGGCTCACTGCTTTTAGGAATATAACACATGAAAGTATTGCTGCCTTGATTCAATTTCGCACACTCTACTTTTCACACTTATTTTGCACACTTCACACTTCATGCTTCCAATTCACAACATCTTGACTTGTATTTATTCCATCTTCGATCTTGAAAAATTTCTCCAAGGTCGGCTACACATCCTTTATTTTACAAATTCAAATTAGGTTAGTGACACATTATTCCCATGGTGGATAAGAATGAGAGTGGACCAATTACATAATTAATTAGGACCCAAACAACATCTTAGATCAATCACATAATTAATCGATGCTTATTATCCATGTAACATGTAAACACCAGGTTGGAAAAACCTAATGAAAACAACAATGAAATTTGAAGTATGAGCATCCACAACAAGATAATGACACATGGATCACATGAAATGCTTCACTAGACACTAGAACACTTCTTAGAAACCTTCAGATAAATCCACATCAACTACAATAATATTTATACACATAACACTCTTCGACAGTCCAACTAGACCATGCAAATACACACAATAGCTTTGGAACAAGCCTTCTGGAGCACTAGACCATAAGAAAATTTTATAGAACACAAGGAACATCCATATTAACCTTCTTCCAGATCTAAAAGATCAAAGACAAACCACTAGAAGACTAGCAGAGACATCTCTCCCAGTCCATATACAAATAGTTCTACCAAACTGGTTCACACACCGGCGAACACATCTTTCACTCTTTATTAACCAAGAAGCTAAAAGTTGGGATATATTATCCATTGAAGCCCATAAAAAATACTAAATATTTTCATAGGCATAGGATCAACACAGAAGAAATGCATAGCACATTACCAGAGCACACTCAGAACACACACATAATACTATCTTCATTGTTTATTAATTTTCTCAAAAGCACTCGACATCAGCATATCTGCAACACCATAAATATAGCTCCATGTAATCTCAACACTTCTATAGTATCTCAACTATACATTTACCACCTACAATCACTCTGAATTGTGTTAACATCAATGACAATATTAAAGAAAACACCACCAAACACATTCATACTTGCATTAATCTCCCCTTTTGTCATTGATGGAAACACATGATGTGAAAAACCATCAAAGACAACATACACACATTCCTTCTTCCCTATCTTTTTTAGATTAGATAACCTGCACAACATTTCTGCACTCTCTTCTCCTTGCAAATTTTTCACATGATTCTCTCCCCTCAGATTTAAATAGGTTTTTTCACATGACTCTCTCTCCCCTTTGACATCAATGGAAAATAAAATTTTAGCATGAAACTTCTACCATATAAAGCTCTAATCACTCCCCCTTAGGAGTGCACCCACATCTCATACTGCAACAATAACACCCTCTACTCCCCTTGAGGATTAGACCACAATCATTGATCCAAACAAATGAAGAATCTGTAGATCCACTAGACTGATGCACCTCCATGTGCACCTAGTTTAAGGAAGGAGGTGTAGTAACCCCTAACTTCCTCTCGAGGTACTCAAAAGTATCCTTTGAAAGAGACTTAGTAAATATATCTACAATCTGATCCTTAGTAGACACATATTCAAGTCTGACTTCATTTTCTAGTACCTTCTCCCTCAAGAAATGATATTTGATAGATATATGCTTTTTCTTGGAATGCATCACCAAATTCTTTGAAATATTTATTACACTTTTATTGTTAAAAAATATAGAAATAGGCTCATCACACACCACATCTATATCCTTGAATGTTTTCTTCATCCAAAGTACTTGTGTACAACATGATGCTGCTGCAATATATTCAGCTTCTACAGTGGACAAAGAAACTGAATCCTATTTCTTGCTTAACCATGAGACCAATATTTCTCCAAGAAAGAATGCACCACCACTTGTAATCTTCTGTTCATCTACACAACCAACCCAATCTACATCAATGTAGACATTCAAGGTGAAATCAATATACTTAGGATACCATAGACCATAATCCAGAGTCCCCTTTAGATATTTGAATATCCTCTTCATAGCTATAACATGTGTCTCTTTAGGTTCTGCTTGAAATATGACAACCAAACATACTATATGCATGCTATTTGATCTAATAGTATTAAGATATAGCAATCCACCAATCATATATTTGGACATGCTCTGAACAAATTTATAGGAATCATCATCTTTACTCATTTTTCATCCGGTTACCATAGGGGTATAAACCGATTTGGAATCATCCATTCCAAACTTCTTCAAAAATTCTTTAACATACTTGGATTGTGAAATGAATATTCCCTTATCAGTTTGATTCACTTGAAGTCCAAGGAAGAAATTTAACTCATCAATCATAGACATCTCAAACTCTTTTTGCATCTCCTTTGCAAATTTCTTGCACATAACTTCATTTCCTCCAAAGATAATATCATCAACATACACCACAACTATCAACATTCTATTTCTTTCAACTTTGAAATAGAGATTTCTATCTATGGAGCCTTTGCTAAACCCTTGCTATGCCAAATATTTGTCGAACCTTGCATACCATGCTCTAGGAGCCTGTTTAAGTCCATATAGTGCCTTTTTCAACTTGCAGACCATGTCCAATTTTTTTGATAGCTGGAATCCTTTCGGTTGTTCCATGTACACATCTTCTTCCGATAATCCATTCAGGAATGTAGACTTAACATCCATCTAGTAAAATTTGAAATCTTTATGAGCAGAAAATACCAAAAACATTTGAATGGTCTCCATTCTTTCCACCAGGGAAAATTTCTCTTCAAAATCTATTCCTTCAACCCGTGAATAAAATTTGCATACAAGTCTTTCTTTATTTCTTACTACTTCACCATATTCATTCAGATTATTCCTGAACACCCACTTTGAACCAATTACATACTTGTTTACTGGTTTGGGAACCAGTTCCCATGTTTGATTCTTCTCTATCTATTGCAATTCCTCTTTCATTTCTCTAATAAAACTCTCATATTTGCATGCCTCACTCACAATATTAGGTTCTATCTTAAAAAGTAAACACAAATTTACCTCAACCAATTTGCTTCTTATCTTTACACCTTCACTTATGTCTCCAATTATTTGTTCCTCTAGATGATTCATCTATACATATTTAGGATTCTTAGGAATAGGTTCTGAAATCTCCTCTTCTTCACTTTGTTCTTTCTCTTCCTTTTCCTCTTCTTGTATTTGTCTGCAGATAGGATCATCTGGTTCAACTTCACTTATTTCAACTGGTTTATGAATAACTTCATCAAATTTTACATTTGCACTTTCAACTATTTTCCTGAGTCTTTTATTGAAGGATCTATATGCTTTATTGTTAGTTGAATATCCAAGAAAAATACCTTTATCACATCTTGCATCAAAATTTACAAAATTCTCATCATCTCTTTTAATGTAACATCTCCTTCCAAGCACCTTAATGTACTTAACAATAGGAATCTGACCAGTCCATAGTTCATAAGGGTTCTTTGTACATTTACCTCTGATCTAAACTCTATTAAGAATGTAAAAAATAGTGTGGATTGCTTCTCTCTAATATACATCAAAAACATTTTCTTCTTTCATTATAGTCCTTGCAGCCTCTTGAATAGTTCGGTTCTTCCTTTCCACAACTCCATTCTACTGTGGATTTCTAGGAGAAGATTAATGTCTCTTTATACCATTCTCTTCAAAAAATGAATTAAACTCACCAAAAGTGAATTTTCCACCTCTATCAGACCTTAAACATTTGATTCTCAGGTTTACATCATTCTCCACTCTTTCTTTGAACACTTTGAATATATCTAGAGCTTGATATTTCTCCCTAAGAAAAGTAACCCATGTCATTCTAGAGTAATCATCAATCGAAAGCATAAAATACCTATCACCATTAAGGATTATTGTTTTTGTGGGACCACAAAGGTCTGTATGAATCAATTCTAGAATTCTGGTAGATGATTGTTCTTTTCCTTTAAAGCTATATCTTGTTTGTTTTCCCAATTGAGAAATTTTGCAAACAAAATTGGTAGGCTTTGTGATTCTAGGCAGATCCCTAACAACTTCTCTTGAACTGATTCTGATCAGATTGTCAAAGTTTACATGTCGCATCCTCTGGTTCCATATACAACTTTCATTAATTTGAGAAATAAAGCACTGACCATCACTACTCTTAAGCTGATAGATGTTTCCAAAAGGTCTTCCTGCAGCTACCACAATTTTAGACCCTTTTCTGATCTCACAAGTGTTATCCTAAAACACAATCTTAAATACTTTTCTACACATTTTCCCAACACTCAAAATATTATGCCTTAAGCCCTTAACATAATAGACATAATCTGTACTATGTTTTCCATCAAGACTAATTGTTCCTTTTCCAACAATCTTAGCACCAAAATAATCTCCAAACATAACTAATCCTCCATCATACTTTTCAAGTTTAGTGAACTTACTTTTTTCTCCATTCATATGATTTAAACATCCACTGTCAACTACCCTATAGTATTTAGCCTGTCTAGCATGAAAGGCAGTAACCAGAGTACCTTCCATCTCATCCTTCTTGTTATCCAGACAAGATTCCCTTGCCCATATTCCATGGTTAGTAGACACATATTTATTCTCCAAGGCTAGAAACAAGCATTCATCTTTATCATCCTTAAAATCAGACTCATCATCAAAAATTCCAACATCTTCTCTAACATAATACAATTTATTGAACTTTCTATCCTTTTTGTATTTATTATTATCTCTGTTCTTCTTGTGTGTAGCTCTATTTGGAAATATTGAAGCATAGTGACCAATATTTCCACAGCTAAAACATTTAAAAGGTAACATACCTTTGTACTTACTGGTACCTTTCTTCAATTTCCTTGTAAAGTTTTCTTCCAACTCTTCCGAACCATCACCATTCGAGTCATCTTCTATCTTAATTGCTTTGAAGGATGTTTCAAATTTCTCCTTTTCTCTTCCAAAATTCCTCATCTCAAATGCAGTCAAGGTGCCAAATAGACATTGTTTACTAAATGGCTTTGGATCATATGATTCTTCAATAGCAGAGACCTTGTCACTGTAATTCTTCGGTAAGGTCATCAAGATATTCTCTATTAAATCTTCATCTGTCATGGCAGCACCTTGATTTTTGATTTCATTTATTGCAAGTTCAACTCTTTGATAGTAGCTTGCAATGTATTCACCTTCTTCCATTCTCAAGTTCTCAAATCTACGCTTTTCTGTTAGCTTCCTTGATAATTTGACTCTATCATTTCCTTCATAGATATCTTTCAAATTTTCCCATACTTCATAAGCAGTTCCTAAATAATTAACTTTTATTCATTCAGTTTTAGATAAAGCACTAAGATAGCATACCTTGCTTTTTCATTCTCCTCATAGGCATAAATCCCATTTGCAGAAGAAGGACCACTATCCGGTTCAACATATTTGTCTCAACAACTTTCCAAGTCTTGAAACCAAGAGAGATCAGGCAACCTCTCATCTACACTTTCTAGTCACTGTAGTAAGCTCCATCAAATATAGGGATTTGAAACTTGTGCACCATCTGATCTACCTCAACCGGTTACGCTCTTCTCCTAGGAACCAAATCTCTCATACCAATTTTTGAAATGCACAAGACAACTGAGAGGGGGGATGAATCAGTTGTGCCAAATTACTTTTACTTCTGACCTTAATCAATTCTACTTTAAATTTAATCTATTATTAAGTATAAACATGAAATGTAGATAATAGAAAGAAAACACCAGAGACACCAAATTTACGTGGAAAACCCAATGAGGGAAAAACCATGATGAGGATTAACTCATAATATAATAGTAATGCAATACTGGATACAAAAGCTCACTGCTAGAGGGATCACTACCTAGAAATGACTCACTGTCTAGATACAAAGGCTCACTACCTAAAAATAGGACTCACTTTCCAGAAGGAGGCTCACTGCCTACAAACAAAGAAAGACAATAGAAAATCCACCACAATAGGTTCCACACATTCACAGCCTGATCAAAGGATTGCAGACACCATTAGCTCACTTCTTTCAGGAATCTAACACATCAAAGTACTGTTTCCTTGATTCAATTTTTCACACTCTACTTTTCACACTCGTTTCAAACACTTCACACTTCATGCTTCCAATTGGAAACATCTTGACTTCTATTTATACCATATTCGATCTTGAAAACTTTCTCCAAGGTCGGCTACACATCCTTTATTTTACAAATTCAAATTAGGTTGGTGACTCAACATTCCTGTGTTGGATAAGAATGAGAGTGGACCAATTACATACTTAATTAGGAACCAAAACAAATCTTGGATTAATCAAACGCTTCCTTAATTGATGCTTGTTCTCCATGTAACATGTAAACACCAGGTCGGTCAAACCTAATGAAAAAACCAATAAAATTTGAAGTACATGCATCCACAACAAGATGATGACACGTGGATCACATGAAATGCTTCACCAGACACTGGAACACCTCTTAGAAACCTTTAGATGCATCTGCAACAACTGCAACAATCTTTATAAACAAAACACTCTTCAACAGTCCAACTACAGTAGCTCTGAAACAAGCCTTCTGAAGCACCAAACCATAAGCACATTTTCTAGAACATAGGGAACATCAATATTAACCTTCTTCTAGATCCGCAAGATCTAAGACAAGCCACCAAAATACTGTGGAGTAGAGACATCTCTCGCAGTCCATAGACAAATAATTCTACCAAACCGGTTCACACATCTTTTACTCTCCATCAACCCAGAAGCTAAAAATCAAGATATATTATCCATTGAAGCCCATAAACAATACTACATATCCGCATAGGCATGTGATCACCACATAAGAAATGTAGAGAACATTATCAGAGCACACTTAGAACACACACACAACACTATCTTCAATATTTATTATTTTTTTCAAAAGCACTTGACATCAACATATCTGCAACACCATAGATATAGCTCCATGTACTCTCAACACTTCTATAGTGTCTCAACTATACATGTGCCACCTGAAATCACTCTGAATTGTATTGACATCAATGACAACACCACCAAACACATTCATACTTGGAACAATTTTTTTATATCCCTACTCCTTCCGCAATTTCCACCAATATTTTGGCTTCAGCTTCCTTCTTCCCATTAATGAAATCTCTGTCTACTCCCAGAGATACCCCTAGGGCATCTCCAATCTTTTTCATAGCTTCCATGCTTTAGTACTCAGATGGGAGATCAACCAGTTTTATCCATGTGGGGATCTGTTTGATTGTTTATTTCCATGGGTCAAAATTAGATTCCCAATTTTTACAATGAAAGCTATATCCTTTAAAAAACATAGGTTTTCCATACAAAATCTCCTATGTTAAACTCATGTCAATACATTCTATAAAAAAAAGGAGTTTGGTAGTTGCTAAACACTTACCCGATCCTTGAAATTTTTCTGCCACCATTCCATAATTTCTTCATTCGGGCACCTTGGGCTGCACCATTTTTCAAATAGGTTTTGGTCCTTTAGTCTTTGAACCCTTGATCTAATAGTTTCTGTTGGCATCGAAAAAAAATTGCTTCCCCATGACTTGAGACTTGCATTTGCTTCCCTTCCTTTTCCTTTCCTTTGAAAGTTTTGACTTCCCATTCTTCTATTATCGTGATTCCAAGATTGATTGGAATTCTTTGCTCGCTTTTCCTTACTCTAATTAGCAGCTTGTTGCGCTCCCCACATTGACCAAGATTTATCTTTCCCTGCTTGGTCTTTTGGGGTCTTTTCTCTTGGGTCACCACTATCAATGGCCCCTTTAATTTTCTCATTTTGCGACTACCTTTGGCTGATTAGATCCATCACATGTTGATTTTGGCCCACTTCTTCATTGTTCTTGCTTTTCCCTACCCAGGGGCTACTAGTTATTTTTGGCCTGCTTTCCTCTCTGATTTACCAATTCACTGATGTCTTAGCCCTAGGGCTTCTCTTTTTCCTAAACTACCCACACCTGTGATTTGGAAGGCTATCTCGAGCACTCCACCTTCCTCCATTATGATTCCTTCTTCCTAGTATTTCTCTTGTTTTCTCTATCAGCTTTGACTCCCTCCACTCCGTATGGTTTTGAGGGTGCTCACTGCAATCATCCCGCCTGAAGTAGCTTGGGTGGAACTTATCCACCTAGAATCCATTGATAAAAACCCATTGGGGGATGTGGGTCTTCTCTTTCTCCCTTCTTTCCCCTACCACACCCTTCTCTTATCAATTGTCTTCTTCATAGTATCCCCAGCGTGTCTTGCTTTGCTTGCCTATGATATTTTTTCCTTTGTGCCTTCTTGCGTCATTTTTTCATATACATTGATTTTTATTAATTTTTATAATAGCATTTAAAGGTAGATTAGTGAAGTTTTATTGCAACAATTCAAGATCACATCATCATGTCAAAGGCATAGTGCATCAAACATATTTTTGAGCTAAGTGAGTTGATGTAGCATTGAAGATCTATTTGCAAGCATTGATTCATATCTAATTCAAGATCAAGATCTATATTGTACATGAACACTTCATGTTAGTTTTTAGATTTATATTCCAAGACATCATTCAATGTATCCTCACTACATATTTCATGTTTCATGCTTCTATTTCATTGTTTCATCATAAGGTTTAATTACCTAAACTAGGTTTGACCAAGGAAAAACCCTATCCTCTAACAATCAACAGGTTTTTTTCCTCTTGAAGATGTGTTTGCAAGATTTAGGTTGAAGAGAAAGATTTGGAGAAAATTTGTCAAAGTTGTCAAGTTGCAAAGTTGTCATCTACATTGCAAGAACACGAAAATGAAGCTACAAAATTTATTTCATGTTTTCGAGAGCTGATCACCGAGGAGCTGAGAGTGTAGATCTTGAAGAACATAACCCATAAAGTAGTTTCTAAAACCCTAACAAGGACCCATTCACCACTAAAGGTGAATGAGTCCTTAGTGAGGTCTAAAGCGGTGAACATCTGGAATATGGAGTTGCTGACTGAGAGGAGAAAAACCTAGAAAGCACTTTCCGAAAACCCTAACATGGACCCATTCACCACTAAAAGCGAATGAGTCCTTAGTGGGCCCTGAAATAACACTTTCCCAATAAGGTACACATCATTTGACGCTCTTAAAACCTACCTTTTTGTTATTATAATAGTTAGGGTTAATTTTTGTGCCTTAGTTACAACATATTGCACACATAATTAAATGAAACACACCTAGTGAAAATTAGGTTCATCATTGATAGCCTATTGATGGTGAACCTCTTTTTCTTCATTTCAAGCATAATTATCTCTTATAAATATCCCTAACCCATGATTGAGCTTCCTATCATTGAAGAAACCGTGATTGAACCAAAAGCCCTTCCAAGTAACCAAGAAAAATCCATGACAAATCCTCCACCTATTTCCTATAAGAGATCAAGAGATAACTGTACAATTCCCATAGTGCCTCATAATATCAAACAAGTTTATAAACCCAAAGAGAAAGTGTTTGATCAAACCTCGATGGTTCCTTCCATTCCTCCCTTGCAGGAAGAAAAGAAGCCTATGGTTGATAAAATCACTCCTACACAATCACAACTTGAAAAATCATGCAAAAAGAAACTAAAATTCTTAAGAGAATAGGTGTAGATGTTGTGCTATTGCTCGTAAGTTAAAAGAAGAGAAAAAACCAACAAACCAAGATGAAAGTATAACTCAGGCAAAGCATGATGGTTCTCCACCTTCACCACAATAAAAACATAAAACATCTATGTACATTATCATTAGACCTCATGTTGTGATTAATTGGATGATGATGAGATTGTTAAGATTGATGAGGAAGTGCACAATGAGTTGAATTTTTTATTTTTCTATTCCATGAGCTTAAATGAGAACAACCATGATGATCCTCCTAACAAGAGTACATCAACATGTTTTTAACATGGTGATTGTCCTAGTATGACACTCGTTGTTGCCCCTTTGGCTAGTCATCTTCCTTTCGTATATGATGAACATGATTGGGATGTAGATGACTTACTTTAGGTTGGATCGCATGTGTCATACTAGCTTTATGTTTTTCTATGTTCTTTGTTTGATTTCATGTGTGTAATGTGATACCCTGTACTATGTTTCTTGGCATGTCTTTATGTTTGTAAGCCTACTTTGGATGACCCTTGTCACTCCATTGGTGCAAGGATACAAAGGAAGTGAATCTGTTGTGACATTCTCCTATTTTTTGTAACCATTATCTTTTCTCTTATCTTGTTTTTTCCTTTTGGGGATGATGCAAAGTGTTGACACATTTAGGTCTCTTCCATGTTGATCCAAAAGGCTTCTCCTTTTTTTTTTCTCTCTATATGTGTCATTCTTCCTTTGTGCTCATTACTCCATGAGTTATTTGGGAAATGGTGATGGCTCCAAGCTCAACTATATCACTATAGTAAAGACATACACTGACCCCAAATTTGCGGATCCCTTATGTGTTATCTTAAGATTGCATTTTGGGGTAACCTCATTTCCATGACATAGCTTCATTTCGAAACAATATATGCTTGGCATAGGGATTTCCAAATAAGCTCTCATGTCTCTTTTATCAATTGGCATTTATCATCTTCTACTTTAAATTCATTTCTCAAAAACATGGTGTTTAGAAATTTCTTTAAAGTGGGGGGCATTATGCCTCCCACTTGTTGCTTTCTTGATGACATGACCTTTATTCAAAGTTTGCTCTTCTTATTTCGCATGGCATTGGGTTTGATTTGTTGGTGAAATTGGGTTTTATGTCCTTCAAGAGAATTACCTTTCTTGGGATATGAAATTCCTCTTAGTGGTAATGCTATGGATTGCATTCCCTAAGGTGTGAATCTTTTATCTCTCGACTAGTCCTCTCTTGATGGTGATATCGAGTGTGATGTTCCCTAAAGTGATACCTTTCATGAACTAATGAAAAGCCCTTTGACTACAAAATTCTTGGCCACCAAGCATAACACAATTGGCTTGTTAGTGGTGCCTTTCTTTCATGAGTGCCTAGTATAATGCAACTTGTTAGCCTTGTGACCATTCAGTGTGGCACTTTCTCAAAGTTATCAAGGAGTATAAATTTTGGTATGGTTATGGGTATACGCTTGGTGTATATTAGACTGCACCATACCATTACATGTTTCTCATATTGCCTTGGGGTTCACCTAGTGTATATCGGATTGCACTAGCCCTTGTGAGTGTATCTTTTGACAAAAAACCTAGGATTGATCTATATCGTTTGGACAAACAGTCGAAGCTTGATCCATTTTATTCTTTATCTTTACATTAATTTTGGCATTGTATGATGTTGTATCTTGTGTCACTATTGCATTTATATTTATCTTTGTGCCTTTGTTAGTTTTTCCATGGGATCTTAGATCTTGGGGGCTTGATCATCCTCCTTGATCTTTGTCATCATATATTTCTAACAATTATACAATTAGACCTCTCTTGCCTTATTTGTCTACTTTAGTCCGAGTTTGAGTGTGGGATCATACTCTCACTAATGTGGGGTCTAAATATAGTGTAGGAAAATGTACTCCTTTATGTTTTCACACTATCTTTTCATCCCCTTAATTAATTGGACTTAATTAAGCTTCCAATTTCCTAAATTATGCATTACTAAGCCTTATTATTCCCGTTTTTTGAAAGGGAAACTTATATTAAACAATTTCCATCATTAATTTAAACACTTTGGAAATAATGTGTCCTAGATTTAGGTCCAAGGACCCATTCACCCAAGGGCGAATGGGCCCTCCTTAAGTGCCAAGACCCAATTTTTAATATGTTTTTGGTAGTATTTTAATGATTCAAATTCAAGTTTCAAATGTTGGCTTGTGGAATGTAATTTTTGGGAAATTAGATACACCTATAAATACAATTATTTTATAAATTTAAACTTAACATGCATAATCAAGGGATCATATGAGCAAATATCATTGTCAAGAGAAAATTTATCAGTCAGCTACAACAATAATCAAGATCATCTCATCATGTCAAGATTCATGTGTGTTCATGTCATGTTTTGGAGCTAACATTGTGATGTGGGTTTCAAGCATTGAAGCAAGAATTCAAGCATCAAATCAAGCAATCATTCAAGCTAATTCAAAAAAGATCCAATCCTTAGAGAGATGTGTTAGACTTAAGTCCTCTAAAGGAAACCATTAAGGGTTTGGTGAGTTGTAGTATAGCTTTGTTCATTCATAAATTCTCTCCATTTATCATTATCTTTTATCATCAAGGTTTAATTACCAAATTGGTGTTTGACCAACGAAAACCCCTATTCATCCAAAAACAAACATTTTTCTTCTCTCTTTGTATGTGCAGATTTATAGGTGAAGAAGGACTAAAGATCACTCAAAAGATCAATTTTACAAAGTTGTCAAAGTTTTTATTAAATTTTTAAAGGTATAGAAACTCACCAACAAAATTTATTTATGACTTTCCAACAGTGAGATCTAGAGAAATCAAAAGTCTAGACCCGAGATCTGAGGACTATAAAAGCAGATTTTGGACCACTATAAAGAGACCCATTCACCCTAGGGTGAATCCATCCTTTATTAGTGCTCAAAACCCACTTTTGGTTCCAATTACATACCATTATACCCTTCTCAGGTCTTCCTAAAAGTTATTGTTTCTATTTGTGCTATCATAATACTATGCAGTACAAGTTTTAGGTCACATAATTGAGTTTATTAAGGAACTATTGTCAATTAGGATTGCACCCTTAGAAAATTTTAACTTTAAAATCCTATTGAAACATGGAAACACTCTTAGATTGTGGGTAATCTATAGTGAGAGTGAATCTCTAGAGTGGGTTGGTTCCCCTAGAAAATCACCTAATCTAAAAGAATTTTTGAGGAAAAGGGTTAGGAGGAAAATTGAAATGGAAATCCTACAACCTAAAGATGATTCACCAATTTTTTAAAAGACTTTGATCACTTTACCCACAAAAACCTCTCAAAACTTCAACTCTCACAATCTCACTACACACATACAATCCAATAGTAATTTGTATGAAGGTTCATAAGACTAAAAATAGAATACAACCTGAATTATATGAGACTCTTGCACACAAACTTACAATAAAAAGACATAAAAAGGATTCTTTGTTTTGAATCACAATAAACATCAAATTGATACTGCAAATATGAAACAAGAAATGAGAAGGAAAGCTCTACTATTTGTATTAAAGCTGAAGGAGTGTCAAGCTCAAAATCTGAGTATAAAATGTGTTTTCAAGACTCTCTAAAATGAGAAAGAGAGAAAGAAACCATAATCTGAACTGAAAAAAATATAAGTTTTTCTCCAATTATACCTCCAAACTGTTTCCAAGAGTGAGAATAGAAAAATCCAGCTGAACTGCATCACAAAATAGCAACTTTGATCCATTTTTGAGCTCCAAAGAAAATCTTGAAAAATAGTGCCCAAAATTGCTCCAAACTGCAAGAGAAAGATATAAACTTTATATCTCCAGAAGGTTGATCCAAAAGCTCCACAAAATCAGGTTCAAACTGATGAAAAACTGAAAAATAGAAGGTTAAGTTTTCTCATCCTTTTCCAATTTCGCCCAAGAACTCAACTCAAAATTAGAAAGATTGTAAGGAGACTAATTGCATTTTTGAAATAACAAACATTAAGTTAATTTATAGAAATATTACCTTAATGATGTTTTACATCATTTGCAGTTCATAATTAAAAAATAGAAAGCTCCAGTTATACTTGGCTTGTTTCTGATTTTGATTACTCTAAGTTTTGCAATAAAATTTTAATCAAAGTAATATACTAAGGCTCTCAAGATATTTGTTTTTTCTATAAAAAACCATAAAAAACATTTCAGGCACTTATTACATTATGCCCATTCAAAAATAAAAGGGAAACCTAGGGAATTTTGGACTTAGGAAAAATCTCAACTCAAGGCCATTGACTTGATTTTCTACAAAGGCATGAAATAAATCAAAGGCATAAAAACCTAAGCTTGGCGTGTATGCAAAGGTAGAAACATTATTTTGAAGGAATTAGTGAAGAATTTATTCTTAAAATAATGTGATAAAAATGCCATTCGAATTAGGGCATAAGGAAACCCTAATATCAAAAATCCACTCAATCCCTATTTTTTCTCCTCATGTGCACTTGACCATCTTTGTGAAAATAGCTCTGCACTCAGCTACCATGGAGATTTAGAGTTTTGACCTTGTGAGCTCTATTCTTGTTGTTTGGAGAGATTTTATGAAGATCTTGAAGGAAAATTGTAGAGGTAAGCTATCTTGCCACCATTTTGGGTGTCAAATTTCATTTTTCTAAGGTATTTTGACCTTCATGGCCGTGGCTACTCTATTATTTTAGATGCATTTTTGTGTTGTTTCATTTTCCTGTTGATTCCCTCATCTCCTTGGCTACCATTGGAGAGTCTCTAATCAAAAATTTTGGAAGGAAAACTGTGAAAGTCCGTGGCTCTACCCATATTTTCTCATAGCCACAAATGGAGGTAAGCACTACCATTCAAATCTTACATTATTACTCTTCATTTCTTGTTGATGGAATTCAAGTTAAGCATGATAATGAGTGCATTATTTTATGAGAAAACCATGAAAATTTATGTATCCTCCCCATTATAGGCCGCGACCTCGTCTTACACTTCTCATTCTTTGTATAGAAGATAGATCGATTTGAGCTCAACCCATGGCAAAAAACAATAAAAATTGTGATAGGAAGAACTTCATGCATTTTTGTTTTCTATTTTCTGGGGTTCCATGCACTTCATGGCTGCTGCCATTCACTTCATTTCCCTTATTTTTTGAGGGCTCCTCTTGCTTTAATGGGCTCAAAACTTCCCCATTATTCTTCACTTGTGATTTATTTTGTAAACCCCAAGTGGATTTTGTTCTTTGTGAAGGAAATACTCCTCTCAGGCTACAACCATGAGAGCACAAACTAGGTTTTTCCATCAATTTTTGAATGTGGAAAATGTTGTTCATTCTTTCAAAACCCTAGCTCCATCATATAATTTTTTCATTTTTTTTCAAGGAAAATAATATTTGGCTCCACAATAAGGTAGGAATGGAGATAATATTGTTTATTTTTCTAAAGAAAAAACACAACTCCACTTTATTTCATGAATGCAACTATAGCTCTTTTATTTGCTCTCAGAAATGCAACTTTATTCCATTGTGAGTTTACTTCTTTGAAACACATATTGGGTATTCTTTCAATACTTAACTGTTGTATTTGCATTCACACTTCCAAACACTCTTTCAAAACTCCATGGTGCATTCTATACTGAGCAAAAGTAAACTATTTTCTCTTCACTCACACACATATAGATGCAATACAACATGATGCACTTGTAGGATAATGAAAACCTTATCCTTGTTTTCTTTAATTCATTATTTATTCAAAAGTGTGAATCAAAACATAACCTCTCTTCCAAGGCACAAATATAAGCTCTTTCTTTCACTTTAAGATATTATAATTATTTTTTACCTCTTCCATTTGTTACATGCAAGTCTTGTTTCAAAATTTTTGGCTTTTGGCAAGGACAATATCTCCTGAAGGTATCATATGGGCTTCATCACTATTTTGTGTATCTTTTTACTTTTTGAAAATTTGCTCAAACCCCCACTCCTTATCATTGCCTCATCATTTTAGGAGCATAAACCAATGTAATGAAGCTTTCTTTCATGAATGTGATGTCATAATTCCAAAAAAAAGGACCTGAATTATGTGTTCTATTTGTTTCAATGGTGTTGTTATATATGCAAAATTTCTATCTCTTATTCAAACTTGTACACTGAATTTTTTTTGAAATATGTGGCACTTTTGTGATGAAGTCTTGAGGCTTCTCCAACTATTTCAATTGTTGTTCTGATTGTGAACTTTGTTATGTATTCCTGTTCACTATCAAACTTCATGATGATGCACTCCTTGTGGTTATTCATATGAGAAATTGATCATTTACGATTTTCAACTCATTGCATTCTTGGATTTGACTATCCTAAATGATCAATTTCTTGGACTCTTATAGAACTTTATGATTGACTCCTTCAAATGTATATTTCCTTTTGAGAAATGATGAATGTATTTCCTTTCTCAAACCCCTTTTGAAGTTAAGAGGCAACATGTTGGGCTCGACCCTTGTGGGAGCCCATCTCTACACCACATGCTATAATGTCTTCATGAATGGATCAACAACATGATTTCTCCTATACTTGCACAATGAACAAACATGTTAGATAAAAACAATAAAGCTCAATGCTCTTGTGATATTTCCTTTTCTAGGGTCTCTTGCATACAAATGTTTTTTGATCCAATGCATCATAGGCAATGCACTATATTTCTATTGATAGAGAACATAGTGAAATTCATATGCAGAGCTCTTACAACTTTTCTCAACATGATGCAGGTTTACTCAAGATCAGGAGAAAGCAGGAGAAGCAATAATGAAGACCAACACCGAAGACCAACAAGCAATGTTGGATATGTTCTTGATTATTTTTTTCTTTTTCTTTTTATCTTCAGTTGTATAGTTCATTTAATTTTGATGTATTGGTCTAGCTACTCCCACGGCTCGTGTGGGACACTTTAACTCTCTTTTGCTTCCAGTGAATATGAAACAAAATTTTGCAATCTTGTACCATTTTGTATATATCTCTCTTGCAACATGAATGAAACATTGTAAAGTGTAAAAATCATTACAAGAAGAATGAAAGTAATATTTTTATATCTCATGTAATCTCTTTCATGTTGTAAAACACTGAATGCTATTTGCTATGAAACACATTGCACTAAACAACTGAACTCTTTCTCTTAAACTTCAATATATTTGTGTGTGTAAATATGTGGAATCAACTAAAGAGTTAAAAAACACACAAATGTGACATTGTATCCAAGAAATATAATTTAAATATAAACAAAATCTAAACTCAATAGATTCTTCAAAGACGTCCCATTGTCCTCTATCTCTAAGGATTCATTTTAAGTTGCTTTCTCTTAGATTGTGTAAGTAGTATCTCAACATAATGACAACCTAGAGAATGAGATGATATGCAAAATACATTCTTATGCTAAATGATATGAGATAATGAAACTAAGATGATGAAACTAAAATATATTATGCAAGCTATTCTACCATGATTGTTTATGCTAAAATGATAAAGCTAAGATGTTATGCTATGCTAAAGAAATCTCAGATAATAAGATTGCTAAATGCAGGATAATGCAACTATAATTCTCATGCTTATGCAACTAGATTAGATCCTTTTCAAAGCATAAAGAGGCTATATTTATATAATTTTGGAGGCAAAAGCTTAGTTGGCAAAGATTGATAATTGAAATTCAATCTGTAAGATGAATGGTGAAAGATCGAGAAGTTAGAGAGAAAGATGGAAGCTAGAGAGAAAGAGGGAAACTGTTTCCTCCTACACAACCTCTTCCATTCAAAAATGAAGGAAAGTAGCCATTTGGAATTTTTAGTTATGAGGAGTTAGTTGGTAGTTGAGGATAAATCCATAATTAAATAATTAAATAATTAAATTATATGTGACATGAATTTAGAAGCTTCCATAATTAAATATTTAAAATACTTAATTATGTGTGAGAAATGAAAAAGGTGTTTAATTAAATATTTTAGAATATTTAATTATGTATGAAGTGAAGAATTAGAAATAATGATGAATTTAGAAAAAGATGTTTTATTTGAATTTAAAAATTCAAACTTAAAGTAACATGATAATTAATTTAAATAAATTATAAAATTTATGTTAATTAATTAAGAGGAAGATAGAAAATGGTAATAATTAATAAACTTATTTATTTAATTAAAATAGAAGAATTAGAAAGTGAACGATATAAATAAATAATTAAATTTATCTATATGTAGATGACATTAGAAGAATAATTAAATAACTCATATTTAATTAATTACCAGACTTGATTTAATGTGACCATTTTTAGATGTATACATTTTCCCCCTCTTTGAAGTGATGTGTTTTATGCATTCCTTGAAAGAAAAATTCAAATAAACAAAATTGCCCCTGACTTTGAAAAATTGATTGATGATGCTATATGCCCCCTTGGGAGATAAATCGCGTGGTTTGAAGATTTTGATGATTATTCAAAGATTTATCTCATGAAATAGCGTTCAACATGGTGAAAAATAAAAGTAACCCTACCTTTATTGCCCCCTTAAAAGATGGAAAAGGTAAAAGTCATTGTCATTTGAACAGTTGCATTTTGGTGAAAACAGAGCTTTGAGAGAGGAAAATCGAGATGTTGATCCACTATGAGCGAAATAGATTCGAGCAAGTGCTTAGACATCAAAGACCATCTACATATGTACCTCCGGTAAGATCATGAAACAAACTTTGTAAACTTTTTTGCTTGAATTTCACATGCAATTTTGAAAATTTTGAATTTTGATTTACTAATTTAGCGGATACAATTGCGTTTTAGTGCATGTGAGCCCTCAATTAGCGCATAGGCTAGATAATTTAGCGCATCTAGGAAGTGCATATATGCCATAGAGTAGTGTATATGATTGATAGAACAATGCATAGAATTGATAGAATAACGCATAGGCATGATAAAGAAGTGCAGAGGTTAGATCTTGCGCATACGATGATAGATTAGCGTATACATTTAGGGCTTTAGTGCATATATTGGATTAGCGCATAGATTTGATAGTTTAGCACATATGTCGGATAGAGTAGCACATATGCTGGATTAGCACATTTACCCTATGTTTTAGTGCATCCATGGATAAACTAGCTCATATGTTGTTTTAGTGCATCCATGAAATATTTTTGATTTTGATTGTTTGAAAATCAATTTGTAATTGCTTGATTTTTGTTGCTATATTAGACAACTGATTTGATAAAATTGAGTAAAATCAAGGATAATTGATTTGATTTTGAAGAAGATTTGATAAATTTGTTCTCATGTTGAAAAAAAATAGTAAAATGATTGATTTGATGATGTTGATACTAATAAATTTTCTTTTTGAAATGAAAAAAATAAATAGTAATGATGAACTGATATGTTGTCGATGTTGATTTGATAAATTTTCTTTCATGTTTGATGAAAAAAAAATAGTAAAGATGATGTGTTACTGATAAATTTGTCTTCATAAATGAAAAATAGTAAAATGATGAGTTGATATATATTTGACTTCACATGATTGCATGATTTTCCAATAGATTGATGTACCTTTTTGATATTGTGATCTGATTGATTTGATGTATAGGAGGATTTTAAAATCCTCCAGATTAGAGAGAGATTTCCACAAACCTAGGAGATGATTCGCAGACTATCACAGCTCGAGGTTGGAGTGATTGCTATATGTGGGTTGGGTTCCCTGCTTAGGATCCCATAGTATAGTGTCAGCAAGTTGTTGTTGACAACATTAGCTGAGCGGTGACACAATCAACATAGCACTTTCCATTTTCCCATTGGTGAGATTACAGTCACCCCCGAGGATGTGTATAGGATACTAGGGATTCCAGTGGTAGGTGAGCTTGTGATCTATGATCACAAGGAGATTGGTTGGAATTTTTCCTTGCAGAGAGTGTTTTAGGATCTGAGTATTACTGGTTATGAGATCCCATGGAGAGAGATGGTTTCTGATTATGCCCCACTCCCTTAAGTGTTGGTTGGATTCATTGGCATCCTTTTGTGTTTTGAACCTAGGTCAAAGGGACTGTCGATAGGATGGGGTCATATTTTAGAGGACATGATCCTACATTAGACAATGTATGCATGGGGTTCATGCATGTTGGCCCATCTATACCATGATTTGTATCAGGTGGTATATACAGATGGGAAGAGTATATCTTTTAGGGTTACACTCTTATAGATTTGGGCGTGAGAGCATATTTCTATCACCCACCCCCTTGCAGGTAGAGATCATCCCATTGGCCGTCCTTATGCTTATGCATACTTAGGTCCACTTGTCTAGCCTAAGCTGGGCAAGTTGGAGTACTAGAGGAGGGTGTTAGATGATATGGATATTATCATTTGGAGGCCATATGTTGATTGTGAGGCTTGGGATGAGGATGATATTGAGTTTCCCTACTATGGCATATCCAAACATATGATCGAGAGGATCCTGTTCATTATTGAGATATTTTTGGTCATACGGGTAATCATACAATTTGGCAGGGTAAAAATTATTGTGTAGGGCATGGCCCATTATGCGAGGTAGAGAGAGGATGTTGCAGAGTGGGGCTCATTCATTTCGTATGAGGCAGCTAGGAAAAAGTACTTAGGTCTACAACCAAAGATCCGAGTCTATAGGCTTGACATTACAGATGCTCGGAGGATAGAGGAGTACACAACATACTTACACACACATCCATTCCCAAGATTGACGAGTCTTGATGAGCCCACCCCATTAATTGATGGACCAGAACTATAGCATGCATGAAGAAAACAAAGGGGTGAGACATAGGCATAGGCAGAGCAACCTGTTGGAGGAGGAGAGGATTTAGGTCCAGTGGTGATGGTATGGAGATTGATAGGGATGATGGGAGGATGACAGTGATGAGGATGATGATGATGATGGGGATGATGAGGATCATGGGAGGAGACCACCCATTTTGGACTTCTAGATCAATACTAGGCCGAGGACAATGAGGATTGTTCAGCAGCAAGCTGTAGGTCCATCACACGTTACTATCAGAGACCCATCTCGAGAGTAGCAGGGCTAGATTGATTCACTATAGAAATAGGTATAGGCTCTCTAGAGCCAATTAGTATAGGCCCAGGTTACTATCTGATAGTTACGAGCACATATGGCATGACCACCATCCCCAGACCCATAGGTAGCTTAGTTGATTGTTGAGCAAGATAGTTGGAGGTAGCACTACCAATAGGAAAAGGGAATAGCAGAGAGACTATTGAGATCTATAGAGGGAACCTCCATTGGAGAGGTTGTTGCAGAGGGCCTGGAGACTGCTCGTTAGGCAGAGTATTATAGGATGAGATATTATGAGGCTGTGCTCCTCGAGAAGAGGATAGCCTATACACAGTCGGGCACCAGATCTTGCACTCACTCCTGCAATCATTCTAGGAGTGTGACCAGGGGTGTGGGACAACCAGGTAGATGAGAGACAGGTGGTATAGGTGGTAGAGATCCAACCAGGCCCACTACTTCTAGAGGTAGCAGTAGCCATAGTCCTCACTCTGATGCACCTCATTGATGACTCTGTATACATAATTTTTGTCACATTTTATGTATCTCTCTAGAAATTTGATATCATTGTACATTTGGACATGGATTTGATGAGATTATATTATATACATCGGTGATTTCTATATGCATGTGTCTTATATGATGCTATGATGGATGTTCATGTATGCATTTCTATTTCTATATGGTATGTTGTTTATCATTACGTCATGATGATGCATTTTTTATGGATAGTGATATTTGTATGATGAATCTATCTTATAATGTGATGGTGATTGATGTATATGCATATGATAATATGATTAATGATGATGATGATGTTTATGACTTTGATTATTATGATTGATGAATTTTACATTCTTTTATGATTGATGAATATGCAAAATATGTTAAATGATGTGAATGATATGCAAATGATGTTTATGATGTTTAATGATGTATGGAAAAATTTATTGATTATAGATGCAAAAATGTTATGATGAAATGGATGTATTTTGTTCCTTTCCAATGTATGGTTATGTATAATGATGCAATAATGTTGATGTGTTAAATGAAAATGAATGAACGATTCAAAAATCAATGATAAATGAAAATGCAATAAATGATAACGATAATGAAAATGATATTGATATTGATATGATATGAAATGAAAATAACAATGAAATGATGGGATGATAAAAATGATAATGTAAATGATAGTGAAAATGATAATGCAAATGATATATGAAAAGATTATGAAAATGATCTGACAATGATACATAATAGTGAATTATTATGAATGATAAATGAAAATGAAATGACCGATAATGATAATGAATGAATGATAACAATAATGAATGAATGATAAAAATGACATAAAAATGATATCAAAAATGATATGAAAATTTAATGAATATTATGATGAAAATGGATATGGTACATTATGTAATGATGTGAAAATGACATGAAACTAATAATGGAAATGATAATGATATGATATGAAAATGGTTTCCGCCAATGTCCAAATGTACTCAATCTTTGTTCAAAAAGAGATATATATCTTTTCCAACATCCAAAAGCCATTACACAAATGAAAAATGAATGTAATCTATATGAATCATGCAAACTTACTTATGCAAAATGAACTACACACTACTGCCATTCCGTGAACCAAATTTATGCTTGTTTATCATCATTGAGCTTTTTGAAATGTTGGAAGCTAGTACAAACATCGATGGTATATTTAGACTAAGATGACTTCAGTACAACTTCCATACAACTTCCATTGAGATTTGATAGTGCAAGATAACACAAGAATCTAGGTATAATGAGACCAAGATGACCTAAGCATCACTTGCATAAATAGACAGGAATTAATCATTTTCCTATGCAAATTCAGAATGTCATAAATGATACTTTGTAGAGCATGTCTTGTGACAATTTTCATAGTAATACTGATTAACTCACATAAAACAAACAAAGAAAAATAATACTCCTTACCTATGACTATAGTTTAGTACATCATTGAGCCACTCCAGAGATATGATGTCATAAAGTTTCAAAACAATAGGTCAACTTATGCTTTCAGTGTTCCAATAATTTTATTCAGATTAAGATCATCCAGTTTGTTTCAATTTCATTTTGTGACATGTCTAATAACTGTTTTGACTAGGCACGATTGGATATTCGATTTTGATCTGATATTTGGATATTTGATGCATGTTGCTATTTGTCTGCTCAAAAGGTCAAAAGTAAAGTTGATTGCCTCCAGTGAGTTTGCACTTTGACTCCTGATTAGACACAACCTATCGCTAGAAATATAAACATTGATCATTAAGCCATGATGAAATCCTTGTTGTCTCTAGGAAATGTTGTGCTCATGATGTGGGTACGATGGCAGGGGATGGATTTTATGTTGATACAAATAGATATGAACAAGTGATGAAGGACATAACTAAATAGATGGAAGAGTCGAATAAATCACAAATAGCACCTATTTTCTAGGTTTTCACCATTTATTTTTATTGCACTTTTTAAGATTTTTTTTTTTTGTTGTTACCAAGATGCCTATTTGCCAAGTTTTCATCAAGGAAAATGTGTGTTTGTTTTTTTTTTTGTGTGCGTCAAAAGGATGCCTATTTTCCAGGTTTTCACCTTGATGACAATTTTTTTCAGGACATTTTCTGATTTTTATGGGCTTTTCATGACTTTTTATGCTTTTTTTGTATTTTCTAAACATAGAACTTCTTTAGATGGATGTTGTTGATTGGATCTTCAAAAAAGTCCCCTTTTGGTGTAGATATTTGATATGCTCTAGAACCATATGCTGCAATGATAACAAATGGACCTAACCAATTTGGTTCGAAATTTCCTTTCTTCTCCCGATCTTGTTGATTGCAAGGATTTTCCTTCACAACCAAGTCACCCACTTGAAATGTTCATGGTCTGACTCTATGACTGTAGTTGTGAGACATAACTCATTGATAACCCTTCAAGTGATCAACTGCACATTGTTGTCTCTCATCTAGCAATTCCAATTCTTGTAGGCAGGAAACTTTGTAGTCTTCATTAGTTATGAGTCCCTTTAGTGAGACTCAAAGTGAGGGTATCTCAACTTCTAGTGGCAAGATTGTTTCTCTTCCATAGAGAAAGGAATATGGGGTGGCCCCTATTGGCGTGCAAATGCTGGTTCTATAGGCACACAAAGTTGGATTTAACTGAACATGCCAATCATGGTTGGCATCATTTACTATTTTCTTCAGGATCTACAAGATTGTTTTATTTGAAGCTTTTTATTGGCCATTTCCCTTTGGATAATAAGGTGTAGAGAACCTATGTTGGATATAAAATATTTCACAAAGCTCATCAACATCTCGATTCTTAAAAGGTCTCCCATTATCAGTGATAATGGAGCTAGAAATTCCATATCAACATATGATGTAATTCAAGATGAAGGATGAAATTTTCTTGTCAGTTACTATTGTTAAGGGAATAGATTCAATCCACTTGGTAAAATAATCAGTGGCCATGATTATAAACTTGTGTCCATTTGATGAAGAGGGGTGGATTTTTCCAACCAGATCAAGGCCCCACTGAGAAAAATTCCATTTGGTAGTGAAAGGCTACAACTCTCGAGCAGGAGCATGAATGAGATTCCCATGTATTTTCAACACTTTGGACATTTCCTAATGAATGTGAAGGATCCCTTTTCCATGGTTGGCCAATAATAACCCATTATGACAAGTTTCTTAGCTAAGGTTAATCCACCTAAATGAGTCCCACAAATACCATCATGAACTTCTTGTAAGGCCTTTTTGGATTCATCGCATTCAAGAAATCTAAGGAGGGTACCATCAAGATCACATCGGTATAGGATGTCAGTAATTAGGGTATAACGAGAAGATTGGCGTATAAAGTTTATTTTTTGATTCTGGGACAAATCTAGGGGTAAGATAGTATCTTTTAGATAGGTATAGATTTTACACTATAAAGGGGAATTAGAACCAACCGGATGATAATTGATTTGGGTTTTAGAATTGTCATAGGTAGGGGAAAATAGTTGTTCCACTAGGAATTTATATCGAGCTTGGTTTTTTGACAATTGTAGTATCGAAGCAATTGTAGCCATGATGTCTACAACTTTGTTGCCGATCCATGGAATATGTGTGAACTTGATCTCAACAAAATACTTCTTGAAATCATCAACAATATTTTTATAAGGCATTAACTAGTCATCCTTAGTCTGATAATCATCATTGATTTGGTTAATGAAAAGTTGTGAATCACCATAAACTTGTAACTTTGTGATCCTCCAGTCCAATGCTATTCTCATTCTAATAAGTAGTGCTTCATATTTGGCTATGTTATTGGTGTAAGGAAATATCAACAATTAAGACTTTGGAATGGTATATACCTAAGGTGTGACAAAAATAATTCCTACACCTGAGCCATGTTGTGTATAAGACCCATCAAAATATAGTGGCCATGACTGCTTGGTCATTGTTGTGAAAATGTCTGCATCAAGAAATTTGATATGCATTGGATGATCTATTAGTAAAGGTGCTTCAACCAGTTGATCTATTATGACTTGTCCTTTGATTTCATTTCGATCTACATAGTGAATGTCAAACTCACTCAAGATCATTACCCATTTAGCTATTATTTCTGTTAAGGTTGCTTTGCTCAAAAGATACTTTAAGGGATCAATTTTAGCCACAAGTTTGACTATATGAGCTAACATATAGTGCCACAAATTTTGTGAAGCAAACACTACTAATAAACAAGCCTTTTCAATGAAAGTGTAATTGAGCTCATGGATTGTCAATGTCCTACTGATGTAATATTCAACTCACTCTTTCCCATTCTATCCTCTTGTGCCAATAATGCCCCCAGGGATACTTCTGTGGCTGAAATGAACAGTATGAGTGGTTCTCCTGGTACTGGTGGAACCAAGATTGGTGGTATAATTAGATATTGCTTAATCTGATTGAATGTTTCTTCACACTTTTCTTCCCATTTGAACATAACATTTTTATGTAAGAGATGCGTGAAAGGTAAACTCTTGTCCGCCAGCTATGTGATAAACCTACTGATGGAATGTAGTCATCCTTGTAATGACCGAAGTTGGCTGATATTCCTTGGTGGTGTAATCTCCATTATGGCTTTGACCTTTGCTGGATCTACCTCTATTTCTTTTTCTGACACAATATATCCCAAGAGCTTTCCAAATTTAACCCCAAAGACACACTTCTTGGGATTGAGTCTGGCCTTGAATTTTTCCATTCTAACAAAGAATTTAGATAAGATATCTAGATGTCCCTCTCTTGTGTATGATTTTTCTAAGAGATCATCTACATAATCATCCATGAAATTGTGCATCATTTCATGAAAAATTGTAGTCATTGCTCGTTGATATGTTGCACCTACATTTTTGAGTCCAAACGACATTACATTCTAACAATAAGTACCCTAGGGACATATGAAAGTGGTCTTATCTTGATCCTTGGGTGCGATCTTGATCTGATTATACCCAAAAAATCCATCCATTAGTGAATACCGAGCATGCCCAGCTATCAAATCCACAATTGTGTCAATATTAGGCAAAGGAAAATCATCTTTTGGACATGCTTTATTTAGATCCCAAAAATATATACAGATTTTGATTCATCCATATGGTTTTGACATTGGTACAATGTTAGAAATCCATTCCGCATAATCGATAGACTGAATGAATGCTACATGCAACATTTTCTTTAATTCTTCCTTGACCAATAGTGCAACATGCAGATGCATCTTTCTGAGCTTTTGTTTCACTGGTTTTACCCATAGCATCATGGAAAGTTGGTGCATGATAAGATTAGGATCCAATCCAAGCATATCTGCATATGACCATGCAATGTTGATTTTATTATCCTTTTGGAATTCTATGAATTTTGGAATTTCTTCTTCTATTAATGATGCAGCAAGTTGCAAGATCTTAGGCTATTCTGCAGTGCCTATATTGATTGCTTCTATTGGTTCTATCAAAATAGAAGATCTCTCCTGATAGTGTTCAGGGAGAGTGTCAATTTGCTCATATTTCAGTGCCTTTGAAAGGTTTTCACCGTCAGATACACTCTTTATTTTTCCTTTTTCATAATCTAACACTTCCTTTTTTCGGTTTTCACCATTAGATCTATCTTTTATATTGTTAATTTTTTAGAAAAGAAACTTGGCACTCTCCTAACTGAGATTTTGATCATGAGATTCACTGGTGGAACCTGTTTCTAGATTGGAAGAAAAAGGAAATTTACAATGGTCTCATTATCTTGGAATATTGGGATATCAATCGGTTCAATTTAATCCCAAACAATCAACTCAAAATGGACTAAAGGCAAGTGATCGTCTGGTTGTGTAAGGTCCATGGCTGTTAAGGTCATGAAATGGTTATCATTCTCGCCATAAGGAAGGCCTATGATGGTATCCTCCTGTTGATTATCGATATCTCTTTGAATTCAATCGTCCTCACTTGAGTCACGACCGTATTGAAGAACATAGTCAAGTGGAGGCCTTGAAATTTCTCCTTGTGTAAGCATGGGTGTATATTTTTGTCTGACATCTACCTGTTTGTCCCTCCAGAATTCATGATTATAAATTGTTTCCCATTCATATTCATTTGAATCAGTGTCAGAATTTCCTTGCAATCTGAGAATTGTTTTAGCTAGTTCTTCATGGGATTTCTCTAAAACATCATCTTCTTGAGTTTTCTTTAAAGCAACTTCTATGCATATAATAATATGATTAATGGTGATGATGATGTTTATGCCATTGATGATTATGATTGATGAATTTTACATGCTTTTATGATTGATGTGAATGATATGCAAATGATGTTCATGATGTTTAATGATGCATGGAAAAATTTATTGATTATGGATGCAAAAATGTTATGATGAAATGGATGTATTTTGTTCCTATCCAATGTATGGTTATGTATAATGATGCAATAATGTTGATGAGTTAAATGAAAATGAATGAATGATTCAAAAATCAATGATAAATGAAAATGCAATAAATGATAACGATCATGAAAATGATATTGATATGATATGAAATGAAAATGATAATGAAATGATGGGATGATTAAAATGATAATGCAAATGATAGTGCAAATGATATATGAAAAGATTATGAAAATTATTTGACAATGATACATAATAGTGAATGATTATGAATGATAAATGAAAATGAAATGACCGATAATGAATGAATGATAAAAATGACATGATAATGATATGAAAAGTTAATGAATATGATGATGAAAATGGATATGGTACGTTATGAAACGATGTGAAAATGACATGAAACTAATAATAGAAATGATGATATGAAAATGGTTTTCGCCAATGTCCAAATGTACTCAATCTTTGTCCAAAAATAGATATATATTTTTTCCAACCTCCAAAATCGATTATGCAAATGCAAAATGAATGTAATCTATATGAATCATGCAAACTTAGTTATACACAATGAACTACACACTACTTCCATTACGTGAACCAAATTTATGCTTGTTTATCATCATTGAGATTTTTGAAATGTTGAAAGCTAGTACAAACATCGATGGTATATTTAGACCATGGTGACCTTAGTACAACTTCCATACAACTTTCATTGAGATTTGATAGTGCAAGATAACACAAGAATCTAGGTATAATGAGACTGAGATGACCTGAGCATCACTTGCATAAACAGACAAGAATTAATCATTTTCCTATGCAAATTTGAAATGTCATCAATGATACTTTGTAGAGCATGTCTTGTGATAATTTTCACAGTAATACTGATTAAATCATAGACAAAAAACAAAGAAAAATCATACTCCTTCCCTATGACTCTAGTTCAGTACATCATTGAGCCACTCAAGAGATATGATCTCATAAAATTTCAAAACAACAGGTCAACTTATGCTTTAAGTGTTCCAATCATTTTATTCAAATTAAGATCATCTAGTTTGTTTCAGTTTCAATTTGTGACATGTCTGATAGTTGTTTTGACTAGGCATGATTGGATATTCAATGTTGATTTGATATTCAAATATTTGATGCATGTTGCTATTTTTCTGCTCAAAACCTCAAAAGTTGATTGCCCCTAGTGAGTTTTCACTTTCACTCCTGAGTAGACACAACCTACTACTAGTAAAATAAACAATGATCATCAAGCCATGATGAAATCCTTGTTGTATTTAGGAAATTTTGTGCTCACGATGCGGATACGATGGCAGGGGATGGATTTTATGTTGATACAAAAATATATGAACAAGCGATGCAGGACATGACTAAATAGATGGAAGAGCCAACTAAATCATAAATAGCGCCTATTTGCCAGGTTTTCGCCATTTATTTTTATTGTACTTTTTTCAGATTTTGTATATATTTTTTGTTACCAAGATGCCTGTTTGCTTGGTTGTCATCAAGGCAACAATTTTTTCTACTTTTTTTTTAGTGCATCAAAAGGATGCCTGTTTGCTAGGTTTTCACCTTGATGACGATTTTTTTAGGACATTTTCTAATTTTTATGGGTTTTTTCATGACTTTTTATGCTATTTTTGTATTTTCTATACATAGAACTTCTTCAGATGGATGTTGTTGATTGGATCTTCAAACAGGTCCCCTTCTAGTGTAGATAGTTGATACACTCTGAAACCATATGTTGCAATGATAACAAATGGACCCAGCCAATTTGGTTTGAACTTTCCTTTCTTCTCCTAATCTTGTTGATTGAGGGGATTTTACTTCAGGACTAGGTCACCCACTTGGAATTTTCATGGTCTGACTCTAAGATTGTAGCTGTGAGATATAATTTGTTGATAACCCTTCAAGTGATCAACTGTGTGTTGTCATCTCTCATCTAGCAGTTCCAATTCTTGTAGGCAGAAAACTCTGTAGTCTTCATCAGTTATGAGTCCCTTCAGTGAGACTCGAAGTGAGGGTATCTCAACTTCTAGTGGAAAGATTTCTTATGCTCCATAGACCAAGGGATATGGGGTGGCCCCTATTGGTGTGCAATAGTTATGTAGACCCACAAAGCTGGATTTAACTGAACATGACAATCTCGACCGACATCATTCACTACCTTCTTTAGGATCTTCAGGATTGTTTTATTTGAAGCTTCTGCTTTACCATTTCCTAGTGGATAATAAGGTGTAGAGAACCTGTGTTAGATATGAAATATTTCACAAAGCTCACCAACATATTGATTCTTATAAGGTCTCCCATTGTTAGTGATAATGGAGCTAGGAATGCCATACCGACATATGATGTAATTCAAGATGAAGGATGAAATTTTCTTTCTGGTTACTGTTGTCAAGGGAATAGCTTCAATCCACTTGGTAAAATACTCAATGTCAATGATTATAAAAATTTGTCCATTTGATGAAGAGGGGTGGATTTTTTCAGCTAGGTCGAGGCCCCACTGAGAAAAAGGCCATGTGGTAGTGAAAGGCTACAACTCTTGAGTAGGAGCATGAATGAGATTCCTATGTATCTGAAACTTTGGACATTTCTTAACGAATATGAAAGATTTCTTTCCCATGGTTGGCCAATAATAACCCATTCTGACAAGTTTCTTAGCTAAGGTTAATCCACTTGAATGAGTCCCACAAATACCACCATGAACTTCTTGTAAGGCCTTTCTAGATTCATCATGTTCAACACATCTAAGGGGGGTACCATCAAGACCACGTCGGTATAAGGTGTCAATGATTAGGGTATAGTGAGAAGATTGGCGTATAAATTTTCTTTTCTGATTCTAGGACAAATCATGGGGTAAGATAGTATCTTTCAGATAGGTATAGATTTTACTATATAAAGGGGAATCAAAACCAACCAGATGATAAATGATTTGGGTTTCAAGATTGTCATAGGCAAGGGAAAATAGTTGTTCCACCATGAATTCGTGGTGAGCTTGGTTTTTTGAAAATTGTAGTAGCGAAGCAATTGTAGCCATCACATTTGCAGCTTTGTTGTCGATCCACGAAATCTATGTGAACTTGATCTTAGGAAAATACTTCTTGAGATCATTAACCATATTTTTATAAGGAATTAACTTGTCATCCTTAGTTTGATAATCATCATTTATTTGGTTAATGACAAGTTGCGTATCACCATAAACTTGTAGCTCTGTGATCCTCCAGTCCAATCCTATTCTCATTCCAATAAGCAGTGCTTCATATTCGAATATGTTATTGGTGCAAGGAAACATCAACTGATAAGAATTTGGAATGGTATGTCCCTAAGGTGTGACAAAAATAATTCCTACCCTGAGCCATGTTGTGTATAAGACCCATCAAAATATAGTGTCCATGAATGCTTGGTCATTGCTGTGAAAACATCTACATCAGGAAATTCTATATGCATTGGATAATCTATTTGTAAAGGTGCTTCAACCAGTTGATCTACTATGACTTGTCCTTTAATTGCCATTCGATCTACATAGTGAATGTCAAACTCACTTAGGATCATTACCCATTTAGCTAGTCTTCCTGTTAAGGTTGCTTTGCTCAAAAGATACTTTAAGGGATAAATTTTAGCCACAAGTTTGATTGTATGAGCTAATATATAGTGCCACAAATTTTGGGAAGCAAACACTACTGCTAAACAAGCCTTTTAAATGAAAGTGTAGTTGAGCTCATGGCTTTTCAATGTCCTGCTGATGTAGTATACAATTCACTCTTTTCTCGTTCTATCCTCTTGTGCCAACGATGCCCCTAGGGATACTTATGTGGCTAAAATGTATAGTATGAGTGGTTCTCCTGGTACTGGTGGAACCAAGACTGGTGGACTCATTATATATTGCTTAATATGATTGAATGCTACTTCACACTTTTCTTCCCATTTGAACAAAACATTTTTATGTAAGAGATGCGTGAAAGGTAAACTCTTGTCCGCTAGTTGTGTGATGAACCTCCTGATGGATTGCAGTCATCCTTGCAATGATAGAAGTTGGATGATATTCCTTGGTGGTGGAATCTCCATTATGGATTTGACCTTCACTGGATCTACCTCTATTCATTTTTTTGACACAATATATCCTAAGAGCTTTGCAGATTTAACCCCAAAGACACAATTCTTGGGATTGAGTCTGACATTGAATTTTTCCATTCTAATAGATTTTAGATAAGATATCTAGATGTCCCTCTATTGTATATTATTTTTCTAAGAGATCATCTACATAATCTTCCATGAAAGTGTGCATCATGTCATGAAAAATTTTAGTCATTGCTCATTGATATGTTGCACCTGCATTTTTGAGTCTGAACGACATTAAATTCCAACAATAAGTACCCCAGGTACATGGGAAAGCGGTCTTATCTTGATCCTCGGGTGTGATCTTGATTTGATTATACCCAAAAAATCCATCCATCAGTGAATACAGGACGCGCCCAACTGTCAAATCCACAATTGTGTCAATATTAGGCAGAGGAAAATAATCTTCTGGACATACTTTATTTAGATCCCACAAATATGTATAGATTCTGATTCATCAATCTAGTTTTGACACTAGTACAGTGTTAGAAATCCATTCCACATAATCGATAGACCGAATGAATCCTACACCCAACAGTTTCTTCAGTTCTTCCTTGACCAACAATGCAACATGTAGATGCATCTTTATGAGCTTTTGATTCACTAGTTTTACCCTGGCATTATGGAAAAATGGTGCATGATAAGATTAGGATCCAATCCAGAAATATCTAAATATGACCATGCAAAGTTGATTTTATTATCCTTCAGGAATTTTGTGAATTTTGGAATTTCTAGTTTTGTTAATGATGCAACAAGTTGCAAGATCTTAGGTTTTTCTACAGTGCCTATATTGATTGCTTATGTTGGTTCTATCAAAATAGAAGATCTCTCCCCATAGTGTTCAGGGAGAGTGTCAAGTTTCTCATCTTTCAGTGCCTTTGAAAGGTTTTCACTGTCACATACACTCTTTATTTTTCCTTTTTCATGATCTAACACTACCTTTTTTTGGTTTTCACCATTAGATCTATCTTTTATATTGTTAATTTTGTAGCTAAGAAACTTGGCACTCTCCTGACTGAGATTTTGATCATGAGATTCGTTGGTGGAACCTATTTATAGATTGGAAGAACAAATGAAATTTACAATGGTCTCATCATCTGGGAATATTGGGATATCAATTGGTTTAGTTTGATCCCAATCAATAAGCTTGGGATGGACTAAAGGAAAGGGATCATCTGGTTGGGTAAGGTCAACGGATGTTAATGTCATGACACAGTTATCATTCTTTCCATAGGGAAGTTATATGATGGTATCCTCCTATTGATTATTCATCTCGCTTTGAATCGAATCATCCTCACTTGAGTCATGGTCATCTTGAAGAACATAGTCAAGTGGAGGCCTTGAAATTTCTCCTTGTGTGAGCATGGGTGTATATTTTTGTATGACATCCACTTGTTTGTCCCTCAAAAATTCATCATTATAAATTGTGTCCCATTCATATTCATTTGAATCGGTGTTAGAATTGTTCTACAATTTGAGAATTATTTCAGCTAGTTCTTCACGAGATTTCTTTAAAACAATTTCTTCTTGAGTTTTCTTTAAAGTGTCTTATGTGGTGTCTTCACCATTCCCAAGCCTGGTTTTATCTTTTGGATGCATTGTCTCTGGTTGAATGGGTTCCACAATTCCTTCTTTTCTTTTTCTTATGGGGCCAGTCCCTTCATAACACATTCTTTGTATTATTGTATAGCCTTTCCCATATTGCTCAGTGGGCAGTTTGATATGTTGAACATATTCATCCTCATATTTATATAGCCAATCGAGAATAGCTCTATCTTCAGCTTCATTTTCTTGAGTGTATTCCTTGATGAATCTTCCATCAAACTTGGTGATGGGAACTGAAGCTTGTGTTCCTAATGTGGAATCCACCTCAATTTGATGTGTGGAGGTTGTAGGCTGACCATGTGACCTTGGAGAAATAGGTAGGTTAGAGAGTCATAAAGAATATTCTCCCACCCAGTTGTCCTTTAATTACAACATTGTACCAAAGATATTTATTAATTCCTTTGATTGTTCATTGTGTTTTGAACCAGAAACGGCCAGAGCCTCTCTATTATCTGGGACAAAAGTGTCCTGGGTTGCTATGAGATTAGAGAAAATCTGATTGCTATTATGATCCATTGGTATGGTTATTTCTTGTCCGTCATATGAAAATTTTAGGAATTGATGGCATGTAGACAGTACCGCTTGCATTTCATGGATCCATGGGTGACCCAAAAGTATGTAATAAGATAAGTCTCAATCTAGAACTTGACAAAAAGTGTTCTTTACAACAGGTCATACTCTGATAGGTAACATGATGAGGCCCTTAGAAGCTCATTCCTCATCATCATATGCTTTGATTGTTATTTTTCTCCTCAAATCAATAGAATCTTTAGAATACCCTAAGTCAAGAACCAATTTCAAAGTACAAATATTTAGCCTGGCTCCCCCATCTATTAAGACATGTCTGATTCAGGTTTTATGGACCATGACTTCTAGATAAAGTGATGAGTTATGAGGATGAGTCATGGAGGCATCATCTTTCTTAGAAAATGATAAGTATTTGGGTGAAGACAAGTGTCCCTCCATGGCTTGAAATTTTTCAATATCCAAATCAGGGGATACAGTTGTGTCAACGAGAGCCTTCTCCAAAATGTTCTTATGTGCTTGAGATATCTTAAGAAGCTCCAAGATAGAAATTTGAGCTGATGTTCTCTGCAATTGATCGACTAGATTATATTGACTTGGAGGAGGGATAGTTGACTTGGATGAGCTTCCTTTTAAACTATTTTAGCTTGTCCCCTTGTTGTTTCATTAACTTCTCGATACTCCTACTTTCCTTTGATATTGATGACATTGACTTGGTGGTCATTCATATAGATATGATTGATTATGGTGTCATAGATATAATTTAAATTTTTTCCTTTGTCACCCAAAGATTCCCCTTTTTGATAATTGGGAAGAGGGTTCTTAAATTCTTGATGATCTTCATTGGAATGATGTCCCTCAACAATTATGGTGTGATTTTTTATCAAACCCTGGACCATATTTTTAAAACCTTGGAAATTATTCATCCTATGACCTTTGCATCTATGGTAATCACAATAATACAAATCATTCCACGATGGTGGTTTGACTCATAGCTCATAATCTCTCTATGGTGGAAATGTGATGGAATTGTGATCCAAAAGCTCTTTAGAATGGATTCAAGAGATTGGCCCAAAGGAGAAAAACTCCGTTGATTCGAGAAAAAAATTGATTTGGGTGGATTTGATTTGATTGCTGCCGAGAATATTATTGAAATTACCATGATTATTTGCAATATTTCCTTGATTGGCGTTGTTTCCCTGATTATAATTGTTATTTCCTTGGTTAGTTGAATTTCCAAAATTGGTATTATTACGTTGTTTACCTAATAGATTGAGAATGGCTGGCTTTGCTTTCACATTGTTGGCATCCACCACCCCATAATTTACAAAATTCTTATTTCTAGTCCAAAATCATGATTTATCATTGTTGTTGTTGCTATGATTATATGAATTTGGATTATCTTTGTCAAGATTTAGTACTCCCCTCTTGACTAAGGCTCCTTCAATAGTGATTCCATTTTCAATCAATTTCTCAAATGATTGAGGACACTAAAGGTTGATCCTATAACTCATTTCTTGATTAAGACTATCAATAAGATTTCCATCTTTTCCTTTTCAGGAATTGGATGGCAATATCTTGCAAATAACCTTCTCCATCTTTGCAGGAATGTGATGAAGGTTCCCCCAATATTTTGTCTTGCTTTTCACAAATCAAGCATGGTTATTTGGTGTTGTATGTTGTAGGAGTATTGAGATATGAATTTATTGATTAACTCCTCAAAATTTTTGATGGGGGGAGTGATTTTAGAAATCCATTCCATGGATTGGCCACCTAAACTTCATGGGAACAATCACATCAGGTATGTATCTTCATGCGAAAACTCCAAGATCATATTTAAAAACTTGCTCACATGATCAATAGGATCCGTTTCCCATTGTATTTGTCAAATTTTGGAATTTTACAATGATTTGGAAAATGAATCATGTTAAGGTCTCTATAGAAAAGATATGGAAAAATATCCTCCAAAGCACACCTTTTGGTTGCACCCACTTGTATTTATTTAACTTGTCCTTGTAGTGCTTTTATTTTCTAGGTAAGAGCACTAAGATCATTTAAGGGAGCTTCAACTCTTTCAGGACCTTCTCTAATTTTCTTTGTATCAAAATCAGAGGGTAATTTAGCTCCTTGGTTTGCTAATAAAAGAAAGTACCTTTCTTTATTCCGCTCTAAGATCTTGTCCAAGAGAGTATGTAACTATGGATCCTATTCTGCTTCTTGAAGTAGTTCCTTAGTTATTTCATTATCATTTGAATTATTCCCAATACAAAACCTATGAAAAGGATTTTCCTCCCTATCACCCATGTTGCCAAATGAATTTTCCCTTTCATATTCTTCTTGGTGCTTTCAAGATCTTGTGACAACATGCATATTCTTATGCCAAATTTTTATTAACCTTGATCACAAATGGAACTATACAATTTGCTGGATTCCTTAAACATAATAGAATGATGCATTCTATTGATATGACTAAGGAATTTCTAATTTTCAGATTGTGATTCCTTGGATTGAAAGATGTTGATCCTGTTATGGGAATTAAACTAAAAATCAGAAATGGATGTGATGATGCACTTTGTGATGTTTTGATCTTAGTTTGAGAAAATAAGGATTTTATAAAAGCCTAATGCGTTCAAGTTCTCTATTGCAACACTTGATTGGGATAGTTGGAATATTGAATTATAGGTTGTGGGATGAAAGAAGGATGAATGGGATGATTATGATTATTCCTCTACGAAAGAGATCTTCGTTGAAAGAAATCTTGTGAAGACAAAGGCTCTAAAGAAAAATTATTAGTAAATCCCCTAGAAAAGTCATGATATCTATGGATGAAAGTTCGATGCTCAAGCAAAACTTTTCGACTTTGGTATAAAAAAAATCTCCTTTTCAAAATCTTCTTGTAGCTAAGGGGCCTTTTTGGTTTCTTGATACTTTTCTTAAGGGATTTCTTAACAAATGTTGTAGATTTCTAGTCCCTAAGCATAGAAAAGATTAGAATTAGAAGTAGATCTAAAAGATCAAATCAATGCACTGGAACCGACATGTTTTTGATAGTTTGTTGAATTGGATGAACTTATCTAAATTATTGTTTGAAAAAAATAGCATGTAGTAGGAAGACAATTGTTAAAGTCCTAGAATCTAAAAAACAAGTGTATGTTCTCTGAAATTTCCACGAGTATTTGAAAAAAAAAAACACTTCAACTAGACTCACTCTTAATGGTCAAAAAGGTCATCATAATCATCACAACCCACATCTTAGAATTGTGTCGACTCACATAGCCATGACACCCCCTAGAGGGCACTCGTGTTTTTGTCTTTTCTAGGTGTGTACTCAAAGTTATATTTCTCGATCCCTTGAGCAACCAGTCCTTGGAAATTATATGGTGAGTATCTTAGGGGTAGATTCTTCCCTCCCCTTGCACTGTGAGTATTATAATGTTTGGCTACTAAC
>CM021101.1:169506398-169717192 GCA_007115665.2 Sequoiadendron giganteum | reverse complement strand
ATGAAATAGGAAAGTCATTATGACAAAAGTTTCGTTGAATGTATTGCAAATTATTTAGATGCTTTCATTAGACGTATTGAAAATATTGGTGAAAGATCAAGACTGTTACAACATTCAAAATTTCTTGATAATATATATCGGGAGGACTGGCCTGTGGTCTCAATGATAAAGTTTCATCAATGAGATACTCATCTTGTCTCATCAATGAAGCATGAGGGAAGCATATAGGCAAGACATATACCATAGGAGTAAGTTGTGAATGTCTACTCAATCTGCCATGTCATGCTGATAAGATTACATCGGCAAGAGTCTTGGCGACATACTTGAGATCGAAAGAACAACAAAAGAAGTATGTCGAAATTGCGATGAAATAGGAAAGTAATTATGATGAAAGTTTCATCGGATTTATTGCAAATTCGTCGGATGCTTTTGGAGGTGCATCAAAATTTTGACGAAACAATGAAGTTTAAAAAAATAAACTATTCATTCAAATGTAGGCATATCGGTCACTAACATCAAATCCTATTTCTGAATTGGGGGATTGAGCTACCAAAAGATAGGAATAATAACTGAAAAAGGATTAAAACAACAATCAATGCCACACGCAGGAGCAGATACTCACTGAATCAAGAGAAGGAACCAAGAATGGTGGGAGGTACAAAGTGAATTAATGCTAGTAGGTTGTCCCTCGGCTTAGTTGAGATGGAAGCCCAATTATTTAAGGAGAAGCATTTGATATTCTTTGCACTAAAAAATGGAGACTCCCATTAAGTTAAAATGCTAGAGGAAGGAAGCAACATTCACTGGGTTTATCTCAGACTAGAGGCTGAATTATATCTACCTAAACAAGGATATCTTGTGCCTCGAAGTTGTGTGAATGGTGCCGTGCCAGAAGTTTTGTTTCTCAAGCAATAAAACAAGGGCGAACTCATACATTTTGTCGCACTTCCTAGCATCCCTAATGGACCTAAACATTCCAAAGGTTCGGTGCTCGCTCCTCTTGATAATGGTCTTCACGACTAGGATACTAGAAGAAGACGTGGACGCGGTGGCCGTAGCAAGGCTTGGAGTTGAGATACCATTCCTTGACGACATGAAGAAGATGTTCCAAGAAGGATTTGCAGTGGATTGGCAACCATTCATCCTGGATGTTGAGGGAGAGAAATTGGCTCATCACCGGCATTGGGTGGAGCTTGGAGTGGCCTTCCTCTACAAACGGTTGGGAGTGATCAAAGTTTAGGGCATTCAATGGCTAAGGGAGTTTTCAGACCTAGTGGAAATGATGTCTTTCTATGATGAAAATGAATGAAAATATTTGAAAACTTGGGGGAATTCAATATTTTTTGGCAATCAACTAGGGATAGTCTGTGCACAAATTTTGTAACTGTAATTAGTGACTAGCATAGCCCAGAACCAACATTTTTAGATGTATTTTGATCGATATTAATATATGCAGCTTGACTGCATTTTACCTATCAAAAAAAAAAATTCTATATAGTTCAAGAAAAACTTCAAGGTTATTAATTCATGTCATTCTATACATTTTACAAATCTAAGTTGAATGCAACTAATTTGCAAATACTACTAGTCATCATCAACACTAACAACTTTCAAGTCACAACTATTGGTCCAATATTGATAAAAATATTGGGCATTATATAAACCACTGCTATTACAACTATTGAAAAATGCTTAGGTACTGGGTCCTCTCCCATAGATTAAATTAAGGAAAACATTATGTTAAACACAATATGTATAGAAGAATATGAATGTAAAGGAAAATGGATAATAGAAAAACATAAATGTAAATAAAGTAGTGTGACCAAAAAATTAATCTAAATTGGTCTTGAACAAATAAAATCATACCCAATTAACATTAAGTTATACTGACCTTGTACTCATTTCCATTGTCAATTTTGAAGGTTACTTTGATGCCTTTTGCAGAAAATCTCTGACCATGAGGCAAGAGAAGGCGATAAAACAAAGTGTATATTGATGAATTCCTGACAATCAAAAAGAAACAAGCAACTAGTCAACCCTATTAGAACAAAATAATCTTATGAATTGATTTTATTTATTTTACTCGCTAATGGATAATGGAAATAGTTCTCTTGAATTGAGATACTACTAAGATGGGTTGACTGGTGATTTTAGACTACCGATATTCTACTTCAATCTCTATATGTTACTTTTGTCTTAAATATATTCAAGATAACTCTACAAAAAAATTCATCGATCTCTTAGAAATTATGCATATTATTTTGTTAATACTTCTCTATTTTGATATTTTCTTTCAAAAATTCATAGAAAGATATGTAATGCCATATTTGAAACTTACATATTTTAATTTTACTATTTCTATAATTATAGGATATGATTCCAACAATTGTGAAACATATTGGAAATATGTTGGATGAATGAAGTAAACTATGCAATTGGTAGGTGTAAAGCCAAATTCCTTAACCCTTTCAAGCATCCTTCTTGCCCATTCTAAAACACGTGCTTTGGAACAGGGCATGAAAATCCATCTAAGTATAATGAAAAGGAGATTTTTGTCAGATATTATACTACAGTAAGGTGAATGAATGTAAGTAGATAAATTTTTGCATACCTGCAGATGGTACAAAATTCCATGGTTAAGTGGAAGCCTCCCATCAACAACAAGATCCAAATATCCATGTATCTATCTCAATCGAGCCTCTAAACCCTTCAGAGCTGTCAAATTTTCCACTAACCTGTTATGCACAAAAGTCAAATTTTAGAGTTATGTCACCACTAGAAACAAAAGAAGCAGAGCTTTGAAACCAAATCCACAAACAACACAATGTGGTATCCATACAAACAAACTAAACTTAGAACATTGGAATGGAAACAACTTCAAATTTTGATGCAGAGCATGGATTCACTTTACTCAATTGGAGGCACATATCATAATAATGGGTTCTTCATCTAAAACATTTGTACGAGGTTCAAATAGTAAAGAGATTGATGAAAAATAGAGGAATTAAAAAGATAATTGGATGTAGTTAGATTGAAGGCCATAAACTAGTATATGTTTTTTGTGTAGGAGACACATCACATCCACAAACATGGCAGATCTATGCAAAGTAGGAGAAATTGGCTTGGAAAGTGAAGGCATCAAGGTATAAAGAATCATTTTTCTGCCACCATAGTGAAAATTTATCACTTTATTTCATCTTTGCATATTGGTTTGATGCTTCAAATGATGCATTTATTATATTAAAAAGTGCATTACCTTATTGAGCTTCTCTTTGCTTCAAGAATATTTTAATATTCTCTACTTAACAGGGCCAACCACATGATAATGGAAGCTCATTTGGCCCCTCCCCCCCTCACATCACTCTCAATTCCCCATACCCCATCATATAACATTAATCATTCATTCATCCATTAATAACATATAACATTCATTCATTCATCCTGCATTAATAACATATAACATTCATTCATTAACATATAGCATTCATTCATTAACATATTCACATTCATTCATTCATTCATCCATTAATAACATATAACATTCATTCATTAACATATAACATTCATTCTTTCAATTTTTACATATTATCAAAAATATGGTTGTCCTAATATGATTACAATCACTTTTTTTTTGTTTCTTTTTTGCAGCTAAAAAAAGCTGAAGTGGAGTATCATTTTCTAAATCATTTGTCCCCCCTTCAGTTATTTTGAGCTCTTCTCGTGATCTTAATGTATGCCTAGTCGTGTACTCATGATGTGGACGCCACTGCAAGGGGGTCTACTGCAATAGAAAAGAAATGTTAAATTACTATGTTTATTATTATTGTTACAAGTATTTCATTAATTAAAAGAACATTAGAGTGGTGCTCTTTACCTGATGGGGTCACATCATGTTCCTGATCTTGTCTTATAGCATCATGCTCAACATGCTGAACACCCTCTAAATCCTGATCTGGAGTTGAAACATGAAAGGTTACATTAATTAATACACCAATTGCAATTAAATATGTTTAAAAGCACATTAGAGTGGTCCTCTTTACCTGATGGGGCCACATCATGTTCTTGATCTTGTCTAGCCTGATCATGCTCAACATGTTGATCACACTCTACATGCCCTAAAGTTGAAACACAAAGGTTGCATTAATTAATACACCAAATGCAATTAAAGATGTTTAATTGTATTAATCCATATTGCATTTTCTATAGCACATGAATACATCCAGTACTACGATGCACACCATGACCTTCATTTGTAGGTTGTGCTCCACCCTCACTAGTCTGCATTCCAATGTCATGTGCATTATTATCATTGCTTGTCTGTTTAAAACAAATAGGAACACAATTACTTTATGGTGGAAATTAATATTGAATAGATTGCACAAGTATTCAATTTTAAATAAACTTTATTGAGTTTATTTACCTATGTGTTAGATGTAGTGGAAGATTGTGTTTGCCCAGTCAAGACTCTTAGGCATTCAACCAGGGTTCCATAACCTTGCTGGAAGGCAATCTTCAGGTCCTCTTCTATGGGCAGTTTGTTGAATTCAAAGCCCTGCATTTTTGCATAAGATCATGAATTTTGTTTCTATGGTGTGATAAAACCAAAATTGTTTGCAATTTATTATTTGGATGTAATATTTCATTTATTGATACTTACAATTCATGCGACTAATTTCATATAACCACCAGAGCCAAGTTTGTGATGCCCATATTTTTATAGTCTTTCCTTTGTTGCCTTTGATGTGTTGGGAAGCTTATGAAAAGTTTGAAATACATCAGATTATGTAAAAAGAAAGAGTAATCAGTATATAATTACATTGTTGATAGTATCACATACCTTCCTTGGCCTAGTGGTGTCTTTCCTTTTTTTTTTTTAGCCTTCTCCTTTCCATCCAACACTAGGTCCTTCCACTCCCTCTCTGGAATCATGGGGGGACGCTCGTACTTTTTGTTCTTCTCTAAATGTGACCTATATTGGTCCCTCACATACTTTAGATAGGTACTAACTTTCTTAAGGACCTTGGTTCGGTTGAATGTTTTATCACTAAACACCACAACTAAATAGTTAATGAGCTCATCTTTTAAATCTTGATTTTGGGCATTCCATCGTGTACGTATGGTGGGATTGAAGAGATCCAATGTAATATCACTTAGATGTTTATAAAAAATATCATTTCCTGCAAAATGATCATGGGATCATTAGTCTAAAAAGAGTGATCAATATGTAAATTTCAATTGGATTATATATAATAATAATTAAAAAAAATTAAAGTACCTAGGACCTTTTCTATCTTTATGGGAACAAAATCCTTGGTCACCACAAATGTGACCGAAAATGTTCCCATACTAGTAATACGGGAAGATCCAAGAAATACTGCTAAAACATCACCAACACTAGTGGTCTCTGCATCCTCAAGTACATGTCCTGGTGCATGTTCTGGCATGTGTTCACTGCCAAAGGGTGCACTACCCAATGTTTGCATGGTATGTGTTGCTGACATTTTAGTCGACAATAAAAGAATGGATGATGGGGTTGGATGATGTGATGTATGCACATGAGGATCAAGATTGACACTTGTACCAATCTCTACTCCCCGGGCAACACTTGCAGTACCCTGATCATGGCCAGCTACATCATGATGATGAAAATAATCCTATAAAAAGAACTTATATTTTAGTTCATGACATAAAAGAGTACAAAATATAAAACCATGAATGAAATTATGTTATAATTAAAGATCTCATGAAAGCTTACTTGCAAGTTTTGTGCTCTCTCAGTCAACATTTTAACCCTTTCTCTTATCTCATTTGTTTGAGGCACTATGAATATCAACTTAAGGATTTCTTCATTGCATTTTTTTTGGGTCTTCCTCATCATATCCACAGGGTTTGCAGAATATGTGATTTCACCATCGCATAATAGTGACTACACCTCCCTATGGATGCTCTCCTCTATTACTAGTTCCTTTCCCCGATCAGCCGAATGCAACAAGAATATTAAAAAAATTATCAAAATTAACCCAATAAACTCATGAAAAGAACATAATAATAAAACATTTTGCTCATATCTAATTTGCACAATTACAATTAGGTAAAACTGTCGGGTAAAAGTGCTTGAAGATGCATCACAATTTGTGCTCTGGGATGAAGCCTTACCCATATGATCAATGTCCTACTATGACAAAAATTAAATATAAAAACAAATTACCGAAATGAAACCAATAGACTTACGAAAAAAAACATAGTAATACAATGGTATATTGGAGTCATTAATTGGAGGTTGGGTAAAATGGTATATAGTACATACCACCCCCATAGTAACTGTGTTTGTATCTAAGTGATTCAAATTGTAATTGATTAGCAACTCTTCCCCTATAGGTATTGATTTTATCGCACATACGAATACATAGTTTCCCTTGTGTGCCTGAAATATGCAATTGGGTTGCTTATTTGTTGACCCAGGTCATGTACTATTTATAAAACCTAAAATATTCCCTAATACTTTTGGCCTTCTGTTAATGTACATAGCCACTCCTTTATTTTGATCCTTATCTTTTAGTTGTATATAATTTTTTGACAGTGCATACCTACGCATACTTCGTGTATATCGAAACAGTTGCTTTCAATCTTTGTAACTATAACAGGGTTTGACATACTCCATCAATTCAATAACTTTTTTGTAATAGACCTTTATGTTGTCCATGCAAAATAGGCCCAAACCATGTAATGATGATGGTGCTATGCGATATATCCTCTCGTTGACACAAAAATCAGTGTCTATTGGAGGAAGTTCCTTGGGTACCTATTGTTTCCATAGATGTTTGTACCTCAAGGGCACCTCGATGTTTCCTATGCTCTCATCATCATAAGAACATTACCCCCCTTCAGCAAGAAAAAATTCCATGCGTTTACGGAATTTTCATCTAACAGTTTGACCTCTAGTTGATCTCCCTCTTTTAAACCTACTACATGTCTTGCTTTCCTCTTCTCTTCCTAAATTTCCCTCGCTCGAGGAAAATAGATCTGAAAAATACCTATTTGGTGGTATCTGCACTCATAAGGATGTTGGATGAAGTTATTTCATGGTGATGTGATCCCAAGGTGACATTATTATTTATCTATCATTTCATCGCTAGAATTTGATAGGTTACAAGGTAATCAAGTCTTGATAGATTGCAAGTTATTGTTACTATCGTCCAAATGTGTCCATCACAAATCAAATCTACTTAATGTTTTAACTCCCAAAATTTGTAACGAGTGTTAAATGTACTATGGTCCACCAATTACACAACCAAGGCCTCAAATGTATTCTCTAATTGTAATCAAAGGACTTTTCTCTTCATTCAAGTAAACAAAATTGAAGGAAAACACCACCAAGTGGTTTATTGGACACCTACATGACTAAAATTAGTAGAAAATTTACATTTAATTTCCATATGTATAAGTGGTTAACGGGGAGAGAGTGTACTAGGCCTTGTTAAGTCATCATAAGTTTATGCTTTGGCAATAAAAATTGTTTAAGTAATCTTAAATCTTCCTATGTCTAATTGCTAGGAGACTTTTGGTATGTTTTAAGGTAGGATGAGTGGTTGCATCAATTTTCTTGTTCTCTATGACAAGGTTTCAACATCTTCAAATAGTGAAATTTAGTGCTCATATTCATTTGAAAATAAAACATTTTGATTATGTATTATGGTAAGATTTGATAACTTAAAAGAATTGGCTACCCAACAAACTTAAAGTTAAAATAAACTTTTTCAGTTTAAGGGGTTAGCACTTTCTTTCATCTTTGCATATTGATTTGATGTTTCAAATGATGCATTTATTATCCCACTTCTATCTATTATATTCCCATCCCATTGCAATTTTTGGAGGAGTTGATACCAAAATTTCATATAAAAAACCATGTTCTTGAAGCAATTTTTTGTGTTTTTATTGTTTTTCTGAAGTTCTTTTGTGTTGTATGGATCCGTACAAGCTTGAAATTCTCTCAGATCATTGTTGTGGATAAATATATGTGTTCCCTTTAATTTTCATTTGTTTGGAAGTGCTAAATCACTGTTTTGTGGGAGAAAACAATCAAATACAAGGACTGCCTTGTTTTGCTTGTGTAAGGGTTTGAGGGCTAAATAGAAATGACATCCACCAATCCACCCATTGTCTTGTAACTGTAACTTGGTGGACTGGTGTGCAACATGGTATGATAGAGGTTCATTGCATTTAGGGGTATGTTAAAGCAAAAACCTTGGCATTGAATTGATGCCCTAGGGTTGATAGGGGCATTTTTCTTGTGAATTTGTGGTTGTTAAGTCAGGGTTTATCAATTTGATGGATATCTTGGTAGAGCCATAGTGACACTATTTGATGGTCCAATCTCTACTTCAAAAAAAAAATATCTCTAACAACTCTAAGAGCTATAATGGGATGGAATTAAAGGAACCTTCATATTAAGGATCTTCTAATGAAGGACCTTTGAATTAAGGTCTGCATTTGAAGGTCCTTCATGCAAAGGTTCCTTTTATAAAGCATTTTGGACATGAAATATTTAAAATAAAAAATACCTTCATTTGAAAGTCTTGACATGGCATCATTTTTCAATGAAGGTTCTTCATTCAAAGGTAATGATGACATCACCTTAAATGAAGGTTCTTCATTCAACTAGTATTTTGTAATTTTGAAATTTTGGGATTTTTTTTTGCCTCATCTCACTAGTGGGACACACTATTGTTCAACCACTCATTAACAAAGAGATGAATGTGTGATAATAATTTAGGGTTTTTTCCTCATCCCACAAGTGGGACATGATTTAAAGAACTTAGCTAGGAATAATTTATTTAACCTAAAGTTTTCTCATAATGCCATCATTGGAAAAGTATGATCAAATGTCTATGTTCCTCTAGTAATCACTATAAATGTTTGTAAGGATAAAATGACTAAATATTGCATCAGGTAGGAGAGAATCAACTTTGAGTTCTTTAAATATTGGGTTGTGTGTGGAGGAGGTTATCACTACCAAGAAGGGAGGAAACCTTTCCTTACATATGTTTGTGGTGGAGGTATTAAAGAAGAACTATATGCCTCTATTTCCATTCATTAGATCTAGCTTATCCTAGCATATACTTGGGCTCCTTTTCCCCTATAAACTTCCATTTGTTTGAGTTTATGTTATGTAAGCATAATTCCATGCTATGTTGAAATATAAGAGGTGGAGGAGGCCAAAAATAAATAACCCCTTTTCAGTTGTACCTTCAATTTTTTTCTTATTATTTTATGTTTTTAGAAACTTTGTGGACATAAGATTTGAGGTAGGTCATACAACAAAGAATAAAATGTTCCCATCAACAACCAAGATTTGGGTAGATTATGGGAGTTTTTCCAAGACCTGAGGCTAGTCGATAAAAATGTGAAAGACTAAGCTATTTTATTTTTTGTCTTATCTTATACCATTTTACTAGAATGGGGGTGCCAATGTGGGAGAAGATCTTTGGAAAATAGGCATGAAAATTGCAGGTTAAAGAGAATGGGGGTGCCAAACTTACAATACTCATTGTCCCTTGGTCGTTGATTTTCCCTGAGTGCCCTCAACCTCATCCTCGGTGCTGGTTTGACCTTGTTTTCACTCCTCCATACTCTTCCTCGGTGCTAGTATTGACTTTGTTTTCACTCCTCCAAACTCTTCATCGGTGCTAGTATTGACCTTCGTTTAACTCCAAACTCTTCCTCAGCACTGAAATTGACTTTTTTTTCACTCCAAACTCTTCCTTGACACTGGTATTGACCTTTCACTTCTCCAATTTGATGAGCTAAAACTTGGTTTCGTTAGGTTTTAGAGTATGTTAATTAAATTCAAAATTATGACGCCATTTAGCTAGGTTTTAATATTATACAATATAGTTAAGTATATATTAGCTATATTTTACATAATAAATAATAAAATTATTTGACTTATTATAATTATATATTATATTCTTTAACAAAATTATTAAATACATATAAAATTATTATAATTAATAATTAATAATAAGTATATTTTTATATAATACAAAATATAATTAATATAATATATATTTAATATAATAATAATATTAGATTAAATTATATATAATATAATTATATTTATTATTATATAATAGTATATATAAGCTTTTACCTAATATTTTAGAGGATTTTACCATTACATTATAGATGGTTTACCATTAAATGGCACACCGAGTAAAGATATGATAATTCTCGTTTAAGACATCTTCAATGTACCCATTGCACACTTAAGGAGACAAAGATAAATATAGGGAAGAAAATATAGAGAGAGAGGAAGATAATGAGAAATAGACAAATAGAAAGGGAGACAAAGAGATAGATAGAGGTAGAGAGATAAAGAGATAAGGATGAATATATAGAGATATAGGGAGGGTGATTGATATCTCTCTCCCTATCACTCTCTATCTCTCTATATCTCCCACTATCTATGCACTTCCTCTTCTCCCCTATATCTATTGAGCTATCTCTCCCTCTCCACCCTTTCTCTCTCATTCACTCCATCTCTCCCTCCATCTCTCCTACTCTATTTCTCTTTTTATCTCCCTCTCACTCCTCTCTCTATCTCTTTCTATCCATATCTTTCTATACCTCTATCACGGTCTCTCTATCTCTTTCACCATTCCCCTAGCTCTATCTTTCTATATTACCCCCTTTCTATGTCTCTCCCTCTCCCTCTCCCTCTATATATATTGAGCTATCTCTCCCTCTCTCCCCTATATTCTTCTCTCTCTCTCTCTCTCCCTTTCTACATATCACTCTCCCTCTCCCCTTCTTCTTTCTATCCCTTTTCTACCTATCTATCTCCCTCTCTTCTCTCTTCCTCTTCAACCTATCTCTCCCTCTCTTCTCTCTCTTCTTCTTCAACCTATCTCTCCCTCTCTCCCCCTCTTCTCTATCTCTCCTCCTCTACCTATCTATATCCCTTTCTCTCCCTCCCCTTCTCTATCTCTCACCATCTCTCCCTCCCTATCCCCCCTATCCATCGAATCTCTATCTCCACCTCTTTTCCTTTCTCTTCCCATATATATCCATCTCTCTTTCTCTTCCCATATATCTCTATCTCTCTCTCTTTCTCTCCCCATCTGTCTCTATCTCCCCATATATTAACTAAGAAGCCATGCAAGCATACAATAGTATGTGTTGGTAAAACTATAATAGTGTTTTATTAAACTATAAGTAACACTTATCTTTCTAATGTCAAGCCTTATAAAAATAGTGTTTTATTAAACTATAAGTAGATTATTGTCACCACTATTCATTCCACATGAAATGCCAAATGTAGCAATTGTTTTGTTGCTTTTGTCAAGTTTCATTAACCAAGCTATTTAGTGGGTTGAATAAAGTTGTGTTATGACCCTTGGTCTCTTTAAAATAATTAAACAATATTAGGGAGATTAGGAAGGGGAGAAAACTAAACTCCTTCAAAATAGGGGTAGTTGTGGGTTTGTTGGTTTTCTTTGTATACTATATACTTAATTTCTAAAGTTATATATACATATAGTTAAATTGGAAAATTTGTTTGAGTTAATTACTAAATTTGATCTAAAAATGTTCAATACTTTAGATAAATTCAATTAGATATAGTTAAACTGGAGTTGTCATTTGAGTTGATAATTAAATAACGTAATAATCAATTAAAGCAAGGGACATAATTTTGGATGTGTTTGAATTTAATAAATTACAAATTAAAATAGACATAAATTACTTGAAATAAGTGCTTCATAACCCATCTAATCAAATCATAACCTATTAAAAAGGCAATAGGAATTTTCTAAAGAAAAGAACACTTGACCCAATCATAAGTGTATGGACTTTGCAGAAAGGAGTGATCCACCTTAGCAATAGAAACTACCTAATGTAGACCTGGGAGGCTCAACTCAACCAACCTATCAACCTACCTTTAAGAGGATTCCAACACCAGAGAAAACCTTGATGGTTTTAAACACCCATTTTGGAGTTATTAAACATACTTCAAGGGAAAGTACAAGTCCTTTGGACCAAATCACCAAAATTGCCCTTTCTTGGTTGTGTTGATTAGGCTAATTAGGCCTATTTTACAAAGAATCTAGCCTTTATAGTGATTTTTCACTCATTGATTCCCTAAAGAAAACCTTATCTTGATTATGAAATAATTTTCTAGATTCGATTGCGTAATTTTTTTTGCATCAACGTTTCGGATCACACTATGTGATCCATCATCAGGATGAAATCAAAGAGCTGAAGGAGAATATAAAGTTATAGACCAAGACCAAATTAAAAGGAGGGAGGAAGAGAGGGTTGCACAAGGGACTAGGAAGACAAGACAACAACCAATAATATTAATAATAAGAGAAGAGGAAAAAGAGGCTCCAATTTTAAATCAAAAAAGATAAAAATAAACCAAAAAAATTTGAAAAAAAAGGAAAACACAAAAAAAAAAAACAAACATTAAACCAATAAGAATTAAAGACAAACTACAACACAAAAAAATCTACAAAAATTAATGAGAAATAAATTAAAGAAACCAAGAAGGAGGATATGTAAGAACATAATAATATAAAAGATCAAAAGAGAGGAAAGAAATAAGAAAACTAAATACACAAAAAAAGAGATTAAAAAATCCATAAAAAATTTTAAGATAAATAAATGCAAAAACAATTACAAATAAAATTGAGTATAATCCATCATAGTCACATATGATCACATCATTCTTGACCATTTGATATCATTAAAAACCTCCAAAATCTAGTATTCAAATAACCCATATCATCAACAAGACAAGTTCCATTGGGGTGAAATGAAAAGGTTATACTGAACATATAGGTCTCACTGATGAAGTTCCATTGACAAGAAGCCTATCTTGTCTCACTGATCAAAGCAAAAGGAGTTGTATCAGCTAGAACAACACCATCAGAGTAAGATCCCTGAGTGAGACTGAGTGCATTTGTCTTGCCGATGAAATATCATCGCTGAAACACTCATCTTATCTTGCTGACAAAACAAAGAAACATACTATCACCAAGACAAACTCTATCGGAATGAGTTCAAAATTTCCTCCCGACCCACTATGTCATGCCGATAAGATTACATCGGTAGGAGTCTTGGCGGCATACTTGAGATCGAAGGAATAATCATAGGAGAGACTTATAACATCAGAAAAAATACTAAATGTCTTAGCGATACACCATGTCTTGTTGATGAAGACACAAACAAACCAAGATAGTCATCAGGGTGACTCTTGGTGACATTTATATGAATCAGAATGAGTTCAAAATGTCCTCCCGACCCACTATGTCATGCCGATAAGATTACATTGGTAGGAGTCTTGGCAACATACTTGAGATCAAAGGAATAATCATCGAGGAGACTTATAACATCGGAAAAATTACTAAATGTCTTAGCGATACACCATGTCTTACTGATGAATACACAAACTAATCAAGATAGTCGTCGGGGTGACTCTTGGCGACATTTATATGAATCAGATGGATAGATTATGTGATATCTTTGTAATGTCTCCCTGAAAAAAAAAATGTTTAATGAGTGTTAGTCAAGCTTGAATAAAAGGATCGCCCAAAGTTTCAATTGTCTTGTCAATAGAATATTTGATGTGACAGTGGGTAAATTTGAAAATTAGTTACGCTCATGTTCAAAGCTAGGACATTAATGGTAGTATTACTACCAAATGTGTCGATGATTTCCTGAATTGAGAGAAGTAAGTGAAGGCGAATTTTGCAAAGTTAGCAGTAGAGGAACATACAAAGGGCCAAAGGATCTTGCGGTCAAATAATTCTAAATAAACTTGTTAGTTCCCTACAATTAAATTTCTGGTTTTGTGATTCATAAAATGGAAAGCACTAGCTTAGGAAAAGAAAAAGGTAGGAAACAGAGTGAGAGTAATAACCCTAGAGGAAAAAATAAAAAAATTGAAGCAGAGAAGGAACCAGGGGTAGCTAGGAGGAAGTTAAACCAAGACTTAATTGATCAATTTCCTGGCTCAGGACCTAAGGGTAGGCGATCTACAGAACTTAGGGAAGAAGTGGAAAAGTTAGAGGATAAATGCAAGCATATACGAGACATATGGACCCCAATTGGGGGATATGAGTTGTTTATTTTTCATTACCAACGAAGGAACTGATACGAACTAGTGTGTAATCCTTGGAAGTTAAACCTAGGGAAACTAGTCTGCCCCAATGTATTTGTAAATGTAGAATTGGTGAAGATGCTAGCTACCTATTATAATCTAAAATGTAAAGCTATTTGTGATCCATCAGGAAAACCGTTTATACATATATCTGAAGCTTCCATCTGTGAGGTTTTTAACCTAGAGGGAGTGTGTGGTTAAAAAATTATACTTGAACAACTGGAAAAGGAATTCTAGAGGATGGATACTTTGTACAAGGGTTGGAGGTTGCCACTACACGGGTCTAAGAAAGATGGTGTTTCAGTTCCACTGAATGACAGTGATGGTCCCCTGTTCCATGTTGATTTTTTTGAACCCTACATGAGGTACACATATTTTTCAATGTGTCAAGTGTTGGGAATGGAGACCCCTAAGCACATGTCAATTGTACTCATGGTAGTTGCAGCTAACATCCAATGTCACAATTCAAGGTTTTTTGATTATGCTTCACACATCTTTAAAGTACTTGATTTAGGACTGATGGCAATAAAAAGTGGAGCTCCTATCTTGCACTTGGATGCTTATTCAATCCTAATGCATATGATATTTTATTATGAACAAGAATTGCAGATGTGGCCTAAAAAACTGAGGGTTGTACAATTTGATAAGGAAGGAAGGTTATTACTAGTACAACTCTAGACTACCACCTAGGATTGTAGATTTGGTAATTCTTGTTATCTACATTTTGAAGATATTTTTGTGAAACCATTGTACAAATTTTACAATTATCGTTGTCAATACTCATTGTCCGATGAAATAAAAAGGTTTTTAAGGCCTAAGGATTTCAATGGACCTATCAACCATAATTGGGGAGACTGGTCTATCTAGAAGATGCGACCATGATAAGAGTATATGGATTTGAAGATGCACCCTTCATTCTGCCCAAGACGGTGCCTGATAGGATTGCATATTTGGAGATTGTTAGGAAATTTGACTTTTTAGATGTTATGAATCTGAGTTCTTTTGGAAACCAGGCATTTATGCCTAGTACATTATCCTTCGATGATTTCATTGTATTAGAAAGGGATGGATATGATATGGTTCTCAACAAATTTCTGCAATACAACATGAATAAGGGTCCACCGCGAAAAGGATTTGATCCAGAAGGGTATATCGATTTTTCCAAAAATAAAATGAACTTGGGAGGATACAACCACATACCCTATATGTATGATCACTTGATCAAGAATTTGGAAGAAGAGGAAGCATAAAAAGTTGTTGATGAGTATAACAGGGGATTGCAAGATACAAAACTATTATCTTCTGATGAAGAGGCATCTGGTCATGGTAGCCCTAGTATACAATTGATAAAATTTCCAGATTGATAAATCAAGACTACAAGTATTTTCCTAGGGAACCATATGTTGAAGAGAGTGCAGATACTGACACAAGGTAGATAGCATATAAATTATTTGTGGCTGATGATGAATTCATTAAAAACTCAAAATTTAAAACCTTTTTCTATAAATTAAAAGGAAAATCAATAAGGGAATCAATGGAGAATATTACACCAAGTAATGAGGAACAACTTTTGAATAAATTAAAATCAAGTGTGGAAGAAGAAATGAAGAGCATGACCCCTGAGAAAGGAAGGAAATTATTAGAAGATGCAGGTGTCATGATCTTTCTTGGGTTGGATTTGAACTCTTCTTTGGTTTTTGATAGTTTTCTAAAGAATAGTAATGCCACACATAAACTCACTCCTGAGGGGGTAACATAGATTTATCCAGGATCTAAGTATAACCCAGATGAGGGATCACTTATGATATGGGCCCTGTATCCTCCACACAAGAAATCTGTTGTAATCGATACTGAAAAGGATTTTGGACATGCAATGACATTAAAATTTGGTGAGGTTGATCCAATAGCTACAACATAAATTGTAATTAATGTGGCCAAATTAAATAAAGCCCAAATCCAAAAGATAATCAAGGAAAAATAAATGTGTAATATTAATAACGAGAGACTACTCAGAGAAAATGATTGCTTGAAGGACATGATGGGAATCATGCTGGGATCCACAAAGAAATTGAATCATGGTGAAAGCTTTGAGGAAAGAGACCAATGGGAAGAATCAAATGCATACTCACAAGGTAAATGTGATGCACTCACTACAATAATAAGGAAGAGGCAGACCAATTTAATGACTTGGTTGAGTAAGCTCTGGGGAACACATTCAAACAATTTTATTGCACTACAAGAACATAAGAGGATAGATGGCAAGATCTGAGAGAATTTCTAGGAAGAAACCAAAGGGATGCTCCTGATAACATAGCTATTGATACTGCAAACCATTTTATGGAAAAACATAAAGACTTCCATGATGAATTTCAAGGTGATGAGCAGGGGATGATCAATGTCACAAAAAAGGGAGTACCAATGTTGTTAGAAGATGGAGGGGAACTAAAGGGAAAAGATAGATGGATCAAGGAATGCGAGACAATGATGCAAACAATTATGGAGATAGCCACAAGAAATAATTTAACAATGGACGGGGCATGTGAACAAAATGAGAAGATGTTTGAAATCGAGATAGCCATAAGGAATGCGCTGGAGGATGTTGATACACACGAGCGACAAGCTTACCGAGATTATCTGTCAAACATATATTTATGGATTAATAGAGCATAATTTCTAGTTTTTTGTTGTTGTTAAGCAAAACAAATTTCTAAAAGGACACATCCTTTCACAATTTTGATATATTTATATTTGTTTCATAATGTAAAACAGATATAGGCGGATAGGAAAAAGATACAGTAGATAGTTTCCAATGAAAATTTCCTTTAAAAGACTCAGATGCATGTATGAATTTCGATGAAGTTAATGAAGATGTCTGAACTTGTGGCTTAATCTTGGTATCAACTGTTTGTGTAATTATACAGTTATCTGATTGTCTCCATTTTGATGCTTTTATGCTATTTAAATTGATATATCAAGCATATATTCAGTTTACCAATACACATTTGATGTATTTGTGTGATGTGATTATTTGGTTCTTTCAAGTAAAGATTAAACGCTTCTAGTCAATTACAGTAACTGAAGAGTATTAATTGGATCAATAAGAAGAATCACATAACTAGGATTGTCATTCTATCTCAAGTAGAGTTTGTGAGTCATTTACTTGCATGTTTATACAATTTATAAAATACATCTATGTGCCAAATAGTTTGAATTATTGCCATTATAGATTACACTTTTCTAGATCTTCATTAGACTCCATACACCCAACAAGGCATTGGTCTCACGCATTTCATCTTTTAGTTTATCCATTTTATTTTTTACATCTGTTAACTAAACATATTCTAATATGTTCACATACACTTTATTAGGATTATATTTGTTCACTGTAAGATTGCCATTGTGAATATATTGTTGTAAACAAAATCCAATTTCAATACCAAATGTAGCAATTGTTTTGTTGCTTTTTTCAAGTTTCATTAACCAAGATATTTAGTGGGTTGAATAAAGTTGTGTTATGACCCTTGGTCTCTTTAAAATAATTAGACAATATTAGGGAGATCGGGAAGGGGAGAAAACTAAACTCCTTCAAAATAGGGGTAGTTGTGGGCTTGTTGGTTTTCTTTGTATACTATATACTTAGTTCCTCTAGGATAAATAAGTCACTATAGAAATGAAAGATGTTTGATTATCTACCTAATATTTTTTTGTGTTTTTGAAATGGAAGAGATCTACAACTCTATAGAAATTGCTATATGATAATGGTCAAATTATTAGACTATTTAGATCATTTTAATTGACTACTACATAATAGTTTATGTGTTGAAAGAATTATTTCCATTCTTTGTAGTTTTTACATTGGAATACAAATCATATTTAATTTCATGCCAATATACTTCTTTCATAAAGATATTTGTTTGATTTTTCCTTGCTATTTTCATCTTAAAATTTAAAAAAATGTATTATGTAATATAGAATTATTTTCAAATTGGGACAAAAAGGATTCTAAGAGATATATTTAATCATAAATATCATTTAATTTGTATGTTGTAATTTTAGTACTTTTAGTTAAAATAAAAATAACTTAATGTTATATATACATATAATTAACTTGGTAAAGTTGTTTGTCCATTTTATATCTTACATCTATTAACTGGACATATTCTAATATTACACATACACTTTCTTAGGATTATATTTGTTCACTGTAATATTTCCATTGTGAATAGATTTCTATAAACAAAATCACATCACTTAAGGTTGCTCAGTTCGCAAAGGTAGACCCACCTAGGTTTGGCAACACCTGAAGAGAAGAAGGTTCAAATCATTTGGCCTTGTTTGTTACCCTAAAATGTATCAAGAGATTGGAAACTTCTTGAGGTATTATTACCTTCATTTTTTAGATCTAAAAACCTCCAAACCTCCAAATCGATAAAAATATTCCACTTGTACGGCCAAATTCTTGCCAAACCCAAAAACCCTTGTTTTAGGCCAAAATCATGAGGGTTTATTGAATCTCCTACTTCCACAAAATCCTAGACCTCAAAAGAAAATCAGACATAATCCATTAGGTTGGAACATGCATAAAAATTCATAAAATCAGATCTCCCATATATATTTTATTGAAACCTAGGCTTGAACCTCTCATTTCACATGCTTTTCTTCACTAAACTCTTGAGGACAACAACTATACCTTCTTTATTTCTCATCCTACACCCTATTCATGCACCCTAAAATTACAACAGTATCCATGGGGCCTCTTACACAAGCTACAGTAATCACAAAAAGTGTAAGAGCCCCTTTATATCATGTTTGGACTACAAAACCCTCAAAAATAGGGTAACCGGGCTATATGCAAAGAAATGAAGCTTTCTAAATCAAATCAATGCCTTAAACCCTCAAATCAGATTCAAATAAAAGATAACACATATCTTCACAACATGGAATTGATTTCACATCAAAATATGTCTGTATGTGACCGTACAGTGCTTCAAAATAGGAAAAATACAAAAAAATTGAAGAAAAACAAAGATTTTGGAATGTCAAGAGCTTGTATTTTAAATCCTCAACCATCAACAACATTTAAAATCATTACTTTATGAATTTTAAAGTCATTTAGACCTCAAACACCGAAAAACCACCTCTACAACTTAATTTTTAATCTTTTATGATCACATGAAACATAAAACACACTAATTTCAAGGTTGTTAACATCACTATTGAAATGTTTTAATTTTTTGACGTTTCAAATGCATTGAAACTCCTAGGAAACCTCTAATACCATGCTAGTGTCTTGATAATAGCCTTATTATTGACATGACACTAACCTTGCACCCTTATAAAACCAAACTATTGACCTCCCTAATTATCATCACATGATTAAGCATAAAAGATGAGATGTAGGTGCTCCTACACCACTACCCCATCCAAAATTTGCTCACATTACAAAAAGCCAAAATGTTCCTCCAAGATAAGCTAATCAAATCCTACCTTATGTGTCTTAGTAATAAAATTGGAGATGATCCTAAAAATGACATTGCAAAGGGTGATTGGTCTAAATAATCTAAATGACTTTGCAATTATTTCACTACTATGATCAATGTGTCATTGATATCAATTTCGATAATGTCATCATCCACACGGATATAATATTCATGAACATTAAATCCTACATCATCATGATCTAGTTTCTCCTCTTTGACATCTTCATCAAGCACATCATCAACTAACTACTGATCCTGATCATCATCTACATCATCTTCTAGTTCTTCAGTATCTTTTTCTTCCACCACATTAAACTTTATCGACCTTCCTCTTGGATCATGTCTAACAACATATGACCAAACCCATTTACCTAGAACCTATGATTAAAATACCTGCTCAAATTGGCTTGGAAGAACATAGGGCTCATTTCTAGCTCGCTCCATCGACCTTGTATTAACCATGGTAAATCCATTATCATGTTCAATAAAAGTTCTCTCGGGATCATCTTCATTCAATCGTAGCCTATACCATAGGATGATGAACATAACTAATTTGAAGGACTTAAAGTCACACTCAAGTATATCATCCAAAATCCCATACTATTGATTTTCTGAGACTTCTGGATGTATGTCGCTTCTAGATGAAACATTAGTCACTTGGAAGACTGCAGTTATCCCAGAATCAAAAGTTTTCTTCATGTCATCCAAATTTTTGATTCAAAATTTGTGACCAATGCACCACATAGCCTTGTGGTGTTTCACCTGCAATATGGTCAGTTGATAAACATATTTATTCTTGGCCGAATGTATGCAAAGAAAAAAATCTCAAAATATATATACATCAATATAATTGAAAATAATTAAATAATATGGGTGATTAATATATTTATACATACCTATTTATCTCTTAAACCATATGCTAAATCAATTTCCCTTGGTGTAACATTGGAATCTCCATTACAATGAGCTTCTTTAACCAATGAAGCCACACCTTCCCATGTCAATGCGCGATCAAATTATTGACATTGTTCAATCCATATCGTCATCCAATCAAGATTGCTTGCGACGTACAATATACATAAAAAAAATGTAAAATGTATTCTAATTAATCTCCATGACCATCTTATAATTACCTCTCACTTTTCTCAATCTACCTTTCCCCATAAAATACTCCCCTTGAAATTTGTTAATGGAGTTGGGATCCCAAATGCAATCTACATGGATCTTTGCTACAAAATTAGGAAGATATTAAGTAATTTACACCATGGTCTAGTATACCATATATCCCTCCACCATAGAATCCTTAGAATGTGCTCTTTGTCTAACCAAAGCCTTCAAAAATTTCAAGTGACTCTCAACCATCCACATTGACCTTGTGTGTATAGGTCCACACAATTCAATCTCCTCAACTTGGTGTATGAGGTAGTGTTCTTGTGCATTGAAAATTATCGAAGGTAGACACTTTTTCATTTCACAATTAGATGAGGAATTTTTCTCTTCCAATAATTTATATCTTCTTAATGGATTTCTTTAGATGACACCAATCTACAAGTGATTCAAGGCACAAATATATTAATGAGATTTAACAAAGATATACAATATATTACATAACAAGTAAAACAAATGGAAATTATAAGATCTATACAATGAATTGAACAAATATCACTACTTATCTCATGTATTTTCTAAGATCATATATAACTTTCTTGACATTGTTGTCGAAGTTGTCTGGGAGAGATAGAGGTAGAACGTATTGCAACAATTATAAAATGATCTTTTCATTATTTTTCCAAAAGTAGTAAACATAATACACTAAAAACTACATGCACTATACAAATATATGTATAATATACTAGAATAATTACCTTAATGAAGGTATGCCAATCATGTGTTTTCATCCCTGACCCAAATTCACCTTTATTTGTTATGATATTGTTTATGTTCACAACAAATCTTGTGGGAAATCAAATTTTTTCGTATGACTTCTTTTATAGCATTGTTTTTCTATTCCATTAATAACCAAGGAAGGGCACTTATATTAATTTCATCTCCTTCGCTATTTAATTGAATGACATTTTTTATTGCATGATTGGCTTCCTGAATGTCACTACAAATTTTGACAATTTTTTCTTTGGCATGCCTTCCATCCAATATTTTCCATAGCATTTCTGTTATATTCTTTCTGATATGCATTGTATCAAACAAATGCAAACTTTGTAGCTACTCATAGTAGGGAGACCTACTAAATTTTCTGGGATAACTTTTTAGTCCCTGTGGAAGCTGACCATTAATACCTTGGTGACCTTCATGAAGCATATAAGTTAAACAAATTAGAAATGAAAATCATTGTCAACTACAACATGAGTAAACACAACACATTATAAAAATATAGATTCCAAACATATCATATATGATAGATAAATTTTTTGATCTGATGTATAACCTTGATGATTAATTCTATTATATTCCAACTTCCATAGGCGAGGTGTCATTCTTCATGGTTTTGATGTAGTCTCTTCTTTCCCATTAGAAATATTTTTTTCAGTAGTTTGATTCTTATGATTTCTATGGAGGAAGTGCCTATACTCACTAAACACCTTCTTTCCTAAACTTGTTGAACGATGAGATTTCATCTTTGGACCACAAATTGGACATGCAAATTTTCCCTTTGTTTGAAGACTTGCAATATCATATATAATTGGATTAAATATGTCAATTTTTATAATTATAAATAATGAATAGATTATTTAAAAAACATGCATGATATCTACTTCATAAAATTAAATATTTTTAAACTCATGCAGTCGAACGTTATAACATACCACAAAAATGTGTTAGCCCTGGGGCATCATGAATTGTCCATGCAAGCATTGCATGGAATTTAAATTGTCTTTGTCCTATTGGTCTAGATACGTCATACATAGTGACGCCATTCCATAACTTTAGTAACTCATCGATAAGAAGCTCAATATATACATTCATATCTTTAACTTGGTACTTACCTAGTTGAATGAACATAAACATTACATAATTATTATAACCATTTTACTGTAATATATAAATTAATGTACATGACTATTAAATGAAAAAAAAAAGTCATTATGCAAAAAACAAGAAAAATGAGATGCTACTACGTTAAAGAAAATTGATGTAAACAAATACCTGGAACAATCATTGCAAACATTATGTGCTCTCTCTTTATTGACATCCATAGAGGAATGTTATTGTTGATAACAAAAATAGGCCAGATTGGGTAAATAGATCTCAGCTCTCCAAATGGATTGACACCATCTGCTGCCAATGAAAGCCTGAGATTATGAGGTTCTTCTTTAAAGTGTGGCCATTTTTCCTCCATGTACCTAAATGCAAAACCATCTGTAGATATTTGAAGAATGACATCTCCACTTCTATTCCATGCATGGTAATCCATAAATTGCACTAAGCTTTCACACATAAATAATCATTGCATACATGGAATAATGGGAATATAACGAAGAACCTTGCAAGACACCTTTTTTGTTAGTTGATTTGTTCGTTATCTACTGATATGACATTCCAAGCATTCTGTTGCAAATTCATGTTGTTTATGATATATAATATCATCATTGGGACATGCATCTATTGCTTGATACTCCATTCCAATATCTTTCATAATGCTAGATACATTTCGGTATGAGCGAGGTAAAATATTTGATGGTGGTAACAAAAATTAACCAATCAATCTACAAAAAAATAAAAATTGTTAATATAAAGAATATTAATGGTACATATTTCATCATTTATTTACTAGTGATGAACTAACAACAATTAAAATAGATGAAAAAAGATGACATATATGACATACCTTAACATTTGTGAGATTGCTATGTTGGATAAACCATTCATAACCTTCAAGTTCATCAACAACAATACAACAAAGAGAAGATTTGTTTGGGAGCCTTCATAAAGGGGCTCGTATGTCTTCTCAAGTACAGGTAAATCATGAACATCATCAAATTCATCTCGATCATTATGATCAGTTGTGCCACTAAATGTGTCATGGATCAATGTATTTGTACCATCATCTTCAACTATGTTTTATGGTGCATGATCATCTTCTTCCATAGTATCATTAACTTCATCTTCGATATTCATAGCTCCATGTTCCTCCGCTTGCAAAACCACATTCTACGGGCCGTGATAATCTATATCATGTGCCCTAGGGTGCCCCACCTTTATAATAATGATAGACACAAATAAACCATGATCATGATCAAGTGATTATATATATATATAATGTTAAAATGATATAAATATAAACACATATAATGAACAACTTACCAATGGACGATAATCATGCCCACCTTCAACATGACCATGCTACCTACAATGTTTCTCAATTGCTGTGATTAAAAGTCTTCTCATCTTTAAGCCCTTGCAATTATTGTAAGGACAATAACATTTCCCATCACCCTTTCTTTTCAATCTAGCCCACAATCTATCAAGTGTCTCTTCATTTTGTTCTCGACTAATATTATCTGACATGATTTTTCTTTACCAAGCTTGAATATTTAGATCTTCAAAAAATATCAAACTCACACTCCAATAATTTTAATCATAGACAAGTAACAAAATATAATAATTCTGATATTTTACACCAAAAAAATTCGGCATGAAACCACCCCTGCAAAAGAGAAGATAGTTTGCAGTTAATGACCCCAAAAAACATTTTAAAATGCTAATTCTAGAACTTATTAAATTCTGATTTTACTGTGATTTCCAACTGTTAGACTCCTAAAATCAAAATATTGAACTTTCACAACAAAATCTGGAGATGAAAATTTGAAAATGCACAAGTCTAAAAATGAAATATGATGAGATGTTGCTTTAAAATATGATTTTCAAACCTGAAAGTACAAATTTGAATGCTATGACCAAGTCCTCAATGATGCCCTTAGGTTCCACTGTTGACCTATCTACCAACTATAAAATAGTTGGTGTAGGTCTAAGGTTTATTAACTACAATATCAAAAAAAATTCCTTAGTCATCACATTAATGGTTATACCCAGGTCAATCAAGCTATTTTTTGATGAGGGTACCATTCACAAATGAATTCTGGAAAAAGACAATGATTACCCTGAAATTGGCAATAATAGAAAAACATTGTCACAATAAATAATTGAACTCACTTTATTTATTTTCGTTGAAATCACTTTTATTTATTTTTGTCGAACACACTTTTACTTATTTTCGTCAAAATTTTGACGAACGTCGGGGATAAAATTTAAAAAAAATAAAAATTACACATCAAATATCACAAGTACTCGATGATACATCTCATTATAAATATTTCGTCAAAAATGTTCATCAGATTTAGTAGTCAAATGAGTTAGTGGATTCATATTATCCAAGATATATCAATTTTTTGATGACTATCCTAGGATTGGTTTATTTTAATCTGAATGTCTACCCTAGGATTGCTTCATTTTAACCTTATGCCAAAAATATTAATCTCTATTCGTGGACACATCAAAATCAGGATTAAAAATTACAATCTCTTGGATGTGCTAAAAGAACACATAAATGTGCTAAAATAGAGCATATATGTGCTAAAACAAATCACATGGATGCGCTAAAACAAAGCAGCTATGCGCTAAAAGAACATAGGGATGCAGTAAAATAGAGCAGTTATGCGCTGGAACATGCCTCATATGTGTTAAAGTAAGATTATGAAACTAAAAAAGATTATACAAGCTATTCTACCATGATTGTTTATGCTAAAATGATAAAGTTAAGATGTTATGCTATGCTCAAGAAATATAGGATAATAAGATTGCTAAATGTTGCATAATGCAACTATAATTCTCACGCTTATGCAACTAGATTAGATCCTTTTCAAAGCACAAAGAGGCTGTATTTATAGACTTTTGGAGGCAAAATCTTAGTTGGAAAAGATCAACAGTTGAAAATCAGTTTGGTAAGATGAACAGTGAAAGATTGAGAAGTTGGAGAGAAAGATGGAAGCTAGAGAGAAAGAGGGAAAATGTTTCCTCCTACACAACCTCTTCCATTCAAAAATGAAGGAAAGTAGCCATTTGGAATTTTTAGTTATGAGGAGTTAGTTGGTAGTTGAGGATAAATCCATAATTAAATAATTAAATAATTTAATTATATGTGACATGAATTTAGAAGCTTCCATAATTAAATATTTAAAATACTTAATTATGTGTGAGAAATGAAAAAGGTGTTTAATTAAATATTTTAGAATATTTAATTATGTGTGAAGTGAAGAATTAGAAATAATGATGAATTTAGAAGAAGATGTTTTATTTGAATTTAAAAATTCAAACTTAAAGTAACATGATAATTAATTTAAATAAATTATAAAATTTATTTTAATTAATTAATAGGAAGATAGAAAATGGTAATAATTAAATACACTTATTTATTTAATTAAAATAGAAGAATTAGAAAGTGAACGATATAAATAAATAATTAAATTTATTTATATGTAGATGACATTAGAAGAATAATTAAATAACTCATACTTAATTACTTACCAGACTTGATTTAATTTGACCATTTTTAGATGTATACATTTTTCCCCTCTTTGAAGTGATGTGTTTTACGCATTGCTTCAAAGAAAAATTCAAATAAAGAAAATTGCCACTGACTTTGAAAAATTGATTGATGATGTTATATGCCCCCTTGGGAGATAAATCGTGTGGTTTGAAGATTTTATTAATGATTCAAATATTTTGAATGATTTGATGTAGATTCGCTGATTTATTTCCCGAAATAGCGCTCAGTGTGGTGAAAAATAAAAATAACCCTACCTTTATTACCCCCTTAAAAAGATGGAAAAAGGTAAAAGTCATTGTCATTTGAATAGTTTCATTTTGGTTAAAACAAAGCTCTCAGAAGGGAAAATCAAGATGTCGATCCACTACGAGCGACACAGATTCAAGCGGGTGCATAGAAATCAGAGACCAGTTGCATATGGACCTCCGATAAGAACGTGAAATCAACTTTGTGAATTTTTTTGCTTGAATTTCGCATGCAATTTTGAAATTGTGGATGTTGGATTTTTTGATTTAGTGCATACAATTGCATTTTAGTGCATGCGAGCCCTCAATTAGCACATAGGCTAGGTAATTTAGAGCATCTAGGATAGTGCATATATGCCACAGAGTTGTGCATAGGATTGATAGAATAACGCATAGATCGATTTAACACATAGGCATGATAAAGTAGTGCAGAGGTTAGATCTTGTGCATACGATGATAGATTACCGCATACATTTAGGGCTTTAGCGCATATACTAGATTAGCACATAGATTTGATAGTTTAGCGCATAGGCCGGATAGAGTAGCACATACGCTAGATTACCACATTTACCCTCTATTTTAGTGCATTCATGGATAAACTAGCTCATATGTTGTTTTAATGCATTGATTGTCTGTTTTAGCGCATCCATGAAATTTTGCTGATTTTGATTGTTTGAAGATCAATTTGTGATTGCTTGATTTTTTTTCTATATTAGACAACTGATTTGATAAAATTGAGTAACATCAAGGATAATTGATTTGGTTTTGAAGAAGATTTGATAAATTTGTTCTCATGTTAAAAAAAATAGTAAAATGATTGATTTAATGATGTTGATTCTGATAAATTTTCTTTTCGAAATGAAAAACAAATAGTAATGATGAACTGATATGTTGTCGATGTTGATTTGATAAATTTTCTTTCATGTTTGATGAAAAACAAATAGTAAAGATGATGTGTTGTTGATAAATTTGTCTTCATAAATGAAAAACAGTAAAATAATGAGCTGATATATATTTGATTTCACATGATTGCATGATTTTCTAATAGATTGATGTTTGATATTGTGATCTGATTGATTTGATGTATAGGAGGATTTTAAAATCCTCCAGATTAGAGAGAGATTTCCCCAGACCTGGGAGATGATTCCCAGACTATCACAGCTTGAGGTTGGAGTGATTGCTAGATGTGGGTTGGGTTCCCTGCTTAGGATCCCACATTATAGGGTCAATAGGGCGTTGTTGACAACATTAGTTGAGTGGTGGCATAGTGAGCATAACACCTTCCATTTTCCCACTGGTGAGATTATAGTCACCCCCAAGGATGTGTATAAGATACTAGGGATGCTAGGGGTAGGTGAGCTTGTGATCTATGATCACAAGGAGATTGGTGGGACTTTTTCCTTACGAAGAGTGTTTTAGGATCTGAGCATTACTAGTTATGACATCCCATGGAGAGAGATGGATTCTGATTATGCCTCACTCCCTTCAGTGTTGGTTGGACTCATTGGTGTCTTTTTGTGTCCCAACCATAGGTCAAAGGGATTGTCAATAGGATGGGGTCAGATTTTAGAGTACATAATTCTGCATCAAATGAGGTATACATGGGGTTCATGCATGTTAGCCCATCTATACCATGATTTGCATCAGGTGGTATATATAGATGGGAAGAGTATATCTTTTGGGGTTATGCTCTTACATATTTGGGTGTGGGAGCATATTGCTATCACCCGCCCTCTTGCAGGTAGAGATCATCCCATTGGTCATCCTAATATTTATGCATACTCAGGTCCACTTGTCTAGCCTAATCTAGGCAAGTTGGAGTACTGGAGGAGGTGTTAGATGATATGGATACTATCATTTGGAGGCTATATTTCAATTGTGAGGCCTGGGACAAGAATTCTATAGAGTTTCCCAAGTACGACATATCCAGATATATGATCAGGAGGACCCCGTTCATTATTGAGAGATTTTTGGTCATGCGGGTACTTCAATAGTTTGGCAGGGTACAGGTTATTCTGAAAGGCATGGCCAATTATGCAAGGTAGAGAGAGGATGTTGCAGAGTGGGGCTCTTTCATTCCCTGTGATGTAGCCAAGACAAAGTACTTAGGTCTACAGCCAGAGATCTGGGATTATAGGCCAGACATTATAGATGCTTAGATGATAGAGGAGTATGCAACATACTTCCATGCGCATCCATTCCCAAGATTGATGAGTCTTGATGAGCCAGCCCCATTACTTGATGGACCAACACTATAGTGTTGACGAAGATAAGAGAGGGGTGAGGCACATACATAGGTAGAGCAACCCGTTGGAGGAGGAGAGGATGTAGGCGATGGTGATGATATGGAGATTAAAAGGGATGATGGGGAGGATGACAATGATGAGGACGATGATGATGATGATGGGGATGACAGGGATCATGGGAGGAGACCACCCATTTTGGACTTCTAGATCAATACTAGGCTGAGGACAGTGAGGATTGTTGAGCAGCCAGTTGCAGGTCCATCACACATTACTATCAAGGCCCCATCCCAAGAGCAGCAGGACCAGATTGATTCATTGTAGACACTGGTAAAGGCTCTCTAGAGCCAACTAGCATCGACCCAAGTTATTATCTCACAGTTACAGGCACAAATGGCACAACCACCAACCCTAGACCCATAGGTAGCTTAGTTGATTACTGAGTGAGACTGTTGGAGGCAACACTTCCAGCAGGAAGAGGGCATAACAAAGAGACTATTGAGATCTGTAGAGGGCACCTCCATTGGAGAGGTTATTGCAGAGGGCTTGGAGATTGCTCATTAGGTAGAGTATTATAGGATGAGATATTATGAGTCAATGCCCCTCGAGTAGAGGATAGCCTATACACAGTTGGGCACGAGATCTCACACTCACTCCCGCAGTCACTCCAAGAGTTTGACCAGGAGTGTGGGACAGCCAGGTAGACAAGAGATAGGTGGCAAAGATCCAACTAGGCCCACTACTTCCAGAGGTAGCAGTAGCCACAATCCTCACTCTAATTCTCCTCATTGATGACTCTGTATACATCATTATCGTCACATTTTATGTATCTCTCTAGACATTTGATATCATTGTACATTTGGACATGCATTTGATGATATTATATGATATGGAATAGTGATTTCTATATGCATGTGTCTTATATGATGCTATGATGGATGTTCATTTATGCATTTCTATTTCTATATGGTATGTTGCTTATGATTACGTCATGATGATGCATTATTTATGGATAATGATCTTTTTATGATGAATCTATCTTATGATGTGATGGTGATTGATGTCTATGCATATGATAATATTATTAATGGTGATGATGATGTTTATGACTTTGATGATTATGATTGATGAATTTTACATGCTTTTATGATTGATGAATATGCAAAATATGTTAAATATTGTGAATGATATGCAAATGATGTTTATGATGTTTAATGATGCATGGAAAAATTTATTGATTATGGATGTATTTTGTTCCTTTAAAATGTATGTTTATGTCTTATGATGCAATAATGTTGATGTGTTAAATGAAAATGAATGAATGATTCAAAAATCAATCATAAATGAAAATGCAATAAATGATAACAATAATGAAAATGATAATGAAATGATGGGATGATAAAAATGATAATGCAAATGATATATGAAAATATTATGAAAATGATTTGACAATGATACATAATAGTGAATGATTATGAATGATAAATGAAAATGAAATGATGATAACGATAATGAATGAATGATAAAAATGACATGAAAATGATATTGAAAATGATGTGAAAAGTTAATGAATATGATGATGAAAATGTATATGGTACGTTATGCAATGATGTGAAAATGACATGAAACTAATAATGGAAATGATAATGATATGATATGAAATGATGATATGAAAATGGTTTCCACCAATGTCCAAATGTACTCAATCTTTGTTCAAAAAGAGATATATATCTTTTCCAACCTACAAAATCGATTATGCAAATGCAAAATGAATGTAATCTATATGAATCATGCAAACTTACTTATGCAAAATGAACTACACACTACTACAGTTTCGTGAACCATCTTTATGCTTGTTTATCATCATTGAGCTTTTTGAAATGTTGGAAGCTAGTACAAACATTGATGGTATATTTAGACCATGATGACCTGAGTACAACTTCCATTGAGATTTGATAGTGCAAGATACCACAAGAATCTAGATATAATGAGACCGATATGACTTGAGCATCACTTGCATAAAAAATCAAGAATTAATCATTTTCCTATGCAAATTTGAAATGTCATCAATGATACTTTGTAGAGAATGTCCTGCAACAAGTTGCATAGTAATACTGATTAACTCACATACAACAAACAAAGAAAAATCATACTCCTTCCCTGTGACTCTAGTTCAATACATCATTGAGCCACTCAAGAGATACATGATGTCATAAAATTTCAAAACAATAGGTCAACTTATGCTTTAAGTGTTCCAACCATTTTATTCATATTAAGATCATCCAGTTTGTTTCAATTTCATTTTGTGACATGTCTGATAACTATTTTGACTAGACATGATTGGATATTCGATGTTGATCCGATATTTGGATATTTGATGCATGTCGCTATTTGTCTGCTCAAAAGCTCAAAAGTTGATTGCCCCTAGTGATTTTTTCACTTTGACTCCCGATTAGACACAACCTACTGCTAGGAATATAAAAAATGATCATCAAGCCATGATGGAATCCTTGTTGTCTCTAGGAAATTTTGTGCTCACAATGCAAATACGATGGCATGGGATGGATTTTATGTTGATACAAATAGATATGAACAAGCGATGAAGGACATAACTAAATAGATGGAAGAGTCGACTAAATCACAAATAACGCATGTTTTCCCAGTTTTCACCATTTGTTTTTATTGCACTTTATTAGATTTTGTATTTTTTTTGTTGTTACCAAGATGCCTATTTGCTAGGTTTTCATTAGGGAAAATGTGTTTTATTTTTATGCATCAAAAGGATGTCTATTTGCTAGGTTTTCACCTTGATGATGATTTTTCTAGGACATTTTTTGATTTTTATGGGTTTTTTCATGACTTTTTATGCTATTTTTGTATTTTCTAAACATAGTACTTCTTTAGATGGATGCCCTGTTGTTTGGTGTTTCTGCACAACAACAACTCAGATAGAATAAAATTTATCCTATCTCTCTTGAAAGGTTGGTCTCTATGAACAAAGAGATAACCTCAAGGTCTCACGGGTTTCAGGTTATGACAATGCAGTAGAAAAAACTCACTGATAAAATGTGAAAATGCTAGTAATCACAAGGGGTCTTATGCAAAAATTTTGGAAGCTCTAAATGCATCATATTTTAAGATATGGTGATGCTTTAATTTTTAGTTCTAACCATATAATAAAAGAAACAACAAAAGATGATGGTTTCAGAAGTCCTAATGTTAACACTACTTCTAAGATTAACCCTGCAAATGATGAAATACTTGAAATGGACCAATACCTTAAACTAATTTATGTTTGACCTAGGCTATACTTGCAATCTTTGAGAAAATAGTGCAATCTTCTAAGGTGTTAAATATTTTCAGGCTATAGGCATTCATTCAACAAGACTGAATGAATATCTAAAGTTGAACTAAGCACATGAATATGAGGTATAGGTTGACCTTGCACAACATTCCCATAATCAAGAAGCTACCCAAAGTATGAACCAGGGATTGCTACAACACTCCAAGCATTAAAACACAAACATTTCTAATTAAACCTAAGATATATTCAAACATTTCCAAGTGATTTAAAAGATAGAACAAGAATCATGCAAGATTATTCAATGCAAGAGAAGGCACTAGTCATAACACAATGTCTGCAATTTATATTAAATCATCACATTTGCAACAATTCCAATTTGTTACAACAGTTACTTTGAAATGTAAAACTAACTTCTAATCTTCTAACATGCTACTCTACTACTAAATCTACTGCTAAATCTACTGTTTACAAGCCCTCTGACTTAGTCTACTCAATCTGAACCGAACATTTACAAATGAGGTAGAGTGCCATATTTATAGAAACATGCCTACGTGAACTAGAGTTAGGGTTACAAAGAAGCTCGGCCACCAATCAAATCGGCCCCGACAACCAACAATAACTCACCATCCAACAATGAATGCAACAAGAGCCCCTTCAGATCAATCTAGTATTGCACAAATTTAGGGTACAACACCTCAAGCCACACCCACCATTAATGCTCCACCCACACAAGCAACAACGCATGTGAACACCAACATGAATATGAGCCATCGATCAGACCCAAGTTGAGCCCACCAACCAAATCTTCTCGCCATTAATGACCACCAAATGCATTGACCTTGCATGCAAGGATGGGGTTTCATCATACCATCCACAAAGTGCACTTGACTGCACCCACATATCTTGTCCAATCTTCAAAGTACACCCATTCTTCCCTAGCTCAATCCAACCTTCATTCAAATGGGCCACCATTAACGCTCAATACATCATCAAAATCCAAGCAGGTCCATTAGAGTTCCCAAGGCAAGAAAAACATGCACAAACCCAAGTGGAGGCGGAACCAAAAACAGGTAGAGGCGGAGAAAAAATAGGAATAGGAATGGAGAGGAAAATAGGCAGAGGTAGAAATAAAACCAACCTTGATAGAGGCAGAGGCGAAAATGGGACCAAGATGGGAAAGGAAGGGAAATAGGTGGAGGTGAAAACAAAACCAACCCCGGTGGAAGCATAGACAAAATACAAATGGGAACCGAACCATGAACTTTGATAAAGTTCAAAGTTAAGTTCCATCCCGGTACCGGCTCCGGTGGAAGAAAGGAAGACCGAAGCAAACCCAAAGGAAAGAAACCAACCCGAAGGCCTAACATAGTGAAACAATAAAGACACGGGAAGCAGAACCGAAATGGGAACAAAAACTGAACCATGAACTTGGTGAAAGTTGAAAGTTAAGTTCCATCTCAGTTCTACCTCCAACAAAATGAAAATAAAGGAAAATCGAGGAAAACCTAACAGAGGAAACCAACCCTTAGGCCGAAAACGGGCAAAGCAACAAAGAAAACGAGAAGGCAAGAAGTGGAGCCAAAACAGGAATGGGAACAAAACTGTGAACTTCATGAAAGTTCAAAGTTAAGTCCCATCCTATTTCCACCTCCAACAGATGAAGAAAAAAGTGAAGTGAAGAAAACCTAAAGGAGGAAAGTGACCCTTAGGACAAAACAAACAGAATGGCGAAGAAAGCAAGAAAGTGGAGCCATAACGGGAATGGGAACAAAATCAAGAACTTTATGAAAGTTCATAATTCAGTTCCATCCTAGTTCTGCCTCTGGTAGAAAAAAAGAAACAAGGAAAATAAGGAAAACCTAAGGGAGAAAACCAACCCTTAGGACCCAAACAAAAACACCAAGAGGAAAAAACATAAGGCAAAAGAAGACCACCCCAGAGAGGACATCTGCAAGACCCCAAAACCATCAATAATTGAACACAAAGGCACCCACAACCAAGGAAAGCACCAAAGACCAAAACCACAATATTTTCAAAGATAAGCTCAAAAGAGGGGGCAAGCCATAGAAACAGGCCCAAAGGGTAGGCCAAGAGAGGGTCCCCACTTTTAGTGGGGCGTGTGTGCAAAACTACACAACATGCCCTTGATTGGATCTTCAAAAAAGTCCCCTTCTAGTGTAGATAGTTGATATGCTCTACAACCATATGTTGCAATGATAACAAATGGAACCAACCAATTTGTTTTGAACTTTCCTTTCTTCTCCCGATATTGTTGATTGTTGGGATTTTCCTTTAGGACCAGGTCACCCAATTGAAATATTCATGGTTTGACTCTATGATTGTAGTAGTTCCAATTCTTGTAGGTGGGAAAATCTATAGTCTTCATCATCTATGAGTCCCTTTAGTGAGACTCAAAGTGAGGGTATCTCAATTCCAGTGGCAAGATTGTTTCTACTCCATAGACCAAGGAATACGGGGTGGCCCCTGTTGACATGAAAATGCTTGTTTTGTATGCCCACAAAGTTGGATTTAACAGAATATGCCAATCATGGATGGCATCATTTACTATCTTCTTCAAGATCTTCAGGATTTTTTTATTTGAAGCATCTGCTTGGCCATTTCCCTGTGGATAATATGGTGTAGAGAACCTATGTTGGATATGAAATCTTTCACAAATCTCATCAAAATATTGATTCTTAAAAGGTCTCCCATTATTAGTGATAATGGAGCTAGGAATGCCATATTGACATATGATGTAATTCAAGATGAAGGATGAAATTTAATTGTTGGTTACTATTGTCAAGGGAATAGCTTCAATCCACTTGGTAAAATACTCAATGGTCATGATTATAAACTTGTGTCCATTTGATGAAAAGGGGTGGATTTTTCCAACTAGATCGAGGCCCCACTGAGAAAAATGCCATGTGGTAGTGAAAGGCTCCAACTCTTGAGCAAGAGCTTGAATGAGATTCCCATGTATTTGACACTTTGGAAATTTCTTAATGAATGTGAAGGATTCCTTTTCCATGGTTGGCCAATAATAACCCATTCTCACAAGTTTCTTAGCTATAGTTAATCCACTTGAATGAGTCCCACAAATACCACCATGAACTTCTTGTAAGTCCTTTTGAAATTCATCATGTTCAAGAAATATAAGGAGGGTACCATCAAGACCATGTTGGCATAGGATGCCAGTGATTAGGGTATAGCGAGCAGATTGGCGTATAAAGTTTCTTTTTTGATTTTGGGACAAATCTGGGGGAAGATAGTATCTTTCAAATAGGTAAATATTTTACCATATAAACGGGAATCAAAACCAACTAGATGACAATTGATTTGGGTTTCAGAATTGTCATAAGTAGGGGAACACAGTTTTTCCACTAGGAATTCATATCGAGCTTGGTTTTTTGAAAATTGTAGTAGCAGAGCAATTGTAGCCATGGCATCTGGAACTTTTTTATCGATCCGTGGAATCTGTGTGAACTTAATCTCAGAAAAATACTTCTTGAAATCATCAACCATAATTTTATAAGGCATTAACTTGTCATCCTTAGTCTGATAATCATCATTGATCTGGATAATGAAAAGTTGTGAATCACCATAAACTTGTAGCTCTGTGATCCTCAATTCCAATGTTATTCTCATTCCAATAAGTAGTGCTTCATATTCGGCTATGTTATTGGTGCAAGGAAACATCAACCAATAAGACTTTGGAATGGTATGTCTCTGAGGTGTGATAAAAAGAATTCCTTCCCTCGAGCCATGTTGTGTATAATACCCATCAAAATATAGTGTCCATGACTGCTTAGTTGTTGCTGTGAAAACATCTACATCAGAAAATTCGATATGCATTGGATGATCTATTTGTAAAGGTGCTTCAGCTAGTTGATCTTCTATGACCTATCCTTTGATTTCATTTCAATCTACATAGTGAATCTCAAACTCACACAAGATCATTACCCATTTAGCTAGTCTACCTATTAAGGTTGCTTTGCTTAAAAGATACTTTAAGGGATCAATTTTAGCCACAAGTTTGATTGTATGAGATAACATATAGTGCTGAAACTTTTGGGAAGCAAACACTACTTCTAAACAAGCCTTTTCAATGAAAGTGTAGTTGAGCTCTTGACTTGGGAATGTCCTGTTGATGTTGTATATGGATCACTCTTTTCCTATTTTGTCCTCTTGTGCCAACAATGCCCCCAGGGATACTTTTGTGGCTGAAATGTACAGTATGAGTGATTCTCCTGGTACTGGTGGAACCAAGATTGGTGGACTCATTAGATATTGCTTAATCTGATTGAATGCTACTTCACACTTTTCTTCCCATTTGAACAAAACATTTTTATGTAAGAGATGCGTGAAAGGTATACGCTTGTCCGCCAGCTGTGTGATAAACCTACTGATGGATTGTAGTCATGCTTGCAATGACCAAAGTTGGCTAATATTCCTTGGTGGCAAAATCTCCATTATGGCTTTGACCTTCATTGGATCTACCTCTATTCCTTTTTCTGCCACAATATATCCTAAGAGCTTTCCAAATTTAACCCCAAAGACACACTTCTTGGGATTGAGTCTGACCTTGAATTTTTCCATTCTGAAAAATATTTTAGATAAGATATCTAGATGTCCCTCTCTTATGTATTATTTTTCTAAGAGATCATCTACATAATCTTCCATGAAAGTGTGCATCATTTCATGAAAAATTATAGTCATTGCTCGTTGATATGTTTCACCTACATTTTTGAGTCCGAACAACATTACATTCCAACAATAAGTACCCTAGGGACATGTGAAAGCGGTCCTATCTTGATCCTAAGGTGTGATCTTGATCTGATTATAGCCAAAAAATCCATCCATCAGTGAATATAGAGCATGCCAAGCTATCAAATCCACAATTGTGTCAATATTAGGTAGAGGAAAATCATCTTTTGGACACGCTTTATTTAGATCCCAAAAATCTATACAATTTTTGGTTCATCCATATGGTTTTGACATTGGTACAATGTTAGAAATCCATTCCGCATAATCGATAGACTGAATGAATGCTACATCCAATAGTTTCTTTAATTATTCCTTGACCAACAGTGCAACATGCAGATGCATCTTTCTGAGCTTTTGTTTCACTGGTTTTACCCCTAGGATTATGGACAAATGGTGCATGATAAGATTAGGATCCAATCCAAGAATATTTGCATATGGCCATGCAATGTTGATTTTATAATCCTCCAGGAATTCTATGAATTTTGGAATTTCTTCTTCTATCATTGATGCAACAAGTTGCAGGATCTTAATTTGTTTTGCAGTGCCTATATTGATTGCTTCTATTGGTTCTATAAAACTAGAAAATCTCTCCTAATAGTGTTCAAGGAGAGTGTCAGGTTTCTCATCTTTCAGTGCATTTGAAAGGTTTTCACCATTAGATCTATCTTTTATATTGTTAATTTTTCAGCAAAGAAACTTGGCACTCTCCTGACTGAGATTTTGATCATGAAATTCGCTGGTGGAACCTATTTACAGATTGGAAGAAAAAAGGAAATTTACAATGGTCTCATCATTTGGGAATATTGGGATATCAATTGATTTAGTTTGATCCCAATCAATCAGCTCAAGATGGACTAAAGGCAAGGGATCATCTGGTTGGGTAAGGTCCATGACTGTTAAGGTAATGAAACGGTTATCATTCTCGCCATAGGGAAGGTCTATGATGGTATCCTCTTGTTGATTATCTATCTCGCTTTGAATCAAATTGTCCCTAGTTGATTCATGGTCATCTTGAAGAACATAGTCAAGTGGAGCCCTTTAAATTTCTCTTTGTGTAAGCATGGGTGTATATTTTTGTCTGACATCCACCTGTTTTGTAAGGAAAAGAAAAGGTGCGAAAATGCTTTCCTAATGCTAAAACCATAGAGGAGATGTGCAAAGACAAGCTTTAAAACATTAAAACACTTAAGATGAACACATTTAGGTATCAAGAGTAACATAATTAAAAATATTTCAGAGATAACACCAGATTTACGTGGGAAAACCCTTTCGGGAAAAAACCCACCACACTAAGAGAAAAACACTTAGTATTACAGTAAGAAAATGATTACGTACAAAGTTACAACCCTCACTCTCTAATAGTTAGTTCACAACAGCACTTGAGTTTTCATGCACACATTGTTACAATGCTATTTTGGCATACAGTGAAAATACAAAACTCATCAACACCTCTTTTTCAGTATTCTACTACTCTTCTACAAATCTCTATCAAGTCTACTCGTCAAGACCGAGTATTACAAGTCTTCATACAACCACCAATTGGGGTGCATTAATTGCAATTCTTTACTAACATGCCAAATCGATCTCAGATCAGATCCACCTGCAATCCTACATCGAGCCACCCCTGCAATAAATTCATTGTAGAGAAAATACAATTCGAGCTCTACCAATCACAAAAATATGATCACAAAAGACTACATAATAATTCGCTTTTCACCAATCCAGCTTCTGACGATAAATGTTAATTGTAACAATGATGCAAAAAACAACCGATGAGAAATCACCACATGTCTCACTACTATTCATTCTACCACTTGACAAAGGAGTGACCAGTCAAGAATCCCTGCGGTCTAAGATCCCTTCGCTATCGCTAACTATTGCATCACATTCTGAGTCGACAATAATCTGATATCGCCAAAACACTAACCGTGAGTCCTATCAGGTCCCACAAGCCACGTGTTCACCACTCAGGAGGTTTAAAGGCATCCATGAGGGAATATCCAAGATTCCCATGAGCCCACCTGGGATGAGCTTCAGAGGCTGCCACATGTCTATCGCTCGCACACTCTGCTTGGCCTATGTGGAGGTCATTGGAGCTCCTTCCGGGAATCTCAAGCGGCATCCGCTAGATTCCCTAGGGTAATCCTAAGGCACAGACAAGTGTCCATGGCCAGAAAAACCCTTCACATAAAGAAGCTTAGGGCCCACCATCTCTTCACTTCACTCACCACTTGACAAGCCACCACGCATCATGCGCATAGGCAATTCCACTCCGTAAAAAGGTTTTCGACTATACCTTCTTTTGGATGTTGTGGAAAGAAGCCAACATCATCAAATGAAGCCAATAGCAATCATTGATGCAAGGCATCAACACATCGGTGAGACATGGAATTTCATTCCACCGATAGATGATTGCTCTACCGATAAAGTCGAGGCTATTGAACAATCCGCCAATTCCACACCCATCGACCCATCACTATGACAACCCTCAGAGTCTCGCCAATCAAACTAATTCTTACCAACCAAAGGGTTAAGCTGACCAAAATGGAACACTACATTAAAGCGTTAAGGGCATAGATTTGTCAAGCCTCTCTTAGAGGTCCAAGCTAGTAAATTGAGGCACATTTTCCAACAAGCTCCCACTTGACGAAGACTTACTGGCTTCCTCCAGACTTCGAATTTATTGATGATCATAGGCCCCAAGGTCCATCAAACTTGCACACCATCTGAACTTGTCCATGCTTACTGGCTTTGTCAAAGCATCAAAAATAGTCTTCAGAGTATCCATTTTCTCGAAAGAGACCTTTCCATCTTCCACCATATCTCTCATGAAGTGATACTACACATTGATATGCTTCATCCTGGCATGGAAAGTTTGATTTTTTGCCAAACAAATGGCACTCTAACTATCATAACAAATAGTGATCTTCCCTGCATCAAAACCAATATCAGAGCACAAGCAGTTGAGCCAAACAACTTCTTTGTAGGCATGAGTCAATACCATGTAGTCTTCCTTCATTGTGGAAAAAGCAACTATAGCCTATCGCTTGCTCATCCAACTTATTGCACCACCATTTAACATGAAAGTGTATCCACTGGTAGATCTTCTGTTGTTAATGTCCCCTACCCACCCAGAGTCCACATACCCACGAATGTTAAGAGTTCTTTATGATGCAACCATATTGCCATGGTAACACAAAGGACATTCTGAGGTACCTCTCATATATCTAAACACTCTCTTTACAACGTCCTAATGCATCCTTCCTAGATTTTCCATAAATTGGCTGAGTACTCCCACTGCTTGGGCAATGTGTAGCCTTGTACAAACCATCGCATACATTAAACTACCAAAAACACTTGCATAAGGCACTTTGTTCATGTCCTCCATCTCAATAGAAGATTTTGGATAGTCTTCAACAAATAGTTTCATTCCCTAGGTAACTGGAACAACTAGCTTCTTGCAATCACTCATATCAAATCTCTCCAGATTAGTGTTGATGTACTTACTTTGGCTGACCCAAAGCTTTCTGCCATTTATGTCCCTGGTTATTTCCATCCCCAGAATATACCTTGTTGCACCTAGATCTTTCATTTCAAACTTTGCAGAGAACTGAGATTTAAGATCAGAAATCATAGACTTACTATTTCCTATGAACAACATATCATCCACGTACAAGGTAACAATAAGCACATGATCATTTTCAATTTTATAATACACACAATGATCAGATTTTGATCTCACAAATCCCATAGACAACACAAAGATGTCAAACTTCTGGTACCACATTCTAGGAAACTGCTTCAAACCATATAAAGATTTCTTTAATTTGCAGACCAGACTTTCTTTACCTTTTTCAATGAGATGCTCAGTTTGGGACATGTAAATTTCTTCTTCCAGCTCTCCATGGAGAAACATTGTTTTCACATCCATTTTCTCGATCTCTAAGTCATATGCGGCTGCAAGTGACAGCAAAAATCTGATAGATGTCAGCTTAGCTATAGGGGAAATTTTTTATCCATAATCAATTCCCTCTACTTGGGAATACCCCTTTGCAACCAATATTGCTTTATACTTCTTAGCACTGCCCTCAAGACTAGTCATCTTTTTAAATACCCATTTACAACCAGCAGACTTTCTTCCTTCAGGCAAAGGTACCAAATCCTAGGTTTCATTCTTTTCCAATGATTCAATTTCTTCATTCATGGCTTCCAACCAGGAATTTGCATTGGGCATATTAATTGCCTTTGGGAATATTAATTGCCTCTTTAATAGTCCTAGGCTCCTTAGTGCTAGCAATTAAAGCATAGGCACAGTTTGAATCCAAAATGGAGAAACCATACCTATCAGGTTGTTGTATTTGATGTGTAGACCTTCTCACTAGCTAAGGTTGTGGTTCTTCATCTTCGAAACTCTTAGAGCTGCTAGAGCTCTCCTCAGTTTTAGGTACACCATGCAGTTCTCCCTTTTCTGGGGTTTGGGGAATCTCAACTGCATCATTCTTCTTTTCTCTTTGATTTGTCTCTAGTTGTGGATCAGTTGTAGAAGGTTTCAACTCGCAAAATATTACACTTCTGCTATTAAAAAACTTCTCAGTATCAGGATTCCAAAGCTTGTATCCCTTCACACCAATACCATAGATGATGAAAATACATTTAACAGCTTTGTTCTCCAACTTAGATTTTTTCTCATTTGGCACATATGCATATGCCTCACAACCAGAGACACAAACATTTCTCAGAGACGGCTTCTTACCAGACCACGCTTCCAAAGGTGTCTTATCAACAAGAGAAGAGCAAGGAAAATGATTTACTAGGTAACATGTTGTAGCCACAGCCTCAGCCTAGAACATCTGCTCCAAACCGGCACTGTTCAACATACTCCTTGCCTTTTCCATCAACATCTTGTTCAACCTTTCAGCAACTCTTTTCTGCTGTGGAGTCTAAGGTGTAGTTTTATGCCTTTTAATCCCATGGTCTTTACAGTATCTATCAAAATCTATAGAAAAAAACTCACCACCATTATCCATCCTCAAAGATTTTATTTTCCTTCTAGTCTGATTCTCTACCAAGTTTTTAAACTCTTTAAAACAACTGAACACTTCTAATTTACTTATAAGAAAGTATATAAATTCCCTTCTCGAGTAGTCATCAATAAAAGAAACATAATATCTAGACTTTGATAACGAAGGAACATTCACTGGACCAAACACATCAGAATGAACATAGTCCAGTACACCAAAAGATTTATGAGAACTCAAGGAAAAGGAAACACGTTGTTGCTTCCATAAATGCAGTGTTTACAAAAATCAAACTCAAGATTACAATCTAAAAGACCTTCAACAATATTTTTATTTTTCAAGGTTTTTAAACCTTTCTCACCTATGTGACCATGTCTATGATTCTATAGCATGGTCTTCTCTGTTGGGAGTTTCACCTCCATCGCATTTACAGCCAGAGAAGCATCTTCATCTTCCTCTATAGGAACAAATTTTCTTGACTTTATAGAGGCGATGCTACAATGAACATGACATGCATCTAGCTTGTACAGAGTGCCAGTATGTACACCCTTAGCCAACACCATTGCACCTCTATCCATCTTACATCCTTTACTTGAGAAAGTAAATTCTACACCAGCATCATTTAGGTTACTACAGAAAGTAAATTTCGAGCCAAACCTAGTATATGTCGTACGCCACCAATACCTTTGACTCTCTCATTAAGAAACTAAATTCTGACTCTTCCACAACCAACAATCTCTAGAATTGAATCACTTTCTAGGTACACCTTTACACCATCATACTTCTCGTACTTAGTAAACCAGTCTCTATGGGACATCATGTGAAAAGATGCACCCGAATCAACCAACCAGACATCATCTGATGCCTGAGTTTCCAAGGCTACAATGAAAGCATCTGCATCACTCTGAGAAGATTCACAGTCTGAAGAGTTACTCTTCTTCTTCTTCTCCTTACAATCCTTTCATATATGACCAAACTGCCCACAATTCCAGCATTTCACTTTGGACTTTTTACCAGGAGACTTCAATCTCCCTAGATATTTAGATTTTGACTTCTTGTCTTTCTTCTTACCTTTATCCTTTGATCTACCTCAAAAAGAAAGGGCATCTTTGGCCATCTCAGAAGACTTCCTCCGCATCTCTTCAGAAAATAGCAAAGCAACCACATTTTCCATCTTGAAAGTAGCAGTCGTACTTCCAATAGCCATCACCAAATAATCCCAAGTGTTAGGTAATGAACATAATAGGAGCATGCAATGATCCTCCTCCTTAGTCTTTACACCCATAGACACCAACTAAGAAACACTCATATTAAACGAGTTTAGATGGTCTGCAACAGATGCACCTTCTTCCATTTTCAAGGAGTACAACTTATTCCTCAGGAATAGATTATTTACCAGAGACTTTCCCTCATAAATATCGCCAAGCTTCTTCCATAACGAAGCTGTAGAATTCTCCTCATGGACATTCAGGAGTATAGAATCAGCTAGACAAAGTCCTATCAGACCTCTTACTTTTCTATTTGCAAGGTCCCATTCTTCTTGCTCCATACCTTGTGGCATAGTTCCAGACATTGCTACCTAGAGGTCTCTATCCACTAATAGGTCTTCCACTTTGAGTTTCCACAACTTAAAGTTTTCACCATTGAATTTATCAATATCAAATCTTCTTGATGTACTCACCATCTTAGATAGAACTAAGTTCTAAATTTGCAAGACTCCCACTGGAATAGTATTAGCACAAAAAATCAGCCCTACTAACAAGGATAACACAACTGGCCAGGCTTTGATACCACTTGTAAGGAAAAGAAAAGGTGCAGAAACACTTTCCTAACGCTAAAACCACAGAGGAGATATGCAAAGACCAGCTTTAAAAAATTAAAACACTTAAGATGAACACATGCAAGGTATCAAGAGGAACATAAATAAAAAAATTTCAAAGATAACACTAGATTTACGAGGGAAAACCCTTTCGGGAAAAAACCCACCACACCAAGAGAAAAACACTTTGTATTATAGTAAGCAAAAGATTACATACAAAGTTACAACCCTCACTCTCTAATAGTTAGTTCATAGAAGCACTTGATTTTTCATGCACTCACTATTACAATGCTATTTCGACATACAGTGAAAATACAAAACTCATCAACACCTCTTTTTCAGTATTCTATTGCTCTTCTACAAATCTTTGTCAAGACTGACTATTGTAAGTCTTCAAAAAGCCACCAATTAGGGTGCATTAATTTCAGTTCTTTACTAACACGCCAAATGAATCTCGGATTGGATCCACCTGCAATCCTGCATCGAGCCACCCCCACAATAAATTCATTGTAGAGAAAATACAATTTGGGCTCTGCCAATCGCCAAAATCCAATCACAAAAGACTGCATAATAATTCACTTTTCACCAATCCAGCTTCATAGAACCACCAATTAGGGTGCATTAATTTCAGTTCTTTATTGATACGCTAAATTGATCTCAGATTGGATCCACCTGCAATCCTACATCGAGCCACCCCCACAATAAATTCATTGCAGAGAAAATACAATTCGAGTTGTACCAATCGCCAAAATCTGATACAAAGGGACTACATAATAATTATCTTTTCACCAATCCAGCTTCTAACAATAAATGTTGTATTGCAACAACAATCCAAAACAAATTGATGAGAAATCTCCACATTTCGTATTGCTATTCGTTTCGCCACCTGACCAAGGAGTGATCGGTCAACAATCCCCACGACTTGAGATACCTTCGCTATCGCTAACTATTGCATCACATTCTGAGCTGGCAATAATCTCCTATCACCAAAACACTGACTGCTAGCCCTATTGGGTCCCATAAGCCATGTGTCTGCCACTCAAGTTTTGAGGCATACAGGAGGGAATCTCCAAGATTCCCCTGAGCCCACCTAGAACGAGCTTCCGAGACTTCAACGTGTCTACTTCTCGCACACTCTGCTTGGCCTATGTGGAGGTTGTTGGAGCTCCTTCAAGGAATCTCAAGTGACATCCGCTAGATTCCCTAGGGAAATCCCAAGGCACAGACAAGTGTCCACGGCCGGAAAAACCCTTCGCATAGAGCAGCTCGAGGCCCACCATCTCTTCTTTGTGCTCACCACTTGACAAGCCACCATGCATCATGCACACAAGAAATTATGCTTGGCGAAAATTTTTTCAGCTATACTTTCCTTCGGATGTCGCGAAAAGTAGCCAACACCATCGGATGAAGCTAATAGCAGCTGTTGATGCAAGGCATTAGCACGTCGGTGAGACATAACATTTCCTTCCACTGATAGATGACTACTCTACCAATAAATTCAGGGCCAATGAATAATCTGCCAACTCCACGCCCATTGGCCCATCACTATGACAACCCTCGGAGTCTCACCCATCAGACTAAGTCTCAGCGACCAAAGGGTCAAACTAACCAAAAGAGAACACCACGGTAAAGTGATAAGGGCATAAATTCGTCAAGCCTCTCTTAGAGTTCCAAGCCAATAAATTGAGGCACATTTTACAACATGTTTGTCCCTCCAAAATTCATCATTATAAATTGTGTCCCATTCATATTCATTTGAATTAGTGTCAGAATTTCCCTGCAATCTAAGAATTATTTTAGCTAGTTCTTCATGAGATTTATTTTTAATAACTTCTTGAGTTTTATTTAAAGCGACTTCTATGCATATGATAATATGATTAATGGTTATGATGATGTTTATGAATTTGATGATTATGATTGATGAATTTGATATGCTTTTATGATTGATGAATATGCAAAATATGATAAATGATGTGAATGATATGCAACTGATGTTTATGATGTTTAATGATGCATGGAAAAATTTATTGATTATGGATGCAAACAGTTTATGATGAAATGGATGTATTTTGTTCCTTTCCAATGTATGGTTATGTATAATGATGCAATAATGTTGATGTGTTAAATTAAAATGAATGAATGATTCAAAAATCAATGATAAATGAAAATACAATAAATGATAATGATAATGAAAATGATATTGATATGATATGCAATGAAAATGATAATGAAATTATGGGATGATAAAAATGATAATGCAAATGATAGTGAAAATGATAATGCAAATGATATATGAAAAGATTATGAAAATGATTTGACAATGATAAATAATAGTGAATGATTATGAATGATAAATGAAAATGAAATGACCGATAATGATAATGAATGAGTGATAAAGATAATGAATGAATGATAAAAATGACATGAAAATGATATGAAAAGTTAATGAATATGATGATAAAAATGGATATGGTATGTTATGAAATGATGTGAAAATGACATGAAACTAATAATGGAAATGATAATGATATGATATGAAATGATGATATGAAAATGGTTTCTGCAAATGTCCAAATGTACTCAATCTTTGTTAAAAAAGAGATATATATTTTCCAACTTCAAAAATCCATTACACAAATGCAAAATGAATGTAATCTATATGAATCATGTAAACTTACTTATCCAAAATGAACCACACACTTCTACCATTCCGTGAACCAACTTTATTCTTGTTTATCATCATTGAGCTTTTTGAAATGTTAGAAGCTAGTACAAACATCGATGGTATATTTAGACCATGATGACCTGAGTACAACTTCCATACAACTTCCGTTTAGATTTGATAGTGCAAGATAACACAAGCATCTAAGTATAATGAAACCGAGATGACCTAAGCATCACTTGTTTAAACATACAAGAATTAATCATTTTCCTATGAAAATTTGAAATGTCACCGATGATACTTTGTAGAGCATGTCCTACGAGAATTTGCACAATTTACTGATTAACTCATAGACAAAAAACAAAGAAAAATCATACTCCTTCCCTTTGACTCTAGTTCAATACATCATTGAGCCACTCTAGAGATATGATCTCATAAAATTTCAAAACAACAGGTCAACTTATGCTTTAAGTGTTCCAATCATTTTATTCAAATTAAGATCATCCAGTTGTTTTAGTTTCAATTTGTGACATGTCTAATAGTTTTTGTTACTAGGCATGATTGGATATTCAATGTTGATCTGATATTCAGATATTTGATGCATGTTGCTATTTGTCTGCTCAAAATCTGAAAAGTTGATTTCCCCTAGTGAGTTTTCACTTTCACTCCCAATTAGACACAACCTGCTACTAGGAAAATAAACAATGATCATCAAGCCATGATGAAATCCTTGTTTTCTCTAGGAAATTTTGTGCTCACGATGCAGATATGATGGTAGGGAATGGATTTTATGTTGATACAAAAATATATGAACAAGCGATGTAAGAAATAAGTAAATAGATGGAAGAGCCAACTAAATCACAAATAGTGCCTATTTTCCAGGTTTTCACCACTTGTTTTTATTGCACTTTTTCAGATTTTGTAATTTTTTTTTATTACCAAGTTGCCCGTTTGCTAGGTTTTCATCAACACAACAAATTTTTCTTCTTTTTTTTTTAGTGCATCAAAAGGATGCCTATTTTCTAGGTTTTCACCCCGATGAAATTTTTTTTCAAGACATTTTCTAATTTTTATGGGTTTTTTCATGACTTTTTATTCTATTTTTGTATTATCTATACATAGAACTTCTTCAAATGGATGATGTTGATTAGATCTTCAAATAGGTCCCCTTCTGGTGTAGATAGTTGATATGCTCCAGAACCATATGTTGCACTAATAACAAATGGACCCAGCCAATTTGGTTTGAACTTTCCTTTCTTCTCTTGATAAAAAATGGACTCTATGGTTGTAGCTGTGAGACATAACTTGATAACCCTTCAAGTGATCAACTGTGTGTTGTCATCTCTCATCTAGCAGTTCCAATTCTTGTAGGTAGTAAAATCTGTAGTCTTCATCAGTTATGAGTCCCTTCAGTGAGAATAGAAGTGAGGGTATATCAACTTCCAATGGAAAGATTGCTTATGCACCATAGACCAAGGAATATGGGGTGGCCCTTGTTGGTGTGCGAATGCTAGTTCTGTAGACCCACAAAGATGGATTTAACTGAGCATGCCAATCAAGACCGACATTATTCACTGTCTTCTTCAGGATCTTCAAGATTTTTTTATTTGAAGCTTTTGTTTGGCCATTCCCTATGGATAATAAGGTGTAGAGAACCTATGTTGGATATGAAATATTTCACAAAGCTCACCAACATCTTGATTCTTATAAGGTATCCCATTATTAGTGATAATGGAGTTGGGAATTCCATACCGACATGTGATGTAATTCAAGATAAAGGATGAGATTTTCTTCCCCATTACTATTTTCAAGGGAATAGCTTCAATCCACTTGGTAAAATACTCAGTGTGCGTGATTATAAACTTGTGTCCATTTGATGAAGTAAGGTGGATTTTTCCAACCAGATCGAGGCCCCACTAAGAAAAAGGCCATGTGGTAGTGAAAAGCTACAAATCTTGAGCAAGAGCATGAATGTGATTCCCATGTATCTGACACTTTGGAAATTTCTTAATGAATGTGGAGGATTCCTTTTCCATGGTTGACCAATAATAACCCATTCTGACAAGTTTCTTAGCTAAGGTTAATCCACTTGAATGAGTCTCACAAATACCACCATGAACTTCTTGTAAGGCCTTTTTGGATTCATCGCATTCAAGACATCCAAGGAGGGTACCATCAAGACCACATTGGTATAGGGTGTCATCGATTAGGGTATAGCGAGAAGATTGGCATATAAAGTTTCTTTTTTGATTCTGGGACAAATTCGGAGGTAAGATAGTATCTTTCAAATAGGTATAGATTTTACCATATAAAGGGGAATCATAACCAACTAGATGAAAAATGATTTGGGTTTGAAGATTGTCATAGGCAGAGGAAAATAGTTGTTCCACCAAGAATTCATATCAAGCTTGGTTTTCTGAAAATTCTAGTAGCGAAGAAATTGTAGCCATGACATTTGTTGCTTTGTTGTTGTTCCATGGAATCTATGTGAACTTGATCTCAGGAAAATACTTCTTGAAATAATCAACCATATTTTTATAAGGAATTAACTTGTTATCCTTAGTCTGATAATCAACATTGATTTGGTTAATGAAAAGTTGCAAATCACCATAAACTTGTAGCTCTGTGATCCTCTAGTCCAATGTTATTCTCATTCCAATAACCAGTGGTTCATATTTGGCTATTCTATTGGTGCAAGGAAACATCAACTGATAAGGTTTTGGAATGGTATGTCCCTGAGGTGTGACAAAAAGAATTCCTACCCCTGAGCCATGTTGTGTATAAGACCCATCAAAATATAGTGTCCATGACTGCTTGGTCATTGCTATGAAAACATATGCATCAGTAAAATCGATATGCATTGGATGATTTGTTTGTAAAGGTGCTTCAACCGCTTGATTTGCTATGACCTATCCTTTTATTGCCTTTCAATCTACATAGTGAATGCCGAACTCACTCAGGATCATTACCCATTTAGCTAGTCTTCCTGTTAAGGTTGCTTTGCTCAAAAGATAATTTAAGGGATCAATTTTAGCCACAAGTTTGACTGTATGAGCTAACATATAGTGTCAAAAATTTTGGGAAGCAAAGACTACTGCTAAACAATCCTTTTCAATGAAAGTGTAGTTGAGCTCATGGCTTGTCAATGTCCTGCTGATGTAGTATACAACTCACTCTTTTCCCATTCTATCCTCTTGTGCCAATGATGCCCCTAGGGATACTTATGTGGCTAAAATGAATAGTACGAGTGGTTCTCCTAGTACTGGTGGAACCAATATTGGTGGAATCATTAGATATTGCTTAATATGATTGAATGTTGCTTCACACTTTTCTTCCCATTTGAACAAAACATTTTTATGTAAGAGATGCATGAAAGGTAAACTCTTGTATACTAGTTGTGAGATGAACCTCCAGATGGATTGTAGTCTTCCTTGCAATGAACAAAGTTGGCTGATATTCCTTGGTGGTGGTATCTCCATTATGGCTTTGACCTTCATTAGATCTACCTCTATTCCTTTTTCTGACACATTATATCCTAAGACCTTTCTAGATTTAACCCCAAAGACACAATTCTTGGGATTGAGGCTGACCTTGAATTTTTCCATTATGACAAATATTTTAGATAAGATATCTAGATGTCCCTCTCTTGTGTATTATTTTTCTAAGAGATCATCTACATAATCTTCCATGAAAGTGTGCATCATGTCATGAAATTTTTTAGTCATTTCTCATTGATATGTTGCACCTGCATTTTTGAGTCCGAACAACATTACATTCTAAAAATAAGTACCCCAGGGACATGTGAAAGCAGTCTTATCTTGATCCTCAAGTGTGATCTTGATTTGATTATACCCAGAAAATCCATCCATCAATGAGTACAAGGCTTGCCCAACTGCCAAATCCACAATTGTGTCAATATTAGGCAGAGGAAAATCATCTTTTGGACATACTTTATTTAGATCCCAAAAATCTGTATAGATTCTAATTCATCCATCTATTTTTGACACTGGTACATAGAAATCCATTCCACATAATCGATAGACCGAATGAATCCTACATCCAATAGTTTCTTCAGTTCTTCCTTGACCAATAGTGCAACATGCAGATTCATCTTTATGAGCTTTTGATTCATTGGTTTTACCCCTAGTATTATGTAAAAATGGTGCATGATAAGATTAGGATCCAATCCAAGCATATCTACATATTACCATGCAAAGCTGATTTTATTATCCTTAAGGAATTCTATGAATTTTGGAATTTCTTCTTCTATCAATGATGCAACAAGTTGCAAGATCTTAGATTGTTCTACAGTGCCTATATTGATTTCTTATGTTGGTTTATCAAAATAGAAGATCTCTCCTGATAGTGTTCAAGGAGAGTGTCAAGTTTCTCATCTTTCAGTGCCTTTGAAAGGTTTTCACTATTAGATACACTCCTTATTTTTCCTTTTTCATGATCTAACACTGCCTTTTTTCAGTTTTCACCATTAGATCTATCTTTTATATTGTTAATTTTGCAGCTAAGAAACTTGGCACTCTCCTGAATGAGATTTTTATCATGAGATTCGATGGTGGAACTTGTTTCCAGATTGGAAGAACAAATGAAATTTACAATGGTCTTATCGTTTGGGAATATTGGGATATCAATCGGTTCAGTTTTATCCCAATCAATAAGTTCAGGATGGACTAAAGGCAAGGGATCATCTGGTTGGGTAAGGTCCATGACTATTAAGGTCATGACATGGTTATCATTCTTTCCATAGGGAAGGTCTATGATGGTATCCTCCTATTGATTATCTATCTCGCTTGGAATTGAATTGTCCTCACTTGAGTCATGGTCGTCTTGAAGAACATAGTCAAGTGGAGGCCTTGAACTTTCTCCTTGTGTGAGCATGGGTGTATATTTTTGTATGGAATTAACCTATTTGTCCCTCAAAAATTCATCATTATAAATTGTGTCCCATTCATATTCATTTGAATTAGTGCTAGAATTGTTTTGCAATATGAGAATTATTTCAGCTAGTTCTTCACGAGATTTCTTTAAAACAACTTCTTCTTGAGTTTTCTTTAAAGCAACTTATTTGGTGTCTTCACCATACCCAAGCTTGGTTTTATATTTTGGATGTGTTTTCTTTGGTTGAATGGGTTCCACAATTCCTTCTTTTCTTTTTCTTATGGGGCTAGTCCCTTCATAACCCATTCTTTGCATTAGTGTATAGCCTTTCCCATATTGCTCAATGGGCAGTTTTATATGCTAAATAGATTCATCCTCATATTTATATAGCCAATTGAGAATAGCTCTATCTTCAACTTCATTTTCTTGAGTGTTTTCCTTGATGAATCTTCCATCAAACTTGTTGATGGGAACTGAAGCTTGTTTTCCTGACGTGGAAGCCACAATAATTTGATGTGTGGAGGTTGTAGGCTGCCCATGTGACCTTGCAGAAATAGGTAGTTTTGAGATACATAAAGAATATTCTTCCACTTCGTTGTCATTTAATTGCAACTTTGTGCCAAATTTCTTTATTAATTCCTTTAATTGTTCATTGTGTTTTGAAGTAGAAATGGCTAGAGCCTCTCTATTATGTGGCTCAAAAGTGTCCTGGGTTGCTATGAGATTAGAGAAAATCTGACTGTTGTTATGATCCGCTAGTATGGTTATTTCTTGTCTCTCATAAGGAAATTTTAGGCATTGATGGTACATAGATGGTACCGCTTTCATCTCATGGATCCATGGGTGAACCAAAAGTATGTTATATGATAAGTCTCGATCCAAAACTTGAGAAAAAGTGTTCTTTACAATACGTCCCACTTTGATAGGTAACATGATGAGGCCCTTAGAAGCTCGTTACTCATCATCATATGTTGTGATTGTTATTTTTCTCCTCAAATCAATAGACTCTTTAGAATACCCTAAGTCAAGAACCAATTTCAAAGTACAAATATTTAGCCCAGCTCCCCCATCTATTAAGACACACCTGATTCAAGTTTTATGGACCATGACTTCTAGATAAAGTGATGATTAATGGGGATGAGTCATGGAGGCATCATCTTTCTCAGAAAATGATAGGCATGTGGGTGAAGACAAGTGTCCCACCATGGCTTTAAATTTTTCAATATCCAAATTAGGGTATACAATTGTGTCAATGAGAGCCTTCTCCAAAATGTTCTTATGTGCTAGAGATATCTTAAGAAGCTCCAAAAAAGAAATTTGAGCTAATGTTTTCTAAAATTGATTGACTAGATTATACTGACTTGGAGGAGGGATAGTTGACTTGGATGAGCTTCCTTTTAAAAAAAATTATTCCATCCCCTTGTTGTTGCATTAACTTCCTAATACTTATGCTTTCCTTTGATATTGATGACATTGACTTACTGGTCATTCATATAGATATGATTGATTGTGGTGTCATAGATGTAATTTACATTTTTTACTTTGTCACCCAAAGATTCCCCTTTTTGATAATTGGGAAGAGGGTCCTTAAATTCCTAATGATCTTCATTGGCATGATGTCCCTCAATAGTTATGGTGCGATTTTCAATCAAATCCTGGACCAAAATTTTCAAACCTTGGCAATTATTCATCCTATGACCTTTGCATCTATGGTAATCACAATAATACGAGTCATTTCATGATGGTGGATTGACTCATGGCTCATTATCTCTCTGCGGTGGCAATGTTATGGAATTTTTATCCAAAATCTCTTTTAAAACGAATTCAAGAGTTTTGCCCAAAGGAGTAAAACTCTATCGATTCGAGAAAAAATGTGATTTGGGTGGATTTGAATTTTGATTGCTGCTGAGAATATTATTGAAATTACCATGATTATTGGCCATACTTCCTTGATTGATGGCATTTCCCTGATTGAAATTGTTATTGCCTTGGTTAGTTGAATTTCCAAGATTGGTGTTATTGCGTTATATACCTGGCTGATGGAGAATGGTTGGCTTTTCTTTCACATTGTTGGGATCTACCACCTCATCATTTACAACATTCTTATTTCTAGTCCAAAATAATTATTTATCATTGTTGTTGTTGCTATGTGTTGATGCCAAAATTTGGCAAGGTAGCAACCCTTTGTGGGAAACTCGGTTTTAGGGGGGACCTATTGCACCAAACTAAGTAACCTCTAGATTTTTAAAGAAGTCAGTTTCTTGTCTTACCGGGGTTTTGAATGAGAAAAGAAAGCAAATATAAAATAAAGGATCTAACTAAGGTGATGCACCTAGATTTAGATGTTAGGCATGATAAATCTATCTTAGATATATGACTTAAGGGCCTGTTGGGTAGTCTATTGTGTTCCAAAATGGTAGAACAAAGATAGAATCCTGAATGATTCACTATATATGACATAAAATAAGCTTCATACACATTTTCTAGAAAGAAGAGTCCAAGAAATGATCTAAACCAACAACTCAAGTATTAATTTATAGAAGTCTGAGAATGATGCATCTAGTACAACAATGGCATAGTAAAACTTATCAAATATCAAAGAAAACATAAAGGCCAAACAATGACACAGTTTGTGAGTTCTTGTACAATAATCTAATAAAGAGAATAAAGGCTTGATTCTTCTATCTATTCTTCCATCGAAATCTGAAAAAAAGTTGGAACTCTTGGAAATTCCAGAACCCCTCTATGGGAAACTCGATTTGATGAGCAAGCAATAGGAAATATTCTCTGATCATGAGCAATGATGTTTTAGCCATGTTTTTTCCCTAGCCATTACAATAGAAAATATTTGGGCTATGAATGAGGAAGTCCAAAGTCCGGATGCATCCCCTATGAATGATGGTAGTGGTCCCAATAGACTAGCACTCAAACATGTGCCATTCAATCATGGTGGCAGTTACAAAACATGGCAGTTGCTGATAGTTGTCACGTGCTTGGTTTTATCGTGATTGAGCCCTTGGAAGATCACGTGGCAAGTGGTCGAGACCCGACACTCATCATTTCCCTTGATAGATGAAGAACTTGCATTGAATTGTGGGTTTTTCCAAGAAATGTGCATGAAATGATGTTATGTGGCAGGTGGTCGGGACCCGAAAAGGGAGCGATGCAAAGAGGCTCAAAATTTGTGAATGGCTCACATGTGGAAGCCCATCACAAGCTTTTGAAAAGAAACAAGATGGAAATCTTGTGAAGATCGCTTAGCTGACAAGTGGTGGTACTGGCATAGGTTTGTGCGAAAGGGAGGCCAACATTACCTTTTCTCAAAAGGGGGCATGGCCAATACTTAGGCAAAATAAACTCACCGAAAGGGAGATTAAGAATTTTTATGTTCACATATTTTGGCAACTCATTAGGGGCATTTTTCATGTGGAATGAGGAACCCAAAACTTTCAGGTTTGCAGACCAAAAACCTATCCATCAGGTGGTGTGGTCAAAGCTTTGAGAGGGCGGTCTCCAGGGGTAGCCATTCATCTTCAGATGGGGAAAATAAGTCATGCATATTTTCCTGTGCTCCTTGTAGCTTGATCACTTCCTTGTAAGGCAACATTGATCAAACGTCGACCCATTACTCGAATTGAAAAAGGAGATGTGCGATCGGTTGAGTGTTGTTCTCAAAATATTTCGTGGCAAGGGGTTGGCTGAAATTATGCAATGTAGGCACATCCCATTGCTTTTCTTTGATATTTACTATAATATGTTCCATTGTGGCCACTGGCCCATCCTTAAGGAATAGAGAAGGTAAACCCATCTGAGTTAGATGGGAGAACCTGGCCCTTGTGTTATTCATGGCTTGATCCAACTTGGTGACACATTCATCGACATGAAGGATAAATTTGTGGTAGTGGATCACCCTGTTGGTTGTTTTAGTAGCGGCCCTTCAGTTTTCAATCCTTGCATTTTCCAAGACCTCATCTGAGACCAAATATAACCTATTTAATAATCCCTCAGCCTCTAGAGCTATCTCCATGATGGACTGAGGAATTTTCTTGATCACCTCATGAACCCTTCTGCTAAGACTAGTTTCCTCTGCTGCAAAATAGATTGTCAGCTATAGAGTTAGGTAGAATGCCTTCACTTTTTCCCAATATGAGATTTGTAACCACTTGGCTATTTGTAGGAGGACTATTTGATCGGCCGAGGGTAAGACCGAGTCCTTCAATAGGGCGATCTCCTCATCCCTTCATTCGATATCACTTGCAAGCTTTGTAACATTTTGGTTTGCTATGGTGAGTTTCTCCTATAGCCTCTATGACTCTGTGAGATAGCTATCCTCGGCTCACTCTTTGTTTGTCACTTCCTACTCTATTGTAAATTTAAGCTCTACAATTTAATTTTCCATTTGATCATGGTGAATCTAGAAATATGCATCCTTTTATTGCATCTACAACTTTATTTGATGAGAATCCTCATCTTTCTGTTGTATGTCTAGCCCCAATTTTTCCAATTGGTCTTGATACTCCTAGTTCTTTTGCCTTAGCTCAGTGACCAGATTAGGATCAATTGACTGAAGCTTTACACGTTCTCCTTGGAGCTTTGCTTCTTCCAGCTCCCTCTGCTGCAATAGGCATTTAAAGTCAACCTCCATAGCCTTTTCCTTGGAAACCAAGATGTCGACCCTATCTTTCAGGTTTTTCACCTCCTCTTCCCTTTTCCTAAGCTATTCACCAAAATTAAGAAAGTCAGTGGTCACTACCCATTGTGTTTCTTCCATGAGCTCCATCTTATCCCATGGTTGGGCCATGCTCAAGTCAAGCCCTACGGTATACATGTTGTAATCGTCCGGCTGCATCTCTCCTTGCGATTTGTTGACAATCAGGAACATAGTCACAAAGTGCAGTGACTGTTGAGCCTCATAAAAAATAGTTTGTAATTTTGGCTCTACTGGCTTCTTGGCATATTTTTCTCTTCTTTTATGGGTTCTAATCACTCGTGCATGTTTGGTTTTGTCACCTTCCGACAAGAATTCAATGGGTGATCTGATGAGTCCACCTGTGAAAGGTGCACCAAGAGGAAGAGAGAAAGGAAATCAGAGGACATCAGTCCCGAGTGACTTCTTTTTTAGAATCTTGATAGTCTGAGGAAAGAAAGGGGTGATTTCCAATAATAAAACTATGAACCAGTAGGGCCTGAAGAGAATGGATTCATGATAGTCTCCATTTAATGGGAAGAGTGGATCGGCTGAGATAATGTTGTAGCAGGGGATGTATCAATGAAGGTAGCAGGGGCAGAGTACATGACGATTTGGGATATGGAATGGAGTGAGATTCCATAGAGGAGTGAAGGCAAATGGGGCCATATGAGAGAATTATGCAAAAAACCCTTATGTTTATTGAAGTAGAGGTCGAAATGCATAGGTTGGCATATGAAACGAGGGGTTCCACAGATACATTAGGGGTGACCATGGTCTGCAAAAGTAGAGGAGAGGGATCGAAAGATACCTGGGGTGTGGATGGCTGTGGTTCTTGATCTTTTATTGGCTCTTTGCTTGCATCAAGGTCTTATGAACATTTTACAGAAAGTTCCTCAGTTTACTACCACTTTACTGGTGGTGAGCTATCAACCACCATGGTTTTAACTTGTTTTAGCAAGGTTGTTAGGGTTCTCCTTGTTGTCCAGGTGCGAGTCAGTGAAGAATTTTCACTTGATATATTGACCCATACATTGGAGGAAACCTTAACAGGTTGTTTCAATTCCTTTCCTCTTTGTTTTGTCGAGGTGTCCTATATTTTTGCTTCTGTTTGAGCTCCTTCATTTGACTACAAATCAACTTCCTTGGAACTTGAATTATTTTCACCACTCTCATCAGAATCTGGATGCTCGTTGTTCCAAAAATTTTCAAACTTTTCATCCATCTCCAGGATGTTATAGGGAGCCTCAGTTTGTCAATTTTCTTGGCAGTATATCCAAAAGTTATTGATCTTCTCCTCCTTCTAGCCATAATTGTTCAGCAGATCATTGCATAGGGTTGTTCTCATCTTTTTGGTTTTGTCAAAATGCCTAGTCCAGTAGTAGAACCTCAGCCAGGGCGGCCGACCATCTTCAGTGGAAATGTAGACCAAGTCAACAATACATTGATCTGCATCTGAAACTAGATTCTGACGCTCTTCCTAGTAAGGTCGGGGACAGTGCATTACCTTGACACATTATTATGGAAGCTCATTGTTGGGGTTGCAGCTCCATTCATCGCAGATCCATATAGACCCAAGATGAGCCAACTTTTCCTGCAATATGTTGTGAGCCATCCTCCTAGCCATGACCACAATCTTGAAACCTATCGAGAGTTTGAAAAATCCCTTCTTATGTGCCTTCTTGCTGCAAAACGTGTTGTCAATTATTGAAATCTGATGGAAAACCTCCAGTGCCAGTACCCGGTCTATAAGACATGATGGAAGTCAGAAGGGCTCTTTGGTGAAACCATACAATTAGATGAACGTGAAGTTCTTTCCCAGAAACTAGTCACACCTTGGAACATAGTTCTGCATGAACTCAGTTTGGTCTAGGTTGAACCATAAGATGGTGTTGTCTCTTAAATCCTGCAAAATTGGATATAAGAAATAATTTGAAAATGCATAATAGTCAAATGTTGCTAAGAGGAGTGGAGTCCATATGGAAACAAGCTTCCTATTCTAATTTTCATCAAAGATAGAGAGCTCAAAATGCCTTTGGAAGAAGTCGGGGTTCTAGTGTAAAAACATATGTGCGAGGAAGGATGGGAACTGGAACCTCCATTGAATCTTGTATTCAGCTATTTTCCTGAACATGTCTTGATAAATTCAGTGAAATCATACCAAAAAAAAGAATATTGCCTTTGCAATTGAAAGCCCAATCCTAGCTGAAACTCTTGGACCTCCTTGTCGGAGTCTAGTCTACAAATGAACGCCATCATTGAGAATGTGTCCCTCATATCATCATGGAAGCTCTTATGCATGACTAGGATCTTCATTATCTTATTATGAGTCTCTTCATTGTAGAAATTAATTGTGAGGTCTCTGCTTCTCCAATAGGACTCTCCTTTTGTCGGAGTGAATTTCTCCATCTTTTGCACTTTGAAGCTTCACTCCGGGATGTAGAGCATATTCTAGATAGCCTATTTGCATATGTTCATAGTTACCTCTTGGCCTTCAATGGTGTTGGTCTCTAGGTTGAAGTGTTTGATGGCCTCATCAACTAATTCAGGGAAGTGGTGCACTAAAGGGACCATATATTGAGGCAGCCCACTGTTCCAGCATTTTTATGCCAATGAATATGGGTCACTATTCTTTTTCATCCTTTCGTAGGATTCTTCCCCCAGTGACTTGGGATACCTTGCAAGAATGGGGTCATGAATGTTCTCCCACTCTTCTTTAATTTGTTTCTTTTCCTTATGAGGGCTCTTCTTTTCTGCAACTTGAGTGTTCACCCAAGTTGGCTTCTCTGGTATTCCAGGCATGGCATAAGGGACATCTTCAAAGACATAGGTGCCTAGTGTTGCACACATGATGTTAAACAAGCTTTGTGCTTCTCCTTCTTGCAATTCTGCTTGGGAATCTTGAATGGTAGTCATCCTTTTGAAAATTATTTACCCAGGAAGCACACTAAAGCAGTATGAATAGAACATAAAACACAATGCAAGGCTCTGTATTTCAACACTAGGCAACCTTTCATCTTAGGTTTAACTCACACCGGGGCAGTGAATTCCCTGCAATCTCCTATGCTCAACTCCTTTTGCTGAAAATTGCATGACACTTGGTTCGTTTGATAGCCCTATTCCTCTTTAATTTCCTTTTGTGTGTTGGAGAATTTTTTATGTTTTGTCCTTCTTTTTGCATGCAACACTTGGAATTTCTTTGATTTCTTGCATTCAAATAGGTAGGTAATGACTACCTTTTTCATTTAATTTAGCATGTACTACTAGATCCCTTGTTTATATGAGATAAGCTACTTGCCCCCTTTTGAAAAGGAAAGGATTCATAATTGTATTGGTAATAGCATCCTTTCAATGCAATTTTCATGGGAAATTGAGTTGTCGATGTGATGCCTATCATCTCCTCATCTGCTTTAGCAATTAATATCCCTAAAAGTATGATCAAGCTGAAATCATAGTGAGTACTTTGAAAATATTTGAGTTCACCCTTGGAGCTCGAAATGGCCTATTTCGTGCCACCTAGCCTCTATCCGTATGAGTCATCACCTGGGACTGCCACCAATTTGCATTAATTGATTATCACTCCTTAAGCCTGCATGCAACAATTCATACCTATGGATGCAACCTTGCTAGAATATCGAGCTAGCCTTTTGTGGGATTTTTGAGTAAGCACTCAATTACCATCATGCTTTTTATGCAGGCTACATTGGATATTTCTATAAATAAGCCCTAATGCAGTAGCAAAATAATACTTAGTGTTTTTTAGAAAAAGCAACATTCGGTGATTGGATAGGTTTAAAGTTTGTATAGCGATAGTTTTTGAGTGTTCTAAGTAGAGGCTGACATAATGAATACTCTAATTAGGTTAGTGTGCAACAAGGATCAAACAAATCTCTTGGGAGAGATATTGAGTAGGCGCATGAAACGTATGAAAAATAATAAACATTCACTGGCTATCATAGCCATCAAGTGGGTCCTAGGTAGAGATTGCATTGAATATGAGGACAAATATGGAGTAAACATTGATATCAGTTCACACTTCATTGCTTCACTTCTTGATGCACAAGCTCTAAAATCTATGATTCTTTGTTTGGAAATTTAGATTTTCCCAAAGAAGTACCTCGGGGGTCTTGGTGAGGTGGTGTATGGCCTGGGACATCCAATTGCGAGTGACATGAGGAAGCATGTTGAAGAAGATGCAATGGTGTCATGGGTACCATTCTTGAATGTTTTTTGGCTTCAATCACTCATAGAGCATCGTGACAAGGCCACCCGTGCATGCTATTTCCTATTGTGTTGCTACAACGTCGTGTTGTATTATGATGTGCATTGGTATACCAATTTCAAGAATCATGTGTTCCCTCCACCACTCATCATGGGTGTTGATGCTGCTTTCGCCACAGGTCCTACCACTGCTAACAATCTTCTCATTTCTCACGATAATGTTCCAATCGATGAAGACAATACCCGTAATGCAGAGATATAAAATTTGGCACGCCTTTTCTCTTTTATATATATACGCTAGAAAGGAGGCTCGCACATATATATGTAATGAAGTCGTGCATGTGTTCATGTTTTTGAATGTTTGGCTGGAGGGCCATTTTGACAATGTTTTATCACAACATATATATATAATATATTTGCTTATATTTAAACCTCTTTGTCTTCTTTCTTTTGTTTTTGCAACATGGGTTGAAGCTTTGGCATCTGAATTTCAATTTTGCAACCTGAGTGGCATGATTTTTCTTTGTTCTTGTAATAATAGGCCTCATGAAATTTTCCTCGCTCATCATGTAACTATGAAAAATGTATTAAAAGAACCGACTGACAAAACACGAAAAGGAAAACTAATTACACTTTTACAAATTTACACTTGCATAAAACAACTGTAGCTTAATTGAATAGTTTTAAGTGAGTTCTGTTGACCAGAATCCCAAGTGGATCTTGTTCCATATTTTCTAATTCAAATGCATTTCTTTGTTTGCACTGAATTATTTTGAAAGGACCCTCCCACAGCTTGTCAAATTTTCCAAGTTGTCTAGGCTTTGCAGCTCTTTCATTAAACTTTAGTACCAAGTCTCCGTATTTTAGACCTTGGTCTGAAGCCTTCTTGTCAAACCATTTCTTAACCACCCACTGGAAATTAGTCATGGCTATTAAGGATTTCTCCCGTTCTCTTGCACCTCTAGTAATTTGGCCAACTAAACTTCCATAGCCCTATTCTCCTCAATCTCTAAAGACTTAAGTAGTTTTAGCACAGGTATCTCTATAGAGATAGGAAACAATGCTTCCATCCCGTATACTAGCTCATATGGTGAGGTATTTAATGCTTGTTTAGGAGTTATGTGATTTTCCCATAACATTGTTCGGAGATGCTTATGCCATTATTTCTCATGAACAGAACTGATCCTTTTGATGAGTCTGATTAGATTATTATTGGTTGACTCAGCCAAGCCATTCCCCTTCGAGTAATAGTTTGATGATGTTTTCAAGAATATTCCATGCATAAGCATGCTCTAACATACCTTAGAGCCTAGGAAGGTTGTTGCATTGTTTGAGATGATGGTCTTCAACGGGCCAAATCTTGTCACTAGCCCCTCGAGAAAATCCATAATTTATGCTTTTGTTGCATTCTTTAGGGGTATGGCTTCAGTCCACCTCATAAAGTAGTTTGTAGCTATAAGAATCCATTTATGGCCGAAGTTTGATGTTGGGTTGATTATTCATATGAAGTCTAGCCCCCATTACGTGAATGGTTCATCTGACACTATCAGATTGAGAGGCATAGCAAAAATTTGTCTCCTCCTTGCGTAGAATTGGAATTCTTTGTAGGTCTTTATCATTTTGTAGGAATCATTGAACAATGGTGGCCAGAAGTACCCAACATGCAATATTTTTATGGTGGTAGTTTTTGAAGAGAAGTGTCCACCTTTGGGGCTGATGTGGAATGTGTCAAGGATTTTCCTTGCTTGCTCCATAGTGACGCATTGTAACAGGACACCATTGAAATTTATTCCTAAAGAGAACCCCTTCAATGAGTGCATATCCGCTATTCTGTAATCGGTAGAACTTTCTTTTCTACAAAGGAAGGCCTAACGAATATTTTCTAGTGTGCATAAATCTTGTCCTATCTATTAGCCAGTATCCTTTGGGTTCTGATTCATTTATCAGGATCGACTCTGCTTGTTTTGCTTTTGTTTCTACTTCCTCGATGTGCACCAAATATTCACACGACCATCTCTCTTTGACAACCTTCATGGGCCTGACCTCGATGTCATATTCCAAGATCTTGGTGATCAAGTTGGCCCTTTTTTTAGTGATCTCTCCCTCCATGATATATTTGCGCACACTGGAGTGTGCAACATAGACGATCACCTTTTTACAACATATCATATTTTGGAACTTTTTAATCCCCTTTATGATTGCAAACACTTGTCTTTCGATGAAGTTATAGTTCACTTCATATTCCTTCAAGGTCTGGGAGTGAAATGCTATCAGGTGTTCTCCCTTTCCTTCATTATCCTTCTGATTCAGGATAGTGGTGATGCTTGTCTTGCTACTGAAAACATACATCATGAAATATTTGGACAAGTACGGATTTACCAGCACAGGGGCTAAGAAAATATCATCCTTTACCTTCTTGAAGGCTTCTTTTGCTTCCTTTGTCCACTTGAATAATTGATCCTTCTTTAGCATTAGAGTGATTGGCTGAATTATTCCTACAAAATCATAGATGAATTTGCTTACAAAATTTACCTTTCCTAGAAAGGACTGAACTCCCTTTTTTTTACTAGAAGGGGGAGTTCTCTGATTTCTTTTACTCTTTTAGGATCAATAGCAATCCCATCTCTGGACACTACATGCCCTAGTAGCTTGCCTTGCGATATGCTAAAAACACACTTTTTGGGGTTCAAGGATGCCCTAAACTCTTTTCATTTCTTGAAAACCAATTCCAGATGATCAAAATGGTCATATTTTGACTTGGAAAACACATTTAGGTCATCTAAATAGATGATAATGATTTTATTGATGAGTATGTTGAAGGTGATATCCATTGACCGTTGGAAGGTAGCTCCTGCATTTGATTGGCCAAAAGGTATTTTTGCATATGTGAATGTCCCCATTTATTGGTGAATATGGTTTTGTATTGGTCTTCTTCTTTTACCCGAACCTGATTATAGCTCAAGAAGCCATCCAGTAGAGAAAAAATTTATGAACCTGCCACATTCTGCAAAATGGATTCCATAGAAGGCAACATATAATGATCTTATAATGATGCTCTGTTCAGGTCACAAAATTCAACATAGAGATGAATGTCTTCATTCTTCTTTGGACTAGCAGAAGGTTAGATACCCAGGTATTTTTTTTGATAGGAAATACAATCCTTGACTGGATCATCTTCCCTAGCTCTTGTGCCATCAAGTCTACAATCTTCAGATTGATAGGCCTTTGTTTTTTTCGAACAAGTTTAGCACCCTTCGTGAGTTCAATGGTATGTTGGATGATACCAGGATCATACCCTCTTAGGTCATCATTGTTAGAATCCAAGATCACCTGCATGCAATAACCTATTACATGCAAAAGACATTCAGAACAAAACAAGATCTGTAAACCTCAAAGTGTAAAATGCATTATTAGAATCTCCATTATTACAAAGAGATCAATCTTTATGAAGGAGATCAAGAAACCCTAAAGGGGAAACCCTAAATGAAACCCTAGTGTGCACACTTAATAATTAATAAATAATTATTAATGTGCCTAAGTTTAGCTTAAGCAACTAGATGAATAAGTGACTTAATTAATTAACCAGTATGATATAATTAATTAAGCATAATAACTTATTACTCTAACACCCCCCCTTAAGATGAACTTAGGAAGAAGCTAAAACACTAGAAGAAGATGCATGCAAGAAAAGATGGGTCCCGGCAACTAGGCCTAATCAGGTACCCATTTACAAATGCAAGAAAGAGGTAGAGGAGGAAAACCCAATGGGACAAAACCACCCTACAATGATATGACATGCTGCAAAGAAGCACTGGAAGAACACTGTAGAGTAACACTGGAACCACAATCTGGCAAGCAAGGAAAGATACTTCTGTCTACAAGAAACCATATCGGAATCATAATGATGCAACAGTAGACCCGATGCCATGGAACACTCGAAAAATCCAAATGAGAACAATGTTGAAATCTATGAAGCAGCAGTCGATTATTAAATGATGTATCACTGAAAATGAAGTGCAAAGATGCAAGAGGCACTCTCCCAACTGTCAAAATATCCAAGTAATCCCCAAAACACCCATCAGGCCAAATCTAGATTAATGAAAAACCTAGGATAGATATAGAAAAAATTGCATGGCAGCAACATAAAGCTCCTCAATACCTTTCCAACGCCACAAAGATAGCAAAAATCGGAGATCGTGGCAAAAAGTTATGAGCTCGGAAGCATAAAAAGTACATCTGACTTCAACCAGCAATAAATGCAGTAAAACAGGAAAAAACTGAAAAATAAACCACACCAAATGAAAGTACTCGGAACCAGCTTTCCGGCAATATCTCATTTGCCCGATTTCGATACCGTATGCCCAAGTTATGCAAAAAAGAAAAAAAACTGCTTCTTTAGAGAAAACTAAGGTTAGGAGGGGACAAACAAGGTGCCGTACGGGCGCTAACGTCAGCACTTCACTGCAAAAAATTTGACGGCCTTCTGGCCATCGGCGCAAAATTTCGGCCCCCTGCAAAAAAAATTTGGTAGAGCCCCTGGTCGCTGATATGACCAGGGGCTTGGACCTGGAGTTGGCTGGGGCCGGGCGCGGAGCTCCCGGTCCCCCATATGATCTCAGACTACGCTGGAGGGCCCACGGGGGCTGACTGGGACCGACGGCCGGATGGGGGAGCCATCGGTGGTTGGCGGTGCACGGGTGGTGCAGCGGTGGCCGCCTAGTGGAGCAGTGGCGGCGGGACCATTTTAACTGGCCACGCAAAACCTCATGCGCCAAATTGAATTTTTTTTCACGATTTTCGAAAAAATTGCCTCATGAAGCATGCTGGGGAGGCCGTACGGCTTCCCTGGCAAAAAATTTTTTGCCTCAGAAACCAACTGCTCAAAAATGGATGATTTGATAGGCGTTTCTAGGGTTTTGGGGCACTGTGAACGCGATGGCAACGTCCGTTTGAGCCCATAGTGTCCCGAAAATTTGGCTACCCCCAGATCTTGCAAAAAAAGATGCCTATGGAAACCCTTGCACTTGAAACTCACTAAGAAGCCATATCTTCAGATCACGAACAGGCAGGTGCAGGTCTGGAGCTCTGATACCATGTTAGAATCCAAGATCACCTACATGCAATAACCTGTTACATGCAAAAGACATTAAGAACAAAACAAGATCTGTAAACCTCAAAGTGTAAAATGCATTATCAGAATCTCCATTATTACAAAGAGATCAATCCTTATGAAGGAGATCAAGAAACCCTAAATGAAACCCTAGTGTGCACACTTAATAATTAATAAATAATTATTAATGCGCCTAAGTTTAGCTTAAGCAACTAGATGAATAAGTGACTTAATTAATTAACCAGTATGATATAATTAATTAAGCATAATAACTTATTACTGTAACAATCATAAGACCAGGCTATTACTCCTTCATATGCTTCACAGAGGTCGATCAACCTATCTTTGCCGTGTTGTGGGACTTCTTTTCTGACCTTTAGTTTTCTTTCGCCTCTAACCTCAAGGTCGATATAATCCACTTGGTTTGCCACAAATTTCCTCCTATTGTTCCTCGCATCATCATAGTTGAACATATTTTTGAGCATGAAAAAATCCTTTTGGAAGCTTGTATGATATTAATTGAATGATATTCCCTTCGTATGCTTCTTCAATTTTTGACTAGAGCTAATCGAAGAATTCACACGACTGTTGAATGAGTGAGGTGATGTGTTCATCACTTTCAAACAATTTCCAGCTCTAGTAATTATTTGGAATGGATGGATGAACGATTACTCGTATTAAGTGTACATTCTCCATCAAGTCAAAAATAGGATCAAATTGAGATCCTATTGTTGCCATGTGATCCGTAGCTGAGTTTTGCTCCCTTGGTACCGCATGGATGTTGAAAGCTTAAAAACCTTCAATGAGGTCCCAAATTCTATGTCTATAAGATCGCATGTGAATATTTTTCACAAAAGATATATTTCTAGCTTGATTGATTATAAGTTCAGAATCTCCAAACAATTTTATTTGCTTGATACCCATGGACTCTACGAGGCTTAATCCTTGCACAAGACTCTCATATTCGGCCTCATTATTTGAATAGGAAAACTGAAAGTGAAAGGATTTGAGAATCTTCTCATTGTTTGGAGATGTTAGGCATATCCTGACACTAGTGCCAACTTTGCATCTTGCACCGTCAAAGTGCAAAGTCCATAGTTTTGAGGTCTACTTAGCTGCGGAGTGCTTTGCTAACTTCGGCAATTCTTGATCTTCATCACAGATGGCAAAGGTGCCCAAACCAGTGGCATGATAGTTACTGAAAGGGTTGTCCTCTGAGTAATCACTCAATAAGACTTCTTTAGAATTGACTTTGTCTTTGGTCGTCCTAAATTCTTTTTGCAGTTTGCTATCGACAGCCTCTTCTTTGGTATAAGAGGTTTGAGTAGCTTTGATTTCTTCTCTTTTGGGAGGAGAATTAGTAGCCTCATAGTTGATGATGGCTTCATCGGCCACATGTTCTAAATGCAGGGATTTTGATACAATCTTCACATTAGATCTATGCTTGGTCTATAGAATTAGGTGAGAACGATCCAAAGAAAGGTATCCACTTATCTTTGTTGTAAATTTCCATGATAGATAGAGGCTGAGCATGGGGGGAACATCAATGATCATGATATCTTACGGAACTGTGATTCTAGGATAGTGTTGATGGTGTTTTTATGCACTTCACAACACAGGTAATATGTAGGTGTATTACCTCTCTTGAAAGAAAATCTTCCACAATCAAATTGCAGAACACTATCCCAAGGTCTCTCGGATGTCAGGTCATGACGAGGCTTGGAATAAATCAGTTATTTGGTGTGATTTTTCTAGAATCACAAGGCAGTCTTACGTGGTCAAAGCTGTAGGAGAATTGGGTCAATGAATGAAGTCTTACGGATTTGGAATTACTATACCTTGCTACAGGTTCAGACAGTAGTCTTGGACTCCATTGTTTTGTCAGATTTGGCTTTACAATGTGCAATGAACCTTAACACAAGTTGTTTCTAAAAAAAGAAAAAAAGAAAAAGGGCGAGGAACAAAGATGTTTCCCAGACCTGCAACTACCGATGAAAAATGATCATGGAGGTTCCTGTTGTGGATAGTTTCCTTAAACATAATTTCACTTAATCAGAATTCTCACAATATGATGAAACCTGTGCTATCTTCTAGGGACTGCAGATATTCATCATTCATTCAACATGGAAACATGAATAAAAATAAGGTTTAATGAGCAACAATGAAATTAAAGTCTAGGCTAACTTTGCATAGTCATATACCATCAACAAATGACCAAAAGTATGGATAGGGAAAGCATACGCTCAACAATAATCTTCAAAACCAAAGACAACATACTAACTCTACCAAAGTCAATCTAAGGATACTAAAATAGTAAAGTAACTTGAAGCAAATTTTTAACCAAATGGAGAAGAATCATGAAACATGTGAAAAAACCCATAAATACACCAGAAAATGACTGTATTCTCCATAATATTTTCAGTAGCATATCTTTACAACAACTCAATTCTCTAAAATGAGAGGAGGAGAGCCCTATTTATAGTTTCCAAAAAACAAAATGAGTGGCCAAGATTCGATTCAATTGTGTGGCCAATATTCACTTTACAATAGGGTTTCACCTACCCCCAAATATATTACATTTATAAATTCATTCTTTTCCTTTTCCCTATTTCTTCCTCTAGTGACAGCACTGTAGCAATTTTGCCCTTTAGCTATTTTCCTTTCGCTATAGCTATTCTTTGAGGAATTCTTCATCGATAACAGGGTTGCCTTCACGCTTCTTCAGCGCTGCATACTCTACGAAGTTTAGGATCAGTGGTTGGAGCCTATCCATCTCCATGATGTCTGATCACAACACTTGATAGCTCCATTCCTGGGAATTGCTGACAAGTTTCTTCCAATCCTCTTCATACTTCACTACACTATCCCTGAAAATCTCTGACTGCGCAAAGGCACGGGCTGCAAAACTCATGAAGTCCATGGTGACTTCAACTGACATCCCATCTTCCATGATTTTCAAGAAGTGGGGCTTTATGTTCTCAAGGTTGATCTCGACTACAGGTGGCTCATATCCCATTATCAATTTGATGTACTACAAGCATTCTTCTCTAGAATCCCTAGCCCATTCGATGTCTGGCGCTATTCGCTCAATGATCTGCTCGAGCCTTTTCCTCCTGTGATTGAAATCTCACTTCCAAACATCTACTAACTAGTGGTCGTCATCCTTGAAAGCAAGGTCCTTCTCCCAAACCTCACTTGGCAAAGAAAGTGTGACCTTGATCTTCGGATAGGTGGCCTCATACTTCCGTGGGAACTCCTCACAAATCTACCTTGTACCCTCAAGGGTATTTTTCACTTCAAGGAACTTATTTGCCGTTCGGATGGCCAAATTGATACCCGTATTTCCCATGTCTAAGACCTGCCAGAACCAGCTTTTCATAGTCTTGTCTAAGTTCCTTCTCTTTTCTAACTTATTAATTTTCTCTTGGGATAGCAGTTTAGGCAGGGCAGATGACATTTTGGGTTGCTCATCCGGGGACGACCACTGTTGAATGTAGGCTGTTAGATCAACCACTTGCTCCTTGAGCTCCTCCTTTGAAATCTTATCCTATTGGATAAGGTGTACCACTGTGGTGACCAACTCCTGGAGGTGATCAACCTTCTATTCTCTCGTGGCCACTCCCAAGTCGATGGTAGAGACGTTATAAACTATACCCTATTCTGCAATCATTGGTGTTGCTATCTATACGACCCTTGATCCTGAGGCATCCATGGTTATCTTGGATCTGATCCTCAGTTTCTTCTCCCTCTTTTTGGTGCTTACTTGTGCTCTAGCCATGATGGCTTCGAGCCTTGCCTTGGGATCCTTCAAGGTGGGAGTCTTCTACTTTAGTTGCCTTTGCAGCCATTCAGGCACTTGGGGCTCCTCCCCAGGTGGTTTACTTTGATTCCCATTGTCCCCTTTCTCAAGCTCAACGATTCTAATGACAAGAGCCCTCTCTTCAGTCCTCACATCTTCTTTCTCCTCTTCGGAGTCTTGTTGGATGGTTTCGTGTCCAGTGGGGGACTCAGTATGCAACCGCTCTTTGGGTGGATCTTCTTTCTCAACATCCCCCTCTTCTTCGTTCTGATTGTATTCTTGCTCTTCAGGATTCTCCCCTTGCTTGTCCTCGTGGGGGAATACTTCCTTGTCATGCTCTGGGGTCTGGCCTTGCCTCTCAGTAGTGGATTTGCTGCCCTTTTTACCTTGAGCAGCAACCTCTTCTTGTCTTGTTAGCCGGTCCTTGGCTTCCTTATCTTCAATTTCCTTGAGTTGCTTGCCCCACTCTACATTGAGTTGGGGGTTGTTTGATTTTCTTATAAAATCAACATTTTTCTCCTCGCTTCTCTCAATGGAGGACTCATACACCACCTCATCTATCTCATGGCATTTGAACAGTGGATGTTTGTGATACTCAAATTCTTCCGCTTATGGTGCCTTTGTAGTCTCTAGCTGTTGTCACTCGAGCTCATCTGATATTTGCATTGTAGCTTCCATCTTCGGTGGTTCAGTAGAGAGGAGGGGAGCTGGAGCATGGGCCATAGCCTAAGCTATTGCATCCTGAACCATTGGATTAGTGAGCATCCCTAAGAGCTTGGATGACACATTTTGCATATATTTCACAAAAGACTCAAGGAGACTAGGGGTAAACATCATGGTAGCAGGAGCAGAGGGGAGGGAAGGAGAAATAGAAAAAGAGGAGACTGACAAGGTCATTGCGGATGATGAATCCATGGGAATAATCTACAGGATTGGAGGAGAGGAGGCAAGATGGATGGAGATGTCCACCGTAGGCGGGGAGGAAGCAGAAGCTGCAATTGAAGTAAGTGGGGTGGCAGCAGTGATTGTAATAGGTGGAGACCCCAGCGAGCTAGATCCTTCTTTTTCGATCCCAAGGGGCGGGCCCTTGGGCATCACCATTGTCTTCATGCCTTTAGTTGTTTTTCTCTTCTTCTTGGAAGGCTCTAGCTCCAAAGACTTGTGAGCATAGACCTTTGGTTTGGGCAGCTTCTCACTGGCCTCCTTTCTCTTCTTGGTCTTAGCTGATGGTGGTGTGCTAGATGCTTCCCTAGTTACGGCGACAACTGCTCCCCCATCAGAGCCACTTGGTTCACCTTTGAGTCGCTTGAATGTTAAGGTGACTCCCTATTGTTTTAGTTGGGTTACCTATTGGTCAATCCATTCTCTCATTTGGATCTCAATGGGCCTAGTGAGTATGCTGATATCATCAAGCTTCAGCTCATTCCAGTCAATCGCAGGCATCGAAAAATTAGCGATGGCATCGTATCTTGGATGGACCATCGTGTCTTCATCTTCTTCAAGTTGGTCAAGAACTGGGCACAGGTTGAGCCTTTGCACATAGATGGTAGTCATGCGCATGTAATGTCTCACCTGTACCTCAAGACCATCTTTGCAGTTGGCCCAAAAGTCTTTGATGTTGTGGTGGTGGGCATACCCTTGTCCTAGTGCCTTCCTGATGTGCCCATATGGGTCCATTTGAGGCTGAGCATTATATTGATCGAAGTTGTACTCAGCCAACTCCCTTTTTGAATACCCCGCACATTGGGAGGTATGAATCTTGTACATTCCTTGGTCGAGCCCAATGTGGTAAATCGGGCCCGCCAAATGCTTATCGCTTAGGATGTTGTGAATGTGTCATAGCTGCCAGGTCAGCTCCAATAGAATGATCTAGTCATTGGGGTACCGGGACAACTTGTTTGGTCTCTCCATGAATCCTTCGGCATAGATGTATGTGAACTTTGAGAATTGTATGTAAAGGAAGGCATACTACTTGAGGAGAGCTCTGGCACAATGAGAGACTCTTCTTTGAAAATCACCCTTGAGGGACCGAATGATGAATGCGATGAATGCATCATTTACCCGACAGTAATCTTTCTTGAAATTTCTGAATTGCAATTGAGTGTATTTGTCATAAGGCTTGAGTTCCACCCATGATGGATCATTGGGTACCATTGTCAATCCCTGATAGTGCCACTGATCAGTGAGGGAAGATACCAAATAGGAGGTCATGAAGAACCGGAAAGTCTTCTTCACGATCATAAACTGCTCATGGAAGCGATCACTGATTATCTCTCCCCAATAGAAGGTGGTCTCCTTGCCATGGAGAATCTCCTCTATGAAATAGAACATCCATTCTTGGAAGAAGGCCACCCCAGGAAGGCCCATCACTCGACTCAGGAAAGTTATGAGGTCATGGTAATCCTCAAAGAAGTCGCTATGAAAAATCTCCTGAGGAAGCTTGCTAGCACTGCCCAGCTTGTCTTTTAACCAATATTGATTGATGACTTTCTTACATCCCATGGGATCCTTCTCCCATAGTTCCTTGCACTCAGCCATGGTGGGGGTCTCCATGTGCTCATAGGCCGGGATGTGGAATGTGGTCGTTATACCCGACGAGGACATGTCTGTAAGGACATTTCCATCCTAGTCTACTATAGTTCTGGTCTCCTCCCGAAATGCTTCTACACATGTCATTACCAATTCTAGGGCCACCAAGGCCAGCGGGAAGCCTGCAGCTTTAGCATTTCTGCTAATCTTTATTAGTTTTTCATTTTCGGTCTTTGGGTTCATCCTGACCCTTTGTATGAACTCGTCAACATTGACCTGACTGATGTTGGTATCTGTGACATCTCTCCAAAGAGAGGTGACTCTGGATTGTATGGGGACCCCTTGGAACTTATACTTCATCAGGTCCTTATCCTCCTTGCCTCGAGGTGTCTTTGCTATTCCCTTTCTCCTTTTCCTTGGAGGCACCGAAAATTTTCTACATTGGATTTCATAAATCCTACACAAAAGATGAGAATCAGTAATCATAAACATGAAGAAATAGTCTCGGACAAGCTCTTGCACACCAAGATTAGCTCTATAATCATTATTTGTATTCAATAATTTCATAACACTTGGTAATTCATCATTAGAAGGTAAGGTAAACAATTCGGGCTCCTAGGCCCGGAATTCCCTTGGCAGAATGCCACTTGAAAGGGAAAATTGAGGATGGAATTCTCAAAGGCATTTTCCGGTGTTGGATTTGAGTTATAGGAGGTTGGCATGAAGGAAGACACGGTTTTAGCAAGTGGGTCAAAATCCATTTTGGATTTGGAGGTCATTTGGTCCCTCATTTAGGAGTTCGGGTACCTTCTACAGAAAAGCCATTTGAAACGGCACAGGGAGGACGAAAATCTGGGTCTCGTATTTTCGTTGCCCGAAAGTAGTTTCGGATCAGCCGTTGGAAACGGGGAAGTGGAAGTGGAAATTTGGGGAGGGAAACTCGGAGGAAAATCTCCAGAGGGGGTTGGAGGACTCGGGATAGCCAGGTGGCGAAGAGAGCACCAGGACCTAGAGGTCGGGAAGCTATCTTGAATTCGCCGTCAAAACGGCGCCAGTGAAACGGAATCCCAAGAGGGGAATTCTAAAGGTTAGAATCCAGAGGAAGCTCAGGGGCAAGAGGAGAATATGAACTTGGTCTCGACGGGCTGTGAATCGGGGTTCGAGAGTCGAGAAGACGTCCCATGAAGGCCGTTTGGAATGGTGAACTCAACACGGAATTTCGAGGATGGAATTTCGGAGGACAGGGTCCAGAGGAATTTGGTCGAGGGGTTTCGACTAGGAGTCGAAAGATTTTCGAGGAGCCGAGAATTGGGTTCCAGAAAGCTGCTTTTGGGAAAGTCGTCGAAATGGAAAAGTCAAGACGAAATTCTAAGGTCAGAATACCAGGGAAGGAATCCCAGGGATCTTGTTTTATCAGGTTTGACAGATTGTCAAGGTTTTTAGACGGACTTTGAGGGCTCGTGGCCCGGGGGTTAGGAAGACGCTCGGGCGAGGCCGTCGAAATGGTGACGATGCAACGAAATCCCTGGAGGGGAATTTCGGAGGTTAGAGTCCGAGGGGGGGTTTCGAAGGTGGAGAATTTTGAAATTTAAGTTGCGGACAACAGCGGGAAAGTCCAGGCCTGAAGGACATCGACGTCTTTTCCAAAGAACGACCGTGGAGAGGTGAAGTCCTGGATTGATTTTTAGCCAGTTAGTGATTGTTTTTTGATTTTCTAAGAGATGGGTTTTGAGCGGAGGGCACAAATTTACTCAATTTTAAACCCATTTTACATTTTACATACATCAAAATGTGGAATTTCACAAAAGAAAGGGGGAGGGCACGCAAACAACAAACCTACCTCAAAATCTCGAAGAGCAAACTGATGGCCGCATGGAAAACGGTGGAAAACGGAGCTCAAAATGCTGGGCGAAAAATGTCCGGGTGCTGAAAGTTCTACAAAATTTTCTATCACTTGAGCAATTGATAATGACGGCCAAAAAATTTTATTTTATAGAAAAAACCGCTATTAATACAACATTTAATTCCTTCGTACGACGATAGGTGAAGTTGGTGGGTTCAAAACATAGTCGGCGGTAGGAGGTTCAGAGTTCGGTGGGTAGGAAGCTGTCCCGCCACGGCCGTTGGAAATGGCAAAGCTCGAGAGGAAATCCGGAGGGGGAAACCCGACTTCTGGGTTCCGGGGTCTGGAAAGATGTCGGATGCCGGACTCTAGAAACGGCAAACCTGGAATGAAAATTTGGAAGGGGAAACCCGAAAGGAGCCAAAGATGCCAAAAAGGGAATTCTCAAAGGAAAACTTGAATTGACCCCAGACTTAGCAACTTTTAAAAGGGGGCAACTTTGGTTAGTCCTAAAATATGATCTTGGGGAATGCACTGACCTTTTGGGGCACAAAAATTGGTACGCAAAACGAGGCATATCAAAAAGGGATCCGACGATCAAAAGGAGGGAAGAGAGGGTACCCATTCCGAATGGGGCATGGGTGCAAAAGGCACAACAGATAGGAAAACAATGTTAAAGGGAGATCTTTAAATAGGCCTACTATTTTGACCTTGTTTCTATCCAGCTACATAACTCCCCTCTTTAGGGGTTCATAGCTAAGTCCTAAGGCTTTAGCTATCCACTTGGGAATGACTGTGGTACTGGCACCAGAGTCAATCATGGAGTTGTGCAATAGTTTCTTCCCAACAATGAGAGTTAGGAAGAAGGGTCTAGGTTTTGGCTTATCCTCTTTTCCCTTTGTCAAAACTTCTTCTGCAATGTTTGCAAGGAATTTGGCTAGTCGTGATGCATCAATGGCTCTTTTAGAAGCTTGTTCTGTTGGTTGTTCAATTATATCTTTCTACAAGGCTTCCTGTAGCAATGATTTATGTTCTAGAATAGCTAAGATATCCCAGAGGGACACATTAGCGGAATACTTCTTCAAATGTTCCACCACGTTGATGGGTGACAGATTTGGATGCTTTTGTTCCTTTGCCTTGGTGGTATTAATTTATTTTTGCACTTGAGGCTCTAGAGTAATTGGAGAAGGGCTAGGGAGTTGGTTCGGAATACTTCTAGACTATGGAGTGACCAACTCACCTATAAATCTTCTATTTGATCAGGTGTTGTAATCATACTGCACCTTTAGGGTCGCCATTGTGGATGCTTCATAAGTCAACACTGTTTCATCCCCTTCCATTGGAAAGGAGAGCATGGTCATGAGCTATGCCACCTTCTTGATCCAGGTACATTCCTTGCATATGTGAGGTGAGAACACCATCTTCCAATGTAGAAGAGGTGTATATATACCCTCCTAAACTCTTCGTTGCACCTTGCCTACATTGTTCGGTGATTTTCTATTGTAAATTGCCATGTGGGAAATTTTGAGGCATGTGAGCATCACCGCAAGGATAGAACCAAGCATTGAAATCTTTAGTGACATTGTTATGTCTGTCGGTTAGTTCCCTGCTTGTACTTGTTTGAGTAGTTCCCAACGGAGTTGGTACTGGTACTATTTGGTTATTTGTTTGAGTTGAAAAAGTTATGCGCACGACCCCTTGATATTGGTTTTGTTGGTAAGAGGGTCTGTTACCCTGATAACTTTGATAGGTTGGTCTTTAAGGAGCAACTTGATTGTGTTTGATAATGGTTACTTCATTTGTAATGTTTTACAACATCTCCCTTATGTCTCTCATCTCGTCTTTCGAAGCGCCAGACGTAGAAGAAACATTTGGTTGTGCATTTGCATATGTGTACATAGATGGTGGAAGCAACATGGTTGTGCTAGCAGATGGAATCTCTTGATTAGAAGCTGATATTTCAGGGAAGATCGACATAATGGGTCGAGGTGGCAGCTTCCCAACATCGATCAAATTATTCTTTGTTTTCACTGCTATACTATACGCATTTGGTAATGTGGCTCTGCTGAGTGACTGGATCATCATGGAAATGTTAGCATTGATGGACTTTAGGTAGAACATGAATGCTAACTCAGCCAACGGTTAGATGGAATTCTGGATTCTCTGTCAGGTTGTATGAAATTAGGCATTGAAATATTTCATGGCTTCGTATGGGGCCCACTTTATTGTCAATAGTTGGTGATACAAAAAATATTTGTCTCTGACATTGGAAAATCTCTCATAAAAGGGATCTCTGAGTTCATCCCAAGTTCTGATGGTATTAGCAAGTAGAGTGCGATACCAATCTAGCGCTCTTCCTTTGAAATAATTTGCAAGCAATCTCAGTGCTATATTCTGATCTGTTACTCCATGTACTAGACACACATCCACAAAATCTTGCAGATGTTCGGATGGTGTTCTCGAGCCATCTCTGGTAAACTTCAGAATAGCTTTAAAAGCATAGAGTGGGATAGGGACCCATACGATAGGTGCTACTAGGGCAACAAGAGGACTTTCAATGTCCCAAGCCACATAATTGGGGATACTAATAGGCCAATTTATTTTGAGGTTCATGGCCTAGTAACAGACCGATGACTTACACACCCTTTTGATTTGGTTATTTTTAGTCATCCCACCGAGTGTGCCAGGAAAAAAAAATTGTTGATGCCAAAAGTTGGCAAGGTAATAGCCCTTTGTGGGAAACTCATTTTTAGGGGGGACCTAATGCACCAAACTGAGTAACCTCTGAATTTTTAAAGAAATGGCTTCTTCTCTTACTGGGGTTTTGAATGAGAAAAGGAAGCTGATATAAAATAAAGGATCTAACTAAGGCCACGCACCGATATTTAAATGTTAGGCATGATAAATCTATCTTAGAGATATGACTTAAGGGCCTGTTGGGTAGTCTGTTGTGTTCTAGAAAAGTAAAACAAAGATAGAATCCTGAATGATTCACTATATATGACATAAAATAAGCTTCATACATATTTTCTAGAAAGAAGAGTCCAAGACATGATCTAAACCAACAACTTGTATTAATTTATAGAAGTCTCAGAATGATGCATCTAGTACAACAATGGCATAGTAAAAATTATCAAATATCGAAGAAAACAGAAAGGCTGAACAATGGCACAGTTTGTGAGTTCTTGTACAATAATGTAATAAAGAAAATAAAGGCCTGATTCTTCTATCTATTCTTCCACCGAAATCTGAACAAAATTTGGAATTCTTGGAAATTTTGGAACCCCTCTATGGGAAACTTGGCTTGATGAGCAAGCAACAGGAAATATTCTCTGATCATGAGAAATGATGTTTTAGCCATGATTTTTCCCTGCTCGTTACAACAGAAAAGATTTGGGCTACGCATGAGAACGTCCAAAGTCTAGATGCATCCCTTGCGAATGATGGTAGTGGTCCCAATAGACCAATGCTTAGACATGTTTCATTCACTCGTGACGGTAGTTACAAAACATGGCACTTGGTGATAGTTTTCACCTGCTTGGTTTTATCGCGATGGAGCCTTTGGAAGATCACGTGGCAAGTGGTTGGGACCCAATGCTCATCATTTCCCTTGATCAATGAAGAACTTGTGCTAAATGATGGGGTCAGCCAATAAATGTGCATGAATTGATGTTATGTGGTAGGCGGTCAAGACTCAAAAAGGGAGCGATGCAAAGAGTGTCAAAATTTTGCGAATGAATGACACGTGGAAGCCCATTGCAAGCTTTTGAAAATAAACAAGAGGAAAATCTTGCAAAGAGCGCTCGACTGACAAGTGGTGGTACTGGAATAGGTTTGTGTGAAAGGGAGCCCGACATTACCTTTTCTCAAAAAGGGGCATAGCTAATACTTAGGAAAAATAAACTCACCCGAAGGAAGCTTGGGAATTTTTATGTTCACTCTATGATTATACGAATTTGGACTATCTTTGTCAAGCTTTAGTACTCCCCTCTTGACTAAGGCTCCTTCAATAGTGATTTCATTTTCAATCAATTTCTGAAATGATTGAGGATAATGAAGGTTGAGCCTATAACTCATTTCTTGATTAAGACTGTTAATAAAGATTTCCATCTTTTCCTTTTCAGGAACTGGACGAGAATATCTTACAAATAACCTTCTCCATCTTTGAAGGAATATAATGAAGGGTTCCCCAATCTTTTGTTTTTCTTTGCACAAATCAAGCATGGTTATTTGGTGTTGTATGTTGTAGGAGTATTGAGATATGAATTTATTGATTAACTCCTCAAAAAAATTTGATGGGGGGAGTGATTTTAAAAATCCACTCTATGGATTGTCCACCTAAACTTTGTGGGAACAATCACATCAGTTATGTATCTTCATGAGAAAACTCCAAGCACATATTTTGAAACTCCCTCACATGATCAATAGGATCCATTTTCCCATTGTATCTGTCAAATTTCGGAATTCTTTGGAAAAGGAATCATGTTGAGATCTCTATCGAAAGGATATGGATAAATATCCTCCAAAGCATACCTTTAGGTTGCACCCCCTTGTATTTCTTTAACTTGTCCTTGTAGTGATTTTATTTGCTGGGTAAGAACACTAAGATCATTTAAGGGGGTTTCAACTATTTTAGGATCTTCTCTAATTTTCTCTGTATCAAAATCAGAGGGTAATTTAGCTCCTGGGTTTGCTAATAAAATAAATTATCTTTCTTTATTCCGCTCTAAGATCTTTTCTAAGAGAGTATGAAACTGTGGATCTTGTTCTGCTTCTTGAAGTAGTTCCTTGGTTATATCATTATCATTTGAATTATTCCTAGTATGAAACCTATGGAAAGGATTTTCCTCCCTATCACCCATGTTTCCAAATGGATTTTCCCTTTTGTCTTCTTCTTGGTGCTTTCAGGATCTTGTGACAACAAGCATATGTTTATACCAAATTTTTACTAACCTTGATCACAAATGGAAGAGTGCAATTTATTGGATGCCTTAATCAGAATAGAATGATAGATTCTATTGATATGACTAAGGAATTTCTAATTTTCATATTGTGATTCCCTGGATTGAAGGATGATGATCTTGTTATGGGAATTAAACTAAAAATCAGAAATGGATGTGATGATGCACTTTGCGATGTTTTGATCTTAGTTTGAGAAAATAAGGATTTTGAAAAAGCCTAATAGTTCCAAGTTCTCTATTGCAACACTTGATTGGGATGGTTGGAATACTGAATTGTGGGTTGCAAGATGAAAGAAGGATGAATGGTCTGGTTATGATTATGCCTCTATGAAAGAGCTCTTCGTTGAAAGAAATCTTGTGAAGATAAAGGCTCTAAAGAAAAATCATCAGTAAATCCCCTAGAAAAGTCATGATATCTATGGATGAAAGTTTGATGCTCAAGAAAAACTTTTTGACTTTGGTATAAAAATCATCTCCTTTTCAAAAGCTTCTTGTAGCTAAGGGGCCTTTTTGGTTTCTTGATCCTTTTCTTAAGGGATTTATTAACAAATTTTGTAGATTTCTAGTCCCTAAGCATAGAAAATATCAGAATCAAAGGAAAATCTAAAAGATCAAGTCAATGTGCTGAAACATACATGTTTTTGATAGTTTGCTGAATTGGATGATCTTATCTGAATTATTGTTTAAAAAACACAGCATGCAGTAGGAAGACAATTTTTTTTTAAGTCCTAGAATCTAAACAATAAGAGTATGTTCTCTAAAATTTCCATAAGTATTTGAACAAAACAAACACTTCAAGTAGACTCACTCTTAATGGTCAAAAAGGTCATCATAATCATCACAACTCACATCTTAGAATTGCATCGACTCACATAGTCATGTCACCCCCTAGAGGGCGCCTATTTTTTTGTCTTTTCCAGGCATGTACTCAAAGTTATATTTCCCAATCCCTTGAGCAAACGGTCCTTGGCAGTTATATGGTGAGTATCTTGGGGGTAGACTCTTCCCTCCCCTTGCACTATGAATATTATAATGTTTGGCTAATGACTCAGTCATCTTCTACAGTAAGTTTCATAGTAAGGGTTTCTGTTCAGTGTGGAAAATGATATACTCCCTTAGGAGACCTCCCAAACTTTAGAACAAAGGCTTTGGGGATGGTTATCTTGCACACTACTATTGATTGCAATTTTAGATTGACAACCACATTATTTTATAGTGGGTTGGACTTCTAGGCTTTAGGTTTCTCACTTAGGTCATTCCTCTTGGGTGAGTACTTTTTCCCACAAGAGCAGGCCTACTAAAGGTTTTGACAAAGCATAAAGTGCATGAAAATAAAAGATGAGTTTGGCATTTTGATCACCCAGTTAAAGGGAGAGCATAGGCCTATCACCTGACAACCACAACAAACAATCTTGTTCAATTTTAATCCCAAATAACAAATTTTCTAAGCTAGGTGAAGATTTTTCTTCACAAAAGACATGGGATTCATTTTATCCAATATATATCAATTGTTTGGTGACTATCCTAGGATTGGTTTATTTTAATCTGATTGTCTACCCTAGGATTGCTTCATTTTAACCTTATGGTGAAAGTATTAATATTTGTATACAGACGTGTCGAAATCAGGATTAAAAATTATAGTCTCCTAGGTGCACTAAAAGAACACATAAATGTGCTAAAATAGAGCATATATGCGCTAAAATAAATCATAAGGATGTGCTAAAATAGAGAAGCTATGCACTAAAAGAACATATGGATGTGCTAAAACAAAGCAGTTATGCATTGAAACAAGCCTCGTATGCACTAAACTAAGATGATGAAACTAAAAAATATTATGCAAGCTATTCTACCATGATTGTTTATGCTAAAATGATAAAGCTAAGATGATATGCTATTCTCAAGAAATATAGGATAATAAGATTCCTAAGTGCTGCATAATGCAACTATAATTCTCATGCTTATGCAACTACATTAGATCCTTTTCAAAGCACAAAGAGGTTGTGTTTATAGACTTTTGGAGGCAAAAACTTAGTTGGCAAAGATTGACGGTTGAAACTCAGTCTGGTAAGATGAACGGTGAAAGATCGAGAAGTTGGAGAGAAAGATGGAAGCTAGAGAGAAAAAGGGAAAAAATTTCCTCCTACACAACCTCTTCCATTGAAAAATGAAGGAAAGTAGCCATTTGACATTTTTAGTTATGAGGAGTTAGTTGGTAGTTGAGGATAAATCCATAATTAAATTATTTAATTATTTAATTATATGTGACATGAATTTAGAAGCTTCCATAATTAAATATTTAAAATACTTAATTATGTGTGAGAAATGAAAAAGGTGTTTAGTTAAATATTTTAGAATATTTAATTATGTGTGAAGTGAAGAATTAGAAATAATGATGAATTTAGAAGAAGATATTTTATTTGAATTTAAAAATTCAAACTTAAAGTAACATGATAATTAATTTAAATAAATTATAAATTTTATTTTAATAATTAACTAAGAGGAAGATAGAAAATGGTAATAATTAAATAAACTTATTTATTTAAAAAAAATAGAAGAATTAGAAAGTGAACAATATAAATATATAATTAAATTTATTTATATGTAGATGACATTAGAAGAAGAATTAAATAACTCATATTTAATTAATTACCAGACTTGATTTAATGCACTAAAAGAACACATAAATGCACTAAAACAAAGCATATATGCACTAAAAGAAATCACAAGGATGCATTAAAACAGAGCAATTATGCACTAAAAGAACACAGGGATGCGCTAAACACAACAGTTATGCATTGAAATAGGCCTCGTATGCGCTAAACTGCTCCAATCATTTATGTCATAAGAAAACAACGGATCCTCCTAATAGGGTTGACTCACCTCAATGTTGAAACTCAATCCTATCCTTGGGAGATCTTTTTTTCTAATGAAATTAGGGAAAAGGTGTATTTGATGTGTTCCATTTTACTGAGCCCATTCACACATAACATCACACACACACACACTATTTTCTTTCATTTCACTTATTAGCCTTCTACATTTGTACTAGAAAAATTCTAATTCTCAATTGAATGACATTTTGGGCATGCACCATAATGGCATTAGTGAGATCCTTGATATCTTCAACTAAAGTTCTTGTCTTATTATACCTTTGTTGCATAAGAGACCTAATATTCTCAAAATCATGAGCTAGCAACTGATATGGTTGTAGACTTGGTTTTCCATCAACCTCAAAAATTTGATCACTAATATTGAAACTACTATTACAAATGATATTCTTTCCTTGATCATAGATCAATTCATCAAATTGATCAATGTTGTCTTCATTATATTTAAGACCTCCCTCATCATTTGGGAAATCCTCATTTCTTTCCATAGAAAGTGCAACACCAAAATTAAGAGGATCACGTGAAAGAAAAAAAAAATTCCACCACATACTATCCTCTTGATAATCTACATTTTTCTTTGGTCAAAGGATCTAGTATGTTCTTGTCTTGCTTCTTGAATTTTACATGGTTTTGAGCAAGCCTTCCAATGTACTATTGATGTTTTTTTAGATCAATCAATGTTGTATGGTCTATTGTGCAATAATTTCCCTTCATTGAAGTGTGTAGATGCTCCCTAAGGTGGAATCCCCTTTTCATTATGTGCCACCTTGTGATATGTCTTTCATGGACCCATTAGCTTATCAAATTTATCTTAAATTCAGATGGGTTTTTTCATAATTGCTCTATTTGGTTATGACAACTTCACATCAGCACTTTCCAATTTCTTACTGGATGCCCTCAGATTGTTCTCAATAATTATAGTTGTACCATATGCCTCCCTAAGGTTTTTCACATCCTAGTCCCTTAAACAATATACTCCCTTACAACCAAAAGTACCACAATATAATATGAGACACATAGATTCATTAGGCTTGAGATTTTGAGGTACATTTATCATTGTGAGGATGGATATGCTATTTGTGACTATCTCATTCATACTCTTCTTTATAGTGTTCATCTCATGGATGGAAAATTTGGGATCAATTCTACCCCCATATTACATCCTAAAAATAGTAACAAACTCCTCCCAAGAAGAGATAATATTGTCAAGAATATTTTTTAACCATTCCCTGACACTTTCCTCCAAAGAATGAACAAACAATTTCATCATCACACCCTTGTCTTCAATCTCATATTCATTGGTGACATTGATGGAATACCTCAAGTTATATTCTCCAATTCCTACCTTATTCCCTTGGAATTTTGGAACCTTGCCTTTGATATCAATGGGAATGGGATTGGGATAATTTGGGATCCCAAATAAATTCGATTTCCTATACCTTTCGGCTCCAAGTGGCTACCTAGCCAGAGAAAATTGTTGAGCATGTCTTTGAGGATTAACTCAATAAATTTTTATATTGTGGTAATTGTTGAAATTTTTTCTAAGAAACCATAGCAAAAGCCCAAGTCAACTAATTGATTTTAGCTAGCAATTATAGTCTTCTTCTTTTGGCTTCATCTTATAGGTCCAATTCTTTTTAAATATGTCCCTTTTCCTTTCACCTTTATTATTTTGAATGTGTTGATAAACATCTTGGAAAGTCTCATAAAATTGAGATCACTAAGAAATAGTGGGAGAGGGTTGTTCATGATCAACTCTATGAGCACCTCTACTAGCCCTTCCCATTATGTGATTCCTCATTATATCATATTAATCAACATTTATATTCCTTTTAAAAAAATAATCTGCAAAGTCATTAGACATGCATTTCTATTATTTTATTATGTCAACAAAGACATCACCTTGTCCTAAGGTGCTAACTCCTTATATATGATTGTGTCCAGATGGATTATTTCCATCTTTTCTTTTTCATTTATCATGTTGATTTTGCACATTTCCTATAATATATCCTTGTGCTTGTAACTCATCTCTTTATATTCTTATATCAATGGTAAATATTATTTTAATAAAAATGTTTTCTTACAACAAAGTCACCACTCCCTTAAGAGACATGATTTTTCTTGAAGCTGGTTTACTAAGGTAACCCAAAATAGCAACTACAAAACACTTCAAATTTTGAATTTTGAAAATGAGGTTAAGCACTTTCAATAGTTGCTAGTCCCCAACAATGGCACCATTATATTAGATCTCAAAACCACTACACTGATTTCTTGAACAAATTCCTACTCACAAGGTTAGGGTTCTCAACATGTGGGAACAATAGTTTAGCAACAAAATAATGGAGGACTCTAAGTTAACTCAACAAGAGTGGGTTTTATCTTCTACACATTAAGCTCAATTTAGACTTGGGATGGTATTCCCAGGGGTATACCTTAACATGTATTGAAATCATTATGATAAACAATAATAATCTAAATATCTACTAAGCTAACCCAAAATAGCAACTACAAAACACTTCAAATTTTGAGATTTGCAAATGAGGTTAAGCACTTTAAATAGTTGCTAGTCCCTAACAGTGGCGCCATTCTATTAGATCTCAAAACCACTACACCACTTTCTTGAGCAAGTTCCTACTCACAAGGCTACAGTTCTCAACATGTGGGAACAATAGTTCACCAACAAAACCATGGAGGACTCTAAGTTAACTCAAAAAGAGTGGGTTTTATCTTCTACATATTAATCTCAGTTTAGACTTGGGAGGGTATTCCCAGGGGTATACCTTAACACATATTGAAATCACTTATGATAAACAATAATAATCTAAGTGATATCTAAACCTAACTTTCTTATTAAACCCCTAATATTGTCAACTAGTTATCTCTAATCCATGTATAGCTAATATAACACTTTTGAAACTAGTACATGGTGGGGTGAGTTCTATGATTCAAGGAAAATAGCTTTCTTTACTCCTTAAAAACAATGATATCATGAACTCACAAAATGGGACCAAAAATGAATAATTTTATCAATTTCCTTTATGTGTGGGTGATTGGAACACATACAATAGTGTTGGAAAATGTGTTGTTAGTATGTTTTTATTGATGTCAACTTATGTTACTATCACATGCACTTATACTAATATGATGAACTAATCTGGACATTGGTACAAATTTGTACCTTATCTTTTGAAGTTTATGTTTGATGTCAATGTTTTGAGTGATGTTCTTGATGAGAGTCTTCACATGAGATATGAAAAGGATTGCATAAGTCTCCAAACTATCTAAGGCACAAATATTGGCACCATAGGAGATCAGTCTAATACTTTTCATCTCTCCAAAAATGAATATATGGTCTTTTATTTCAAAGGGTAGCTCTACATAGCTATGAGGTATGCATATTCCAAATTTATATGCATAATTTTTATCACAGAGTGTTATAGTGTTATTAATGTATCCACATGTTAAGTTCCAATGAATGATTGATAAGGAAGAATTGAATGTCTCTACACTTCACCACATCATGTTGTTTTGCCTTGTGGTATTGGATTTATGTTTATAAAGGTTGTGTGTCTGATCATTCCAATTTTCACTTGTTTTGGTGCACCACTAGTGGTTTTATAGATGACAGTGTGTTGTCTATATTCCATCAACCTGGTAGGTTGGTTTCTTAGTGTACATATGATCTATGTCAAAAATTAATTTTTAAAATTCATATGAAGAGGTTTTGGTATGCATACTGGAGTCTCTTTGTGTTCTTTGAATCATACACAAGTTGGTATGTGTTTCTCCCCTATACCCTAGTATGCCTAGAGTAAATGTTTTTGGGTATGAAGTGTTTGTGCCAAGAGAAAATGATCTAAAATGACAAAAGAAGTGAAAAAAAGTGTTGTTACAAGACATATGAATATGTTGAAGTGATTCACACAAGATTTCTTGGACTCTCCAATACCACCTTGGTTTGGAGTTGATGTTTGACAGCTTACATGCTTACCGAGTCAACTTAACAGGATGTGTTTCTTGCACCAAGTGTTTGGATATGTGCGCTGATTTTGGAAATTTGTTGTATGGAAAATAGGTCCTAAATATCTTTTAGCTTGAACCACATAAGATCTTCTTCTACTAAAAATATTTTTGAAGCCGACTTGTTTTGATCAATGTATATCTCATATTACATGTTTGTAGCCAACATGGAGAGACCTTTTATAGTTTGTGGAGGTATAAATAGAAGATAAAAGATTATGAGAAGTTGTGGAGTGTATTATGAATTTTCTAAGTAGATAATGTGTGAATAAGAATCTAAAAAATCTCTCTTGATAGTAAAATGTGGCCAAGATCATTTTTGAGAGATAAGCAGTAAGTGTATGTGAACCTACAAAGAAAAATGTTTGAATGTAGATGAGAAAGTGTTTTGAAGGCAATGAGCCATAGGAAAAAAATCTTGTTGAAGTAGATGTATGTGTGATTTTACCAAAAGAAGTGAGTCAAGTATTGATATATTCCAATTGTATGTTGGGGTTTTAAACCTCTATTGAAAGATTTGTATTGAGCAAGGAGTTATGAACTTCCTTTGGTTAAAGACTAAAACAATGAAAAATGGTTTGTAGAGGGGAACCAAAATGTGGGATGATGAAAAATGCACCTATTTCTCATTATTTCATTAGGAAATGATATCCCCACAAAGAATTGACTAACAATCCCTAGGTGAATCAACTCGATGTGAGAATCTTCATATTTCCTTATGCTTTGAGGATAGGAGTCAAGTTCAAGCAACACTTTTGGGAGAAAAACTAAAAATAGAAAATCAACCTAATTATGCCAACTCAAACTTGAAACAACAATATGAAACTCAATATTAGCAAAAAAAAAAAATTGATTGCAAATCTGGGAAGGGCATAAAGGTGTTTACCAATCACCAAAAGTCACTTTTTGGAAGTTGTCAGGGACTCATTTTCCCATGGGAGAATGGGTATTTCATCAAGGTTCTTAGAAATATTTTGGGAGCCTTTGATTCTCATCTATAGATTTTGATTTTTCCAAGTTTTAGTGTCAAAAATTTAGAAATCAGATCTATAGGTTAGATTCCATGATTTGACGACAACTTTGACAACTTTTGCAAGTTTGACAACTTTTCCAATCTTGTACTTCAAAAATTCTTCAATCCTTCTTCAACCTAAATATGAAACACAAACACAAAAGGAAAAATGGTTTGTTTTGGTGAATGGGGGTTTTCCTTGGTCAAACCCTATTTGGGTAATTAAACCTTGAATTGAAATAATGAAATTATGAAAGGAATGAATGATGAATGAAAAATTCTATGTTACCACTCAACAAAACCTTGGATAAATCTTTGAATATAGATCTTCAACTTGCATGAAATGGCTTCAATGGATGTGGATCTTGATACTTTAAATAATTCTTTGAATGCTTGAACTTGATCTTGAAACCTAAACCACAATGTTAGCTCCACAAACATGCAGGATGCAAGACGGCTTTGACATGATGATTAGATCTTGAATGCTGCAATAAATATCTGATAATTTTACTCTTGAATGCTCTTCATCATCAACTTTTACTCTTTTCAACATGAATTATGCTCTCATGAATTTCCTAAGTGCTGACATGATAAAAAGACCTTGTATTTATAGGTATGTATCCTTAATTTTCTGAAATTCAAATATTACAAGTTGACATTGAAATATGGATCTAGGGACCTTAAAATACCACCAAAAACATATTTTAAATTTAGGTTCAAAGGCCCTGGTGGAACCCCTAAAATTTTCTTGGTTCCACTGATTTTTTATGATTAAAACCTGATTGTCATTTCCCTAGGGTTGAGGTTTTACAAGCTATTCATGTACACACCCTTTTTGGGCCCCTAGGTTTCTATTTTTGAGTTGACCTATTGTATCCATTCCCAAGTATTTTCTTAATCCTTCATGGCCTTGAGTCTCATGGTTTCACCAGCCCCTTCATTTCCTCCTCATTGTGACTAGGTAGTCCCTTTTAAAACAAACTTTGATGCACGTGCTTCAAATGTTTCATTAAGTCGGGTTTTGATTTGTGCATCACCCATTGCTTGTCAATTTTCAAATTCCCTTGTGTGACCCGCAATGAGCGATGCCCTTTCTTTTCCTTCTGATCGACTACTTATAGTCTATCGCATGTTTGTTTGTATATGTGGGAAGTAACACCCAATGAGCGATGTAGTCAACTTTTTGACCCATCGCTACCTCTCTAAATATCATTGGTTGGTTTTTGCAATTTGAAGCAGAACCCACGACCGCTAATGCCTAGACTATGTTCCATCGGTGAAGTGTAACGCTTCATTGGTTGGTGTCGGTCTAAAGAGGGACAAAGCATGATGGGTGATGAATGAAGTATGTGGCGCTCGAGGAGTTTTTATGGTTTGCATCACTAGCTTCTCCACTATCGCTTGTCATCCTCTACATTTTAAGGTGGAACTCGCTATCGCTAATGGGTTGAGTTTTTCCATCACATTGGCTCAGTCCATCATGGGTTGGGATGGTTCATGCGGTTGTCAACATACGATGAGCGATGCAGTAAAGTGTCAACGGTTGAGATCCTTTCGTGACCACAATCTACTATTGATGTGTCATTACTGGCTTATTTACCATCGCTTGATGAGACTCATGTGGGAAGGACGAACTGGCAATGGGCAATATGTTCCAGTTTGTGGCTCAGATTTACCCACGATTGTTAAGATCAACGGTGAGTTTGTCAAAAATGATGGATTTAGGATATGGCCAAGTACGTGGCAGTTTTAAAGAATTTCTTCGTTGTTTCTAAGTATGACTAATAAAGAAAGTGGTGATCCTTAATGATCCTCATTGATCAAGTTTCAATCCATGAAGATCGATGGCTAAGATGCAACATGCAAGTGATTGATTTTTTAGTCATATGAGCAAACCAGGATGGCCATTAATTACAACATACCTTCAATTCCTCTATTTAATGAGGATCATCCTGTAGATTATTTACTCATTTGCTTCTATCAGTGCCTTTGGCTGATTCTCATGAGTGTTAGGGTAGTAAATTTTGATGCTTGGTAAATTCTTTCCAAGGTGGTGTGTTGGTGTTTTTATGCATATGTTGTTCTTGTTGTGTTTTGGTGACTTCTTTTGTATATGGTGCTGGTGTAGCTCATGTTGTGTGTATCTTGGAATATCCTGGGGGCTGTAACTGATATTTTTCTCACATATCTTTCACTTGGCTCATGTTGAATATAGGATGAGTCAACTACATTCTTCTTCTACTCCAGTGCATAGGTCACAACATCTGAGCTTGCAGGAGCCCTTGGTTTATGAACTTGAAATGAAACTTATGATGGAAGAAGCACCAACTATCCCAAAGGCTAAGAGGAGTGCTCACAAGAGGACTGAGAGTGCTACTATCAGAAGTGCTTATAATCTCTAATCGAGTACTTGTTCAGAAGAATTGGTCAAGTTTGAAGAGAAGGGGCCTGAGGTGTTTGCGAAAGAATTAATGATAACAAAGGCAAACCCTAGGGTTTGTTCTAAGAAACCTAGCTCCCTGGTAGTAATTAGTGATAGCTCTTCGGAGGGGGCTAAAGGAGTTGGCCTTGGCGTTGGCCATTGCCCTATTTCTCTGGTGTCGTATACTGACTCAGACGATGAGGTGGTGGTTGCAACTCCACTCTCTATAAGGAGGCTTGGTGAGGGTGTTCATTTAGTGGCTAGCAAGGCTAGGTGACACCCATGTGTCTTGATTGGTAGTGCTTCGGTCCTGGGTGCAGTGTTCATGTTTCTTGATGTGGTTGGTTCAAAGGTTTTTGGCTGCTGATGTTGATGGTAACTTCCCCCATTTTTGGTGGTGTGTGGACTACGATGGTGATGCCTTTTGGAAGGCTTGTGTGGCATCTTTGATTAATGGTTTGGTTCCTCTTTTTGCCTTTTTTTCTTTTGCTTTCCCATGGCATGAAAAGGAAAATATAACGGTTCGGGAATGAAACCCCATGAGCTGAAATGACCTAAAAATTATCAGAAATGTAACTGTAATGATCCCTTTTCTTGTTGCTCCCTTAACTTTATAAAATGGATTTCAAGGCTCGTTACAGGGGTCGATCGATTTTGGGTCCAGAAATGGCTTAGGTAGAATGCAGAATATTAAAGCAATAAAAAATGTACATAGGATATGCTAGGGTATCATCTTGGGTCCGAGTTTTGCATATGATATTCTTAAATAGTTTTGCATGAATTTTTGATATTGAAGCAAATTTGTAAAACTGAAGCATCTACTCTCCTATAAGCAATTATTACAATACTATAAATGGAAAACCAAGTGTCTTTTCATTTTTATTCCAATGGTTATTTGAATGTACGATTCTATTCTTGTTTTGGCCTAAGGGGTTAATTCAAATACTTGAAGGGAACTATAGGTTTGTAAGCAATTGCTCAATATTCTGATAAGAAGTTATGTTTTAGGAACTGTGATTTTTCATAATGTAAGGCATTATGAGAATAAGTCATTAATTTCAAGATTTATGCATTACTAACTGTCATGTACTTGACTCTATTCCCAATTGATGAGGTGCTGGTCTATCCTCTATAGGTTCTTGTAATTTGGTGAAGCACCCAAAATACCTCGTCATGGACTCATAATGATGGCAACGTTAAATAATTTTTTATCAATTATGAGATGCGAGTCTATAATAATACCCTGTTCCTAGTAAATAGATGGTCATTTTTATAAAGGTCGGCCAAAATTTTGCTGAATAATGTTTGTTTGCACTAGAAAGGAACATGTTTGTGTAGGAATGTTCACCATTGTAATAGGATTCTTGTGAACTCAATTGGGAAATACCCTCCCTGGTCCCACAAAGCGTCAAGTGCAAGGTTTAAAGGCTTAAAACCATTTGCCCATTGAGTTGGCCATTCATCTCTAGGATTCTTGATGATGGAGGTTGGCTACCTTCTAGATTTTTCCTAAGGTGTATTGGAAAAAATACCAAAAGGCCCATCGAGGACCCATTCACCCATGGGAGAATGGATCTCAGGTCCCTATTCTTGGAACACACATTTCTCAAGGTAAAGTGTTATGTGTTGGCATTAATTATTGTCAGGTTTCACCTTCGAAAAATATAATTTATTAGGCTTGTAAATGTAAAAAGGGGCTTATTAAGGAATAATTAAGTCCAATTTAATTAAGAGGGCCCAAAAAAGTATTAAATTGTAAAGGGATACAACCCTATCAGCAAGCATTGCAACAACAAAAAGCTCAAGCTAAAGCCCTACAAGCACAAAAATCTCAACAACGTGCATTGATTGTGGGACAACAACTACAAGGCCCAAAACAAGTGTTTCTCGCACATAAACAACAACAAGCCCAACAACAACAAATGCTTTCACAATAATAATAAGGCTTGTACTACAATGCCCAACAATACACCAACATGCAACAATATTTCTTAAATCCAAATGCACAAGGAACATACACACCTCTACCACTATCACCATCACCTACAAAATATCAAAATCCACCCTACATGCCGTATACCATATCCCATATCAAAATACCACCTACAACTCATCTACCATCCCACAATATAACATGTATGCACCTCCACCAAATCCTCAAGATGATTTGGCATCAAAAATTAAGCTACTCACATAGAAAATCTAAGACATTCAAATAGGGAAAATGAAGAAACTACATGCACAACAAAACTTGTGTCCATACCCCTTTGATAGAAACATCACAAAGATACCTTTCCCACCTAGATTTTAAGTCCCAAATTTTGACAAATATAGAGGGTGATACAATCTAGTCGATCATATCAAAGAGTCTCACATAACATGTATGGAATTCGCTTACAATAATTCCTACTTAATGTGCCTCTTCACATGTAGTTTGGGAGGCCCGAAAATAGATTGGTTCTCACAGTTACCTCCAGGAATTCAAACTTTCCAAGAGATAATCAATCGGTTCATAGATCATTTCTCCTATAACCTAGACATGGATGTGAACTTGGAAGAGCAATACACCCTCAAGAAAATTAAGGGGGGATCCTTCACAAATTTCCTACAACAGTGGAGGCAAAGAGCTAGCAAGAGAAAATGGCCTATTCTTGAGGAAAAACAATTAGGAATCATCATTTCCAATATCGACACGGACCTATCCTTTCAATTAAAGATGAAATGTGTCACATCCTATGAAGAGCTTATTCCTAGGGCCCTTAATATCAAGAGAGCCGTAATCACACAAGGAAACACCCAAACATACAAAGACAATTGACCATCTACTAGTTCTTATGACAAACCTTGTATGTGGGCTAAGAACAAGAATGTTACTAGTGACAGTGTTGTTGATGCAAAGGTAGTCCTAAGTGCTCCCAAACAACCAAACAATCAACCAAAAAAATTCAAAAAAATGCACTACAAATAAACATGCAAATTACAAGCAATCAACCAACGATCAATACTACAAACACTCAACATGGGCCATAAAGAACAAACAGTGCTCCTAAACAGTAATTCACTCCCTTAGGGGAACCTATGGAAGATGTGTTGAATAAGTTGATACAATCTAATTATCACACTCCCAAATTTCTCAAACTATATGGAGCCACAAGTCAAACCTCCTAGTAATAGAGAATATCATTTTTGTGAATTTCACTGATACAAAGGTCATAACACACAAAATTGTTTGACTCAAGTATCTAATCCAAGACCTTATTGAACAAGGAGACATTGATGTTGATAAAAAAATTTGGGAATGAAAATATACATAAACCCTATGCCTGATCATGGAAAAATAAAAGATTTAAGAAAGGAATCAACCTCAAACAACATAAACCATACCCTAGATACCACAGTAGGACACATTTGTGTTTTTCATTCATTGCAATGTGAGGAATCAAACACACATAAAGATACTATTTTAAAACAAATTTGATACCAATCAACAACATCTAGTAATATTTCATATCATAATGGCATCAAGTATGTATCATATTGTGATATCCCTCTCTCCTATGAGCCATGATTGGGCATATTGAATTAGTTCCAAAAGAGCAAGCCCTTATTGCACCCATACCTAAAAAATGTTGTGAAGAGTCTTTCACCGATGATGTATCATCCACCCAAGGATCATGTCAAGAGGAGGCTCTTCAGGATAACAAAATTTTCTTTGAATTGAGTCAAGATCAAGAACCCCTACCCCACAACATTTCCATAATTTTCCTAATATCTTCCAACCCATGCATGATAGTTTCTCTACCCTAAGCCAAGATGAACAACTCAATTCTCTAGAATTTTATCAAGAGTTGATGGACATCTTCCAAACCATTTTAAACCAAAAAGATATCCCTGATATCACCCCTAAGATGTTTCTTTCTAATGGACATATAGATGTTCTTCATTCAAAGCAAGAGTCTCCCACTCGTGATATTCCTACACAAGAGCAAGCAACGATTGAGATTGTTGTTCTTGCAGTGATTATGCATCATGAACATCTTTTAAATTGGCACTGACATTTTCTAAAGTGATGTCAACAGATAAAGATGTCAGATTCAGAGCAAACAATTAATATTCCTAAACATAAGGAACCCATAGCAATATCATGTGTTCACGACAAGTCATATTTAGTGGTTGTGGATCAAAGGATACATTATCAGGGAAAAGGGTTAGGTATTGTCACTACCTTTACAATGATGGGGGAAATCTTGTCTAATGCAAACATCAACATAAGAAGCACGAAGGATCCTTATGATGAAAATATTTTCAACACTACAACTAGTCATATCATAAATCATCATCCACCCATCATCTCATACACAAATTGGGACCAACATAAAAAGAAATATTCCTATCAAAGAAAGGATATGATCATCAAAGAAAATGAAGCAGTAAAGTAAAATGGATGAAGTAAATAAAAATGGACAACAAAGAATACAAGAGAAAATTATCCCAATCATACTCCACCAGTCAAAGAAACTAAGGGGAAAAGTCAAAAAGGGAAACATATCCATCAGATATGTCCTCAAATTTAAAAGCAGGCTTCTCAATCAGTTGGTCCTAATTCCACAAAAACTGCCATATCTACTCATCATTGCTCATCTTCCCAAGTTTGGAGAGTCAAAGGTTCCAAACCATTGACCAATCCATCTCATATTATTTCATGCATGACACCGTACACTCCATTCATGATATCCAATTCTCTCATTGACCATTTTTTGGAAACTACCCTTCATCATAAGGATTTTTGAAGGAACTCTATTGTGATGTGTTCAAATAGACAAGGTCAATTTCGGTATCAACAAGGTAGATCAAAGTTCTCAAAAGTTGCATTCAAGTGATCATATCTTAGCAAAGAAACTTCTTCAAGAAGGATATCATTACAATGTTATGGAAGTAACCTCTACATTAGTACCACCAGGTGGTTTAACATGAGCATAAAAACTTTCAAAAAAAAATCAAAAAATCAAGATAATAGTAAAAAATAAAAATCATCCTCCTATGAAAACAACTTTGGTGGCACTTTGGACAAGTACTATGATGAAAACCTAGAAAACGGGTATCATGAGTAGAATCGAGCATCTATATGATCCTTTTCAGATAAAATTATCTCATCCTTGTCATGATAAATCCAATATTCCCTTCATCCATCTAATCCAACTTTGTCCATATATTCTAGTTTATGTTGATCTTGACAAAGGTTTGACATATACTTCAACTCTACTCATGGAAAATCCTTGACAGGATCTTTACCATTTTGTCTCATGAAGTCCAGTAGACCATATCTAGCATGATAAACTCTGTTGAACTCTTCGCATATACATTACCTATCTTGTTTTTTCCATTGAACTATGAAACATTGCTAGACATTGCAAATAGTATATTGCACTCTTGTTCTCAAATAAATCTTGATCCATGTTTGGAATCTCATAACATGATATGAACATCATGATCTAGGTCTCATTTATCTCTCAAAAAATCTCAAAACATTTCAAAATCATTAAAATCCAAAAACATTTGTAAAATCATCCAAAATCCAAAACATTCATAAAATCCAAAAAATCCAAAAACATCACAATCTTGTATAGCCAAAATCCAAAAATATTTGAATAGTTGTACACTCAAAATTCAAAACATCTAAAACACATAAAAATCCCTAAACATTTCAAAAATTCAAAACATCCAAAAACAATACCTTGTCTAACTACATTGTCTCTAAGATTGAACATAGGCGAGGCCATCATTGATGTGCCCTCGAGATGCATTAGGTCAATCCTTAGGAGTTCGTCAAAATAAACTGAAAATCCATTGAGTGTTCATATTTCATCTTGATAAATGGTTACTAGTCAAATTCAGTTGAACTACATGGTCTCTAAGTGTATAATGTAGGCAAGGCTAATCTTTGATAAGCCCTCGAGGCCCTAGGTCAGTCCCTTTTAGGTTTTGGTCAAAACTTAGAAAACACAAAAATAGTTGAAAACTCATAAAACACAAAAACATTGCAAAACACTCAAAGACTCTTAAATAGCCTCACATAACTTGAAAACCTAAACATTCACATACACCCAAAAAAAAAGATCAAAAACAACCTCAAAACATTACAAAAACACCAAAAACATTGAAATATTCCAAAAAATTCCAACACCACCCATCCCATTTGGCTTGCACCTACAATAAACTTCCATCCATAAAAAATAAATCATCACACTCACCCTTTGGTTACACAAATGGAAAAAATGTACATTAATCAGCAAAAGTAAAACCTAAACATAAAAAAATCAAAACTCTTGACCATTATCAAACATGTCAATTGAACCATATATCAACGACCTATCAAACAACTAGTCTCTTTCAAAACATCTAATAAACATGTCCTAGGATGCATCCTTCGTATAATGGACATCATCATCAAAAATCACTTTGGATACTTATCCTCAAAACACATTACACCTTTTGGCAAGAGATATAAATAATATTGATTGTTTATTCATTTTGATCTTGTCTTATGATTTATCTTGTTGACCCATTCTGAGGACCCCTCGATGATGGCTATAAAAATTATTTAGACAGAAAGGAATGGGGCATCAATCATTATCTTTTCTTTGTTATGCTTGTGGGATGTTCTTATAAAATAATCTTGGTGAATACTTGCTTTGTTGTGTGTAGGGAGGTTGTTTTGAATAAATTGTTGACTATTGTGTATGCTTTGGTCCAAAATATTATAAAGTTCCAAACTACATTCCAACGAGGTTTATGTATGTCAAGGTGTGAGCAAGGATTATCCTATCTATTTGCAGAGTCAAAGTTCATCGCATTAAATAAAACACCATCCTAGTTATCGATACCTTGATGCATTGTATATATGTGTTATATCAAAATTAAGGAATGAAATGATGAAGAATCCTGATCCCTAAAACAAGAAAATCATCAATCATCGCCATATCTAATAAAGTCTCTAAGACTCATAGACTTGTTGGACGTTTGGATCAATCTTGAAATCAATGGTTAAGTCATTCATCTTATTCTTATATCTTCTTTATGCACTAACATAGTATCATGGCAGTCAACAAAAATAATAATACATCCATCTTGCATCCATAAACCATCAACATACCTACATCCTGCATAATCACATCATAATCATCAGCATATCATAAGCATGACATCATCATATGGGAAATATGCAAAAAAGAAATACATGCATCTCATAGCATGTCATATAGAAAGATACTAAAAAAGAGAATAAACCATCCATTTTATTGCATTCATAACATAAAACTATGCATCCATCCATAGCATGTGCATCCATATATAAACATAAAGCATGAAATAAATGGATTATCACATCAAAATGATAGAACATCATATCATAATCGAATCGGGCCATCTCATATATGTCTCATCAAAAATAAATGTCATGATACAAAGTCAGAATCAATGTGTAAATGTCATTAAAAATAGATATACAAGAGGCTATCAAAAATCAGCCGATGAATGTATATACATGTAAAAATTTGGGCTATACATCCAAAAATGTCTACAAAAGTGCAAGGCTATCCTTGAATCTAACAATTATCATGTTGACATGGATCCTGGTGATGATATCTGCCTGAAGGCTGTAGGTTCAGTAAAGGAGCACCTCCTAAACCACTTAGCTTGACCTCTCTCCTATGTGAAAACTCTAGCTGTCATCACAGTTTGGTCATTTCCATATGGTACAAGGTGTGGTAATAGGAGGCATCCACCATCTCATGTCCATACATTTGAGCTAGGACCTAGCCCAATGTGTGTGTGGGCATAGCCTCCAGTTGCTGCCTCTACCTAGTCTCCTGAGCAAGCTAGATCGTGAGTTGCTAGACCTGTTTTCAGTCCTAGTCCCGCTCACCTATACCCTTTGTTCCTTTGTGTGGGTTGTATCCCACTCACCTATCAATTGTTGGACCTGTTGATGAAGCTGGTCCCTTTCCACAGTAAGTGCTTGAATCTGTGTGTCTAAAGAGTCTGGAACCTGACCCTGATGTTGCTACCATGGTGGGAATGGTGGTTTCAATGGTGGTCCTAACATCACACACCCAAACACTTGTCCATCATCTGACTGTTGATGATTCATATATATGGGCACCTTTCCATCATGGCCATTTCTATGATCTCGAACATCCTATCCATCTCGAGTAGGCTATTGAGGAGGTTGTAGGTGACCCCGCCCTTGTCCTTTTCCTCCACCCTATCCCCTACCCCTATTGGGTACCTATGTAACTGTGAGATCTATCAAGCGAACTAGTGCAAAATGTAACCACCAGGTATCATATGCAGTTGTGGTGCCTACGCCATATGGCCCCCCTGCATACACCCATGGGTATGTGATGAGCTATTGGAAGTCATCAACTGCCACCTAGGGTGGAATTTGTGGTCCCCACTAAGCCTCTATAGTGGTCCATGCAAACATGGCTCTGTAATCATCTAGGACAACATCTTAGATCTCACTAAAATAATAGGAAACATGATCTGGAAGATATCATTCGATCATGGTATGCTCATGACCCTACATGTATCTCGTGAAGAAGAGCTATTGATGATCATAAAACCATGGTGGTACCTACAACCATGGCCTCAAGTGGAAAACTATCATATCCTCAATCACCTATCTCTAGTACGGGATGCCTGCTAGCCCTGTATGGTGCAGTGTGATCATGGCTCTATAGTAGTATACAATAGGGTCATCCACGTCAACATCTACCAAAGTGATAATAGGTCTAATAATGGAAATGTGCTCCCAAGACCAAATGTGTAATGGTTTAACCCCAACTCCTATGCTCTATCCATCCATATAGACAATCAAATGTATATCATAATAAAGAGATGCAAGTAGTACGAGGCCCCAAGAAAAGTAGGTCATGTCTCCTATCATCCTCACCCAAGTGAGTTCCCAACCCAGGTTGAAACCTCGATCCCACCTATCTAGCACAAACACTCCATAAATCAATCCTCTAATAATCAAGCTCAAGTCTGGTGCCTATCCTTTGTAATCCTCCAAGTCAATATGTGTTGTCTTTATCCATAGGGTATCTATACCAAGTACATCATAAAACAAAATCATCTCGGTGCCCACATCATAAATGACTCACTCACCATGGATCGACACTCTCAAGATGCACCAGACGTCCTCTAGGGTAACAATCACCTCCCCAGTAGCCAAGTGGAAGGATGATGTCTCGCTATACTACCTCTCTATCAATGTTGTCATCATCACAATGTGAGTTCTGACCTCAGGCATCCCTACCACAAACCCTAGCTCGATTTCCCCAAGGAAAATCCTTTCCTAGTCAGTCAACTAGGGAACAAGGGACAAAATTCTAAGTTTACACTCCCTAGAATGAAGCAACTAAATGATCTCTTGCACAATCAAAGCTGTTGGTTATTTCTTTTAGAACCAAACTTATTCTAACCACAAACCTATGAACTTTCCAAGGACAATTATCTGTAAGGGAAAGGATTGGACAACACATAAGTAAAGGCTTTTGGGTCTTCATTTCTTCACTTTAGGCTCTGTTAAACTAGGGAGGGTAATCCCAAACAACTATGTTCTTAGATACCGGTGTGAATTTAGTATCAAACACAAAGCAAATAGATGATTCTCCTTAAATGTTTAAAGGGGACCCTACCCTGAAGATTTGGCTAACCTTCACAATAGTGACTAACTTAAACAAGAGAAGATACAATTCCTTTAACACTCCTACACACCTAGAAAAGAAATCAGAAACTAATTTTATTATATTATGTGATCATCAGTCGAGTAGGTTACTACAATTGGGGCATGAATACTATACCAAGCCAATACCATATTCTGGGAAACAGAGTCAAACCATAAACCTATATGATTAGATAACAATGTTATATTTTAGAAAAAATACCCACAACCTCAGGAATACTGCATTACAATATTCCCACCAGTTATTTCCATAATTAACTTCTCACTAGCATCCTCATACAAAGTTTATATCAAACCCACTGTTAAGTTCAAGCATTTACATACATTCTTTGAATTGATAAGCAAGAATAAAATAACACATCTATTAAAATTCAATAGAGACAAATAAGATAACCATTGATTATCATATTCATAGCTTGTATAATTTGTATATAGTAGAGAAATGCACAGAAATTTAGTATTAGTTAGTTATCTGTACTTTTATCAAAAACCATACATAATGGTTGATCCCTTTCTAGAATGTATTACTAAAAAACTTAGTATCTATTTTCTCTTGTATCTATTTCCTTTGAAAATAATTACCTATTGACCTCCCAACTTCTCAACCTCTTGATCCCTTGACCCCCCTATAACCAACCTTAGAATCCCTTTTATAAGACAAGGGAGCAACAAGCACCAGGTTGAATTACATTTACAAATTTTCATTTCGTTTTCATTTCAAAATGAATTTCAATAGAAAACAAGAGAATATTCCCCAATTGATTGGGGAACCATCATTTTAATTCAAGTGAGAACAAAAATAGAGTTCAAGAAACTACTAACCAAAGAAGCCCCACCAGTCTTCAAAAAGTGTCATTGCGGTAGCACCAAAACATGTTGTGTTGTTAGAATATGTGAACTAATTAGAAAGTAAACTAACACACCAATGAAACATTAGATTGAAATAAACTAATTAAAAAGACAAAGAAAACTCTAAATAACAGCAACTCCTTCAAATGCATTCCATTGTCCTTTATCTCCAAGGATTTGATTAAAGTTACTGACTCTCAGTTGGTGTAAGCAGCAGCTTGTTGAAATGACAACTTAGGAGAACAAGATTTATGCAGCATGCATGTCTATTGCAATGTGATTTAAGCCATGAAATGAACTTGAAATTTCTATGCTATGAACTTGAAAATGATTATACTAAGATGCTGATTTGAATGCAACTATAATGATTATGCTAAATTCACAAAATCTAGGATCCTTTTCAACTCACAAGAGGGCTATATTTATAGATTTTTGAAGGCAAGAATCTAGTTGGCTAAGAAGAATCTAGTTGGCCAATATCAACGGTTGAGTTCAAACCTATCAAGATGAATGGTTAGAGATTGAGAAGTTGAGAAAAAGATGGAAGGTTGAGAGAATAAAGGGAGATGTTTCCTCCTATACAAATTTTTCCATTCAAAAATGAAGGAAAGTTGTCATTTGTGCACTTCTTTTATGAGAAGTTAATTGATAGTTTGAGGAAAAATCCATAATTAAATAAATAAATAAATAAATTTATTTAATTACATGTGACAAAGAATTAGAAGCTTCCATAATTTAAATAAACAATATTTAATTATGTGTGAGAGATGATAAAAATGCTTTAATTAAATATATAAAATACTTAATTAAGTATGAAAAGAAGAAAGTTTCTAATTAAATATTATAGAATATTTAATTATGGAAGAAAGAAAGCTTTTAATTAAATATTTTTAGAATATTTAATTATGTGGGAAAGAAAGCTTCTTCTAATTAAATATTTTAGAATATTTAATTATAGTGAGCTTCTAATTAAATATTTTAGAATATTTAATTATAGTGGAGAAAAGAAAGCTTCTAATTAAATTAAATAATTAAGTTAGTTTCTAATTAAATATTTTAGAATATTTAATTAAATGTAGAAAAGAATTTAGAAGAATATTTCATTATTTGAAAATTCAAATATAGAATAATATGATAATTAATATAAATAAATTATGGAATTTATTTAATTTAATTAAGAAGAAGATGATGATAATTAAATAAACTTATTTATTTAATTAAGGTAGAAGAATTAGAAAGGTGAACAATATAAATAAATAATTGAATTTATTTATATGTAGACGACTTTAGAATATTAATTAAATAATTCATATTTAATTAATTAACAGACTTGATTTATAATGACCATTTTTAGATGTGTACATTTTTCCCCTCTTTGAAGTGGTGTGTTTTACGCATTGCTTCAAAGAAAAATTCAGATAATGAAAATTTGACCTATGATGCTATATGCCCCCTCGGGCGATGAATTGGATAAAATTTTGAATGTTTCAGATTTTTGATGATTTTGAAAATGTGCACTGATTTGTTGTCCGATTCATCGGTCGATAAAGTGATTTGATGAAAACCACTATTGAAAGATTGATATAAAACGAAGATGATGACGATGATGATGTTTTTCGATTGATTCATCATGTGATAGTGAATTTTTGATGATTGATTGATGATGACTGATAAATTTGTTTTCATGATTGATGAAAAACAAATAGTAAGATTGATAAATTTGCTTTCATGATTGAAAAACAAATAGTAAGATTGATAAATTTGCTTTCATGATTGATGAAAAAAAAATAGTAAGATTGATAAATTTGCTTTCATGATTGATGAAAAACAAATAGTAAGAGTGATAAATTATCTTTCATGATTGAAAAACAAATAGTAAGAGTGATAAATTTGCTTTCATGACTAATGAAAAACAAATAGTAAGATTGATAAATTTGCTTTCATGATTGAAAAACAAATAGTAAGAGTGATAAATTTGCTTTCATTATTGATGAAAAACAAATAGTAAGAGTGATTTGATTGATTTGATAGAAGAGGATTGATACAAGAATTTGATGAAGATGAGTGAAGGGTTGAATGATTAAATGATTGGATTGAGATGAGGAAGATGATGCAAATTATGGACAAGAGAGGATGATAAGAAATAGGAGATTGGTAAGAGAAAATGAGAAGAAACAAAGCACAAATGGATTCAAAAATAATTATGATGTTGCCCCAAGCAAACTACAAGCCAAGATGGATTGATGATGATGATGATAGTGTTGTGGATAAGGGAAGGATACATCCTGATAATGATGATGATGATCAAGGCTTGCAATAAGGCTAGGAACAAGACCAAAGGTATGATTGAATGATTTGTGCTAGATTGAATGGATTGATTAGATGAGATTGGAAGAAAGGATTGGATGAATTGATTGAGATGAGATTGGAAGAAATGATTGGATGAATTGATTGAGATAATGCAGATGAGATGTGATGGATATGATAATGCTCATGCATAAACTAAGATGGATGCAATCTATCTAATATGAAAACTAAAATGCAAAGTTGTCATTTTGTGAGCTCCTTTATGCTTTACATTTCATCATTGAGCTTTTTTTATTATGTTGAAAGTTAGTACAAGCATCAAAGGGGATATTAGCACCAATGATGACTTGAGTGATGCTTCCATGATGTTTGACATAGCAATTTAATACAAGCATCAAGGTATAATTGAACCAAGATGACCTGAGTATTGTTTGCATAAATAGATAAAAGTTAATTATTTTCCTATGCAAACTCCAAAATGTCATCAATGATATGTTATAGAGCATGTCCCATGATAAATTTTCACAATACTAGTGATTAGCTTACAGACAGAAAGAAAAGAAAAATCATACTCCTTCCTTGTGATTCTAGTTCAGTACATCATCGAACCACTAGAAAGACATGATGTCAGCAAAAAACAACAATACAACTTATGTTTTAAGTTTTTCATTCAATTTATTTAGATTAAGATCATCCAATTTGTTTCAGTTTTCTGTCAAACCACTGTTGAGACTCAATTTTGAATGGAGAATTTGTTGTTTTTGATATTCCAAATGCTTGACAACTAATTAAACACCTCTATTGCTAAGGATAACCCTGATCATCAAGCCATGATGAAATCCTTGTCACTTCAAGGAAATGTTTGGACGCATGATGTGGATGTGATGGCCACACATGTATGTGATGCTGATGAAAGATGGATATGCAGAATGTATCTTAATAGATAAGAGAGTCAAACAAAATCACAAACGAATCATGTTTGCCAAGTTTTCACCATTTTCTTTTATTGCACTTTTTCCTGTTTGTATGATTTTTTTTGTTGTTACCAAGATGCATGTTTGCTAGGTTTTCATCGAGGCAACGATTTTTTTTATTTTTTATTTTTATTTTTTTGTATTTTTTGTATTTTTTCTCTTTTTTTTGTATTTTTGCTCTTTTTGATTTTTTTTCAAGACTTTTTATATTGTTTTTGATATTTTCAGGCATAAAAATTCTTCAGATGAATGTTGTTGGTTGGATCTTCAAATAGGTCCCCTTATGATGTTGACAACTTATATGCCCCTGATCCATATGCAACAATGATAACGAACGGGCCCAACCAATTAGGTTTGAACTTGCCTTTCTTCTCCCGATCCTGCTGATTACGAGGGTTTTCTTTGAGAACCAAGTCACCCACTTGAAAATTTTGTGGTTTGACTTTGTGATTGTAGTTGTAGGACATAACTTGTTGATATCCCTTTAAATGATTAACCGCAGTCTAACGTCATTCTTCAAGCAATTCCAACTCTTGCAATCTTGATACTATGTAGTCTTCATCATTGATTAACCCCTTTAGTGATACTCGAAGTGAGGGAATCTCAACTTCTAGTGGTAGAATAGCTTCTACTCCATAGACCAAAGCATAGGGAGTAGCACATGTTGGTGTGCGAATACTTGTTCTGTATGCCCACAATGCTAGATTTAATTGGACATGCCAATCACGTCCTACTTCATTCATTATTTTCTTCAAAATCTTCAGAATTGTTTTGTTTGAAGCTTCAACTTGACCATTCCCTTGAGGATAGTAAGGTGTAGAGAACCTGTGTTGGATGCAAAATCTTTCAAATAGCTCATCAACATCCTAATTTTTAAAGGGTCTTCCATTGTCTATGATAATGGAGTTGGGAATACCATATCGATAGATGATATAGTTTAAAATGAATGAAGAGATTTGTTTGCCAGTAACAGTTGTTAGGGGAACAACTTCAATCCACTTAGTAAAATACTCAGTGGCTATAATGATGAATTTATGCCCATTTGAAGATGATGGGTGTATCTTGCCAACCAGGTCCAATCCCCACTGAGTGAAAGGCCATGTTGTGGTGAAGGGTTGTAATTCCTAAGTAGGAGCATGAATGAGATTTCCATGAATCTGACATTTTTCACATTTCTTCACAGAGATGAATGATTCATTCTCCATGGTCGGCTAGTAATAACCCAATCTAACAAGTTTCTTTGCTAAGGTTAGTCCACTTGAGTGTGTCCCACAAATGCCACCATGTACCTCTTGTAAGGCCTTTTCTGATTCATCGCGTTTGAGACATCTAAGGAGAGTAACATCCAAACCACGCTGGTATAAGACATCGGCAATTAAGGTGTAATAGGAGGATTGACGGATGAGATTCCTTTTCTGATTTCTAGACAAATCTAAGGGTAAAATAGTATCCTTCAGGTAAGTGTAGATTTGGTCATACAAGGGAGAATCAAAACTAGTTAAGTGGAAAATGATTTGAGTTTCTGGAGTGTCGTACGCGGGATAAAACAATTGTTCCACTAGGAAATCGTACCATGTTTGATTCTCTGACAAATGGAGTAGAGATGCTATTGTAGCCATTGCATCGACTGCTTTATTGTCAATATGTGGAGTTTGTATGAACTTAATATTAATAAAGTATTTCTTGAAATCTTCCACCATTTTTTTGTAAGGTATCAACTTGTCATCCTTAGTGTGATAGTCGTCATTGATTTGATTTATGACAAGTTGTGAGTCACTAAAAACTTGAAGTTCTATGATTTTCCAATCTACTGCAATTCTCATGCCAATTAATAGTGCCTCATACTCAGCTATGTTGTTTGTGCAAGGGAACATTAGCTGATAAGATTTTGGAATGGTATGTCCTTGAGGTGTAATAAAAATAATTCCTGCTCCTTAGCCATGTTGAGTGTAGGAACCATCAAAGTAGAGCGCCCATGACTATTTAATAGTTGTTGTGAATATATCAGCATTAGGAAAATCAATGTGTATTGGGTGTTTTGCCGACATTGGTGCTTCTACTAACTGATCTACGATTACCTATCCCTTTATAGCTTTGCAATCCACATAATTAATTTCAAACTCACTTAGGATTATGATCCATTTAGCCAACCTAGCCATTAAGGTTGCCTTACTTAGAAGATATTTGAGTGGATGAATCTTAGCCACAAGTTTCATTGTATGAGTTAGCATATACTGTCGTAACTTTTGAGAAGTGAACACTACTACTAAGAAATATTTTTCAATGAAGATGTAATTTAGCTCATGACTTGTAAAAGTTTGACCGATGTAATAGATTGCTCGCTCCTTTCTTGAGTTGTCTTCCTATGCCAATAATGCTCCTAAGGACACTTTCGTGGTAGAAATATACAATATGAGAGGTGCACCTTGCACTGGTGGAATTAATACTGGTGGACTTATTAGATAATTCTTTATTTAATCAAATGATGCTTCACATATATCCTCCCATTTAAGTGGAACATTCTTGTGTAAGAGATGAGTGAATGGTAGACTTTTATCTACCAGTTGCATGATGAATCTTCTGATGGATTATAACTATCCTTGCAAAGAGCGTAGTTGACTAATGTTCCTTGGTGGTGGAATATCAATAATTGCTTGTACCTTAGCTGGATCCACTTCAATTCCCTTTCTTGATACAATATAACCTAGCAACTTTCTAGATTTCACTCCAAAGACACATTTCTTTGGATTATGTCTCACTTTGAATTGCTCCTTCTTTTGAAAATTTTAGATAAGATATCTATGTTTCCTTCCCTGGTGTTAGATTTGGTAAGGAGATCATTAACGTAATCCTCCATGAATGTATGCATCATATCATGAAAAATTGTTGTCATTGCTCGTTGGTATGTAGCTCCTGCATTCTTTAACCCAAATGGCATTATGTTCCAACAATAGGTACCCCAAAGACATGTGAATGTTGTTTTATCCTAATCCTCTGGTGCAATATTTATCTGGTTGTATCCTAAAAATCCATCCATTAATGAGTACATTGCATGTCCAGCAGTCAGATCAACAATCATATCTATTTTTGGCAAAGGGGAGTCATCTTTAAGACATGCCTTGTTCAAATCCTTGAAATCTGTACAAATTTTGATTCTTCCATCTGGTTTTGAAACAGGTACGATATTGGAGATCCATTCAACATAGTCAATAGATCGAATGAATCCGACATCTAAAAGTTTCATTAACTCTTCTTTAACTAACAATGCAACATGTGGATGCATTTTTTATGAGTTTTTGCTTCATAGGTTTTTCCCCTAGCGTAATAGATAGATGAAGCATGATGACATCTGGATCTAATCCAGGCATATCCACATAGGACCATGCAAAACTGATTTGGTTGTTCTTGAGAAATTATGTGAATCCTGGAATTTCCCCTTCTGTTAGAGATGTGGCCAATTCCAAGACTTTGGGCTTTTCCGTAGTACCTATATTGAGTTCCTTTGTTGGTTCGATTAGAATAGAAGACCTTTCCTGGTAATGTTTTGAGAGAGTGTCAAGTTTCCCATTCTCTGGTGCCTTTGAAAGGTTTTCACTATTGGATACGGTTTTTATTTTTCTCTTTTCTTGATCTAATACTGCCTTTGTTAGGTTTTCACCATTAGATCTTTCTTTTATATTATTTATTTCATAGTTGAGAAACTTGGCACTTTCCTGTCAAAAACTCTGATCCTGTGATTCCCTGGTGGAGCTTGTTTCTGGATGGGATGAACAAAGGAAGTTTATGATGGTTTCATCATTTGGAAAAGTGGGGACATCAATAGGTGCGATTTGTTCCCAATCAATGAGTTTGGGATAGACCAAAGGAATTGGATCATTAGGATGAGTAAGGTCACTATCCATTAGATTGATGATACTATTATTAATATCATTATGGGAGAGGTCTAGGATGGTATCCTCCTATGGATCATTTGTCTCACTTTGAATTGAATCAGTTTCACTTGAGTCATGATTGCTTTCTAGAACGTAATCAAGTGGAGGCCTTGAGCTTTCCCCTTGTAAGAATGCAGGTGTGAATTTGTGTATGACATCCACCCTTTTCTCTGTCAAGAATGTATCACCAAAGATGTCGTCCCATTTATATTCATTGGAGTCAGTGTCAGAATTATTTGCTTGAATTCTCAGGATTGTTTCAGCTAACTCCTCTTTAGACATTCTTTGTACTACTTCTTCCTTTGTATTTTCACCATATCCTAACCCAGTCTTATATTTTGGGTGCATTGTTTTCAGTTGGATAGGTTCAATAATACCCTCTTTCCTTTTACCTATAGGGCCATTTCCTTCATAACCCATTTGTTGCATGATCACATAACCTTTTTCATATTGCTCTATGGATAACTTGATATGTTGTACTGATTCTTCTTCATCTTTATAGAGCCAATCAAGGATGGCTCTATCTTCCATTTCATTTTCTTTGATAAACACTCCATTAAACTTGGTGATGGGAACTAAAGCTGAGGCTAAAGATGTTGTAGCTTGTTGTCTAGATGTTGATGGTTGACCATGGGATCTTGGAGATATGGGTAGATTAGAGAGACATAAGGAATATTCTCCCACCCCATCATCTTTTAATTTTAGCTTGGTGCCAAAATTACTTATCTTTTCTCATGCTTGTTCATTTTATTTTGAGGTAGAGATGGCTAAAGCCTCTCTATTATGTGGGATGAGTGTGTCCTGAGTTTCTCTTAGGTTAGAGCAAGTTTGACTGCTAATGTGATCAGTAGCTATTGTTACTTCTTGCCCATCGTATGGAAACTTCAAGCATTGATGACAAGTGGATGGAACATCTTGCATGTCATGGATCCATGGACGACCCAAGATTATGTTATAGGATAGATCCCAATCCAGAACCTAACAAAAGGTATTCTTCACAATAGGTCCCACTCTAATGGGCAGCATGATGAGGCCTTTGGAAGCTCTTTCCTCATCATCGTATGCCTTGATTGTAATCTTCCTTCGTGGATCTATAGATTCTTTTGAATATCCCAAAGATAGGACCAATTTCAAAGTAAAAATGTTTAATCTGGCTCCCCCATCTATTAGGACATGTCTAATGCGAGCTCTGTGAACCATGACCTCTAAATAGAGTGATGAATTATGTGGATGGGTTATGGATGATTCATCCTTTTCAAAAAAGGATAAACATGTGGAGGAGGACATGTGTCCCACCATGGCTTGAAATTTATTGATATCCAGATCAAGAGAGACAGTTGTATCAACAAGTGCCCTTTCCAAAATGTCCTTACGCACAGGTGATAGCTTTAAGAGCTCCAAGATAGAAATTTGGGCTGATGTTTTTTGTAGTTGATCAACCAAACTATATTGACTTGGAGGGGGAACTTTTTCTTTAGATGAGCTTCCTTTGATAATGATTTTGGCTTGTCCCCTTGTCATAGCATTGACCTCTCAATATTCTTGCTTGCCTTTGATTCTGATAGCATTGATTTGCTGATCGTCAGTGTAAATATGATTGATAATGGTATCATGGACATAATTAACATTCTTGCCCTTGTTACCCGAAGATTCCCATTTTTGATAATTAGGGAGAGGATCCTTGAATTCCTAATGGTCATCATTGACATTATGTCCCTCAATCGTGATGGTACGATTATCAATCAAATCCTGAACAATATTCTTTAACCCTTGGAAATTATTTGTCTTATGACCTTTACACCTATGATAATCACAAAGTGTGAGTTATTCCACAATGGTGGTTTAACCCTAGGCTCATAGTCTCTTTGTAGTGGCAATGTAATAGCATTTTGATTCAATAGTTCTTTGAGAATAGACTCCAAAGACTGGCCCAAGGGAGTAAAACTCCGTCAATTTGAAAAATATGAAAATCTGGGCACATTTGAATTTTGATTATTGCCAAAATTATTTCCACGATTATTGGTCACATTCCCTTGATTGGAAACATTGCCTTGGGTACTAGAATTTCCAGCATTATTGCTACGTTGGACACCTAATACATTAAGAACGGTAGGCTTCACATTCACATTGTTAGCATCTACTACCCCATCATTCACAACATTTTTATTTCGAGTCTAAAATCGTGACTTGTCATTGTTGTTACTATGGTTGTTGTTGTTGTACGAATTTGAATCCTCTTTATCGATTTTCAGAACTCCACAATTGACCAAGGCACCTTCAATAATAATCGCATTTTCAATCAACTTTTCAAATGATTGAGGACAGTGAAGGTTTAGTTTGTAACTCATCTCTTGATTCAAACTATCGATAAATATCTTCATCTTCTCTATTTCAGGAATAGGACGGGAGTATCTAGCAAACACCCTCCTCCATCTTTGCAAGAATGTAGTGAAGGATTCTCCTACTTTTTGTTTTATCTTACACAAATCAAGCATGGTTATCTGGTCTTGGATGTTGTAGGAGTATTGTGATATAAATTTATTTATTAACTCCTCAAATTTTCTAATGGGGGGAGTGATCTTTGAAAGCCACTCCATGGATTTTCCACCCATACTTCGTGGAAACAATCGCATTAAGTAGGTATCTTCATGAGCGAATTCTAAGCTCATATTTCAAAAATCCCTTACATATTCAATGGGGTCGGTTTTTTCATTATACCTATCAAATTTAAGGATTTCACAATGGTTTGGAAAAGGAATCATTTGAAGACTCCTATCGAATGGATATGGACATATGTCATCCAAAACATAATTCTTTGTTGCACCCCCTTGCATCTCTTTTATTTTCCCTTGTAATTCTTTTATTTGTTGAGTAAGGGCACTAAAATAATTTGGAGGAGTTTCAGGATTCTCTTTAATCCCTTCTATGTTAAAATCAGCAGGTAACTTAGCTCCTTGATTAGCTAATGAAAGGAAATATCTTTCTTCGTTTCATTCTAAAATCCTTTCCATAAGAGTATGGAATTGGGGATACTGCTCTGCTTCCTGGAGCCTTTCTTCCGTTATTTCTTCAGTATTTAAATTGTGAAAATCATTTTCTTCTCTATCACCATTATTACCCATTTTGCTTAATGTACTTTCCCTTTCATCTCCTTCTATGTGTTTTTGAGATCTTGTGACAACAGGCATAAGCTTTTGCCAAATTTCCACTAACTTTGATAAAAAAGAATGAAATAGTGCAATTTTTTATGGATATATAAGTCAGAATAGAATGAAGGTTCTATTGATATGACTTGTGATATTTCTAATCCTTAGCTCATGATTCCGTAATTGAAAGGATGATGATCTTGTTTGCGGGAATTAAACCAAAGATCAAAAATAAAGATGATTTTTCACTTTGTGAGGTTTGATCATAGCTTTGTAAAAATAAGGATTTTGATAAATGCCTAATGTCCCCTAAGGTCTCTATTGCAAGAATTGATTTGGACGATTAGAGTACACAATTGCAAGTTGGGGAATGTAAGAGGAACAGATAGGTTGACTTTGATTATTCCTTTGAGAAAGGGCTCTTCTTTGAAAGAAAGCTCATGAATATAATAGTTCTAAAGCGTAATCATCAGTGAAACCTCTAACAAAGTCATGATATCAATGAATAAATGTTATGTGTTCAAGCAAAACCTTTTGAATTTGGTATAAAATTTTCCTCTTTTTCAATAAATTCTTATAACTGAGAGATTTCTTTGGCTTCTCAATATTCTTCTCTAGGGACCTCTTGACAAAAGTTGCGGACTTCCCGACCCTGAGCATGGAAAAAGACTAGACTGAGATGGCAGATTTTTGGGTGTCAAAAAATTACCCAGGCTCAGAATACAGATGCGCTAAAATATGCAACCTATGCACTAGACTGTTGCAGGTATGTGCTAAAAAAGAGCACGAATGTGCTAGGCTATCCAATTATGGTATTGAGACTGACATGTTTTGACAGTTTGATGTTTTGGATGATCTTTATCTGATTTAATTTTGAAAAACATGACATATAGTAAAAAGCAGTTGTTTTGTTACTCCTAAAATCTAAACAAAGAGTGTATGTTCTTGAGATTTTCACAGGCATTGAACAAGATAAGCACTTCAGTTAGACTCACTCTTTATTTGTCAAATAGGTCATGATAGGAATCACAACCCACAGCTTAAAATCACGTCGACTCACATAGCCGTGTCACCCCCTAGAGGGCACCCATGTTTTTGTCTTTTCCAGGTGTGTACTCAAGGTTAGATTTCTCGATCCCTTGAGCAAACAATCTTTGGCAATTATATGGTGAGTGTCTTGAGGGAAGATTCTTCCCTCCCCTTGCACTGTGATTGAAATGATGTTTGGATACTGACATGGCTGGCTTTCTACACTATAGTTCCTAGTAAAGGTTTTTATTCGGCGTGGAAATAGATAAACTCCCTCACGAGACCTCCCAATCTTTAGAACAAAGATTTTGGGGATGGTTATCTTGCTCACTTTCGTTGAATATGGGTTTCCCCAAAATTCACTTTTGATTATAGTCGGTTAGAAAACTTGGCTTTGGTTGTTCCCACTTAAGTCGTTCCCATAGGGTGAGTACTTTGTCCCACTATGACATGCTTTTTAAAGGATGTAATAAAGCATAAATTGCATAAAATGAAAAGGTAATTCTAGCGTTCTGATCACCTAGTTAAGGGGAGAGCATATACCTATTACCCAACAATCACAACAAACAAATGGTTCAATTTTTAAATCCAAATGACATTTTTCTATGCTAAGTGAATATTTTCCTTCACAATAGATATTGGATTCATTTTAACCAAGAAAAGATGATATTTGGTGACTATCCTAGGATTGATTAATTCCAAATTTATGTGACTATCCTAGGATTGCTTCATTTTACTTTAAAACCGAATTGAAAAATCATTGTCTATGGATGGCGTCAGAATGAGGATGTTCTTTTACAACCCCTGTATGCACTAAAAGAACCTGCAAATGCCCTAAAATATCAAACACAAATGTGCTAAAATAGGATGCATGTGCACTAAAATAGATTGCAAATGCGCTATTCCTCAGCTCATATGCACTAATCTATGATTCATATGCGCTAAAGTGTTGGGCGCCAAAAATGTGTTGTTAGAATATGTGAACTAATTAGAAAGTAAAATAAAACACCAATGAAACATTAAATTGAAATAAACTAATTAAAAAGACAAAGCAAACTCTAAATAATAGCAGCTCCTTCAAATGCATTCCATTGTCCTCTATCTCCAAGGATTTGATTAAAGTTACTGGCTCTCAGTTGGTGTAAGTAGCAGCTTGTTGAAATGACAACTTAGGAGAACGAGATTTATGCAACATGCATGTCTATTGCTATGTGATTTAAGCCATGAAATGAACTTGAAATTGGTATGCTATGAACTTGAAAATGATTATGCTAAGATGCTGATTTGAATGCAACTATAATGATTATGCTAAATTCACAAAATTTAGAATCCTTTTCAACTCACAAGAGGGGTGTATTTATAGATTTTTGAAGGCAAGAATCTAGTTGGCCAAGATCAATGGTTGAGTTCAAACCTATCAAGATGAATGGTTAGAGATTGAGAAGTTGAGAAAAAAATGGAAGGTTGAGAGAATAAAGGGAGATGTTTCCTCCTCTACAACTTTTTCCATTCAAAAATGAAAGAAAGTTTCCATTTGTGCACTTCTTTTATGAGAAGTTAATTGATAGTTTGAGGAAAAATCCATAATTAAATAAATAAATAAATTTATTTAATTACATGTGACAAAGAATTAGAAGCTTCCATAATTTAAATAAACAATATTTAATTATGTGTGAGAGATGATAAAAATGCTTTAATTAAATATATAAAATACTTAATTAAGTATGAAAAGAAGAAAGTTTCTAATTAAATATTATAGAATATTTAATTATGGAAGAAAGAAAGCTTTTAATTAAATATTTTTAGAATATTTAATTATGTGGGAAAAAAAAGCTTCTAATTAAATATTTTAGAATATTTAATTCTGTGGGAAAGAAAGTTTCTAATTAAATATTTTAGAATATTTAATTATAGTGAAGAGAAGAAAGTTTCTAATTAAATATTTTAGAATATTTAATTATAGTGGAGAGAAGAAAGCTTCTAATTAAATATTTTAGAATATTTAATTAAGTGGAGAGAAGAAAGCTTCTAATTAAATATTTTTAGAATATTTAATTAAGTAGAGAGAAGAAAGCTTCTAATTAAATCTGAATATTTAATTATATGAATAGAAGAAAGTTTCTAATTAAATATTTTAGAATATTTAATTAAATGTAGAAAATGAATTTAGAAGAATATTTCATTATTTGAAAATTCAAACTTAGAATAATATGATAATTAATATAAATAAATTATGGAATTTATTTAATTTAATTAAGAAGAAGATGATGATAATTAAATAAACTTATTTATTTAATTAAGCTAGAAGAATTAGAAAGGTGAACGATATAAATAAATAATTGAATTTATTTATATGTAGATGACTTTAGAATATTAATTAAATAATCCATATTTAATTAATTAACAAACTTGATTTATAATGACCATTTTTAGATGTGTACACATGTAAATCCACTTGACCCCGAGAAATGGCACCATCAACACAAAAAACATAAAATACCAAAGACCCACTTCACAACACACCAACCAAAGAAAACAGATTAACACATAGGACCCAAACCTCTGGGCACCCACTAAGAAAAGAAACAAGATATTACTTTTCCTTGTCATCAACAAAGTAGGTGTGCCCACTCGATGTCCTTATTTTCAGCGAAGTAGCCATCACTACCTCCTCCTCAAAATCAACCCAATCCTTCATGGCCATGAGATATTGATGGTAGCCAAAATTAGTCTCATTTCCATTGTTAGAAGAATCATCAAAGACCTCAATGAGAGAGTGATGGCATCCCATGAAAGCTTGGTGGTATCTATTCCTTCTAACAACTTCCCTTTTTGGCCTCTCAACTTTCTTATCTTTTCCTTTGGCCAACTCTTTTGAGATCGTTCAACCCCTTAGGTGATAGGCACATTTGAGAACACTCTGTATTGAATCTTTGGCAGCTCTTGTTTTCTTCATTGGTGTTACTGGTATCTCTAGTCCACCTTGTTCACCCTAAGGAGAAAAAATCTGCAAATTCAAGAGGATTAAGCCTCTTGGACCGACATACTAGGATGATGTTCACACTTACCTTTCCCATTCTCTTACTCTGCTACTTAATAAAAGGTTCTCAGAGAAAAGATACCGCCCTACTTAGAAATAACTAACTCAAAATCACTCCCTCTCTTAGACTTCAAATTTTCACAATCAGATGGTGGTAGTAATCAAGCAAGTGAACCTCATTTAATAGAGAAATTGGTGCGCATCTGCATTAATTTTCTAGGAAATCTTGTGTGAGAGCATTGAAAATCAATTAACCTGGTTTTAAATCTCAATTGTTGATCATACTTTGAACCAAATCAATGGTTAGATACTCCAAATTATTAATGATGACAAAATTAAACGCATGCATTTGATACTCGTCCCAAATCAAGAGACTCAAGTGAGATAAGTATTTTCTTAACTTGCATGTCAATCATATGGTTAATTTCCCAACTAGATATGTCGTGTCACATTTACGTGCTTTCCTGTAGAAAATAACTCACTTGTAATTCATCTTAGCAGGATAGCGGGGAATGACCATGATTTATCTTCAAAATATTGGCCTCTAGCCTACCTTACTTCAATTCTATCTTCCCACATGTACTAGCTTCTGATAGATTTGATGGCTCTAATTTTTTTTACAAATCTCACAAGCGTGCTCAAGAATTAGCTCTAACTTAACACCATTTTTTATCTTGGAACTATCTCAGCTAATATCTCCAACTGTATCCATCTTTACCATAACTTTCTAAATTATTAGAAGTAGTCTGTGTGGCACTTGCTCATGTGCCCATTGGAGGATACAGTACATAGGAGAAACCCTCACGGGATAGAGGGGAGTGCTTAGGATTAGGCCACATCACCTACCCTCGATCGTCGATTTCATCCTCCATGAAAAAAAACCTTCATATTCAAAACCCATCGAGCCCCAAAAAATGATAGGTGTCACCCCACTCGCTAACCCATGTGACCATCCCTCCTTACTACTATAGATAGACGAGCACGCAGGGAAAATCCCTGATGAGAACACATGCCATGACATTTATCATTGATTGTGCCACAAACAAAATCCACTACCTTATGGAGACTCAGGTCCCACCATCAAGCATTACTATGTGGCCATCACCTGCTAGCCTATGTCTTTAAAATAATATGAAATAAATCAAGATGGGCATGCGAGGAAAGGTAGAGATTTGGCCACATCTTCAATCATTCAATCATAGATCTTATTTGAAAATCACTAGTCATCTTCACCAAGGAGACCAAGTCCACCAATATACCAAACACATGGTTCAAGCCCACCAGCCCGTGTGAATAAAATAAGAAAAAATAAACTAGCACGGGGATATGAGGAACAACTAGGATCAATTCTCATGATCAAACGGCCAACATGAAGCTCCATTTCTGTACATGCCACAAAATTTAATCATAAAAGGGGGCCATCTCTAGGTAAACGTAATATTGAGACATAACGACAAAGGCTAAGGATTTATATCTTTAAGATCAAGCCTTCCACCATAGGAAAATTAAAACTGAGAAGAACTTAAGGTGACTAACAAACCTAAGATAAGGGGCCGGTAAAAACAATGACCACCATGGCATAAGTGATAACTCAAATGACCAGGAATGGGGAAAATAGTTCAATGCAATTTTAAAACGACCAAGGGTTTTTTGATTTACATGCCAATTTTGGGAGGTTTTATGGATATAAAACCCTATAAAAGTGATGAGATTATGACCTAAAATCAGACACAAGGGACCAAGCCATACTTTTCACAATTTTTAGGTTGGAACCAAGAATTTTTTGAAGGGTTCCATGAGTGGCTCATGTTGGGGACACATGCCTCTCGCAGGCATGGTGAGATCCTAGAATGATTGGGAGAGCAGACCAAGTTCCAGAACATTGGGTGACAAAGTCTTATTAAAATTATCAAACCACATTTGACGGCCCCAGGCCACCAAATGAATAGGAGAATCCATGTTTTCCTCTATCAAAAATGTTGTTCTCTATTGTTTATATTAAGCCCAGTTTGAAAATGCTGCCATTGTTTATCTAAAAACAAAAACCACCATTGGCATGCTTAACCACATCACTATGGTTTCCAGTGCCTTCATTAACAAGATCATTCTCATACATAATCACTTTCTTGTCAAATTGAACCGGAAAGTGGAAAAATTCACAATGTGATCTAAAAGGGTCACTATGAGACTTCTCCTCATCATTCATCTACACATCAAATCAAAAACCCTCATAGTGGCCAAGCTCAATAAAGACATTATGTCCTACACACAATATGTAATCCTCTTGTGTGTTGAGAAAATAATGCTCACACATTTGAAACTCCTTTAACTTAATTTCATCATAGGTTAGTTTATTTTCATTCCAACAACACAAATCAGTCACATCATCACATGCTTTGAGGTTCTGAAAGTCATATCTACCAACACCCACAATACCCTCATCTAAACCATTCTAAATGCCATCACTTTCAAGATTAACAAGATTTGGAAAAACACTTTCATGTGCACCAGTAACTTGATGTGCACTATCAGTTGGTAAGCATGTTTTCCTATGTGTCAAAGACTCACTATCATCTGAAATTTGTTCATTAGCCCTTGAACTAGAATATTTTTTTTCCTCCACATAAATGCTTCCCACATTGGATGAAAACATGTCCATAATCATACTATGAAGATAAGGAACATTAGAAAATAACTCAATTTCACATTCACTAATATGAGATCCACCATTGTTTGCACCATCAAGACTTGTATTATTTTTAAAACTGTGCTTAGGTTCAAGATACTGAACACACAAGTTTGTATCTTCAAAGTGATCATCATCCATTGAATCAGTATGCTCCAGTGATAACAAACCTGAGCTACACTCCAAGTATTGATCATGTGAAACTTGTTCATTTACTTGTGAACAAGTGACTTCATCATCATTTACATAACTACATCCTTCATGTGAAGAAAACACCTCTAGCTCCTCCTCATAGGAGAATTCATAACCCTCAAAAGAATAGCCAGGTTCACTATCATCATGATCTTCATCACAAGGAAACTCATCACTACATAAACTATGCTCACAACTTTTAAAGTGAATGCTTAAATTTTCATCTTCAATATCTTGACCACTAACTTGTGATAAGAAATCAGAAACACTTGCAAGTGTATATTTATCTCCATCAGTGGCATATAGATCTTCACATATGCTACTTGTGGGCTGATTACAATCACTATCCTCATCCATGCAACTAGATGAATTTTCACTTTTTTGTATCATGTTCTGATTTTCCACAATGGGACAGCTGCTATTAACATCTTGAGGCATCATAGTTTATGAATATTCACACTTGGCTCCTTCAACACTCTTTATCCAATAAAGTACCTGATCAAAACTGTGAGGTTTCAATTCTTTTGGCAAGATACTCAGCCCTGGCTCAAATATTTCACAAAATAAATCAATGCATGTTAAATCTTCAGATCTAAAATTTTTGGGGACTTCTAACAAGGCATCCAAAAATCTTGAGAAAAAATCATAGGGTGATTCATCCTTGTGCCTCTTCATGTTAGAAAATTCTTGAATAAAATATATCTAATCAACTTTGCTCAAATTTTTTTGATGTTCAACACAGAGCTCACTATGATCTATGTGTTGTAGTGATGGACAAAATGGAACAGTAGAAGCACCATCATCTTGACAATCATTTATATTGTCTAGTCCACGAATTCCATTTGTATAAGGGGTGCTAGGATAACCAACACTTGCAGCCATGTATCCTTTCATCATTGAATATTTCAGATTGTTCTCAATATCCATGACAACTTGATATGCCTGATATAATGTTGCAGGATCTTTATCTCTTAGCAGATAGCTCATTTCTTCATCAAATGCATCAAAATATACAATTAGACATACTACATCATTTGGTCTCAAGCTTTCAAGAATGCCACTTAATTTTTTTGAAAATATGAGATTGAAGGTTGGGACCAACTCATCTTCTTATTTCTAGATGTTATTAAACCTTTGTCTCACTGAATACAGATTGATTATTTCTCCAAACTGTTCTATGAATGTTGTCATGAATTCATTCCATGAAGAGATAGAATACATAGACAAGTATGAAAACCAATGTCTAGCATCTTTTTTTAGAGATTGAACAAAGAACTTCATAACAACATCTTCATGACTTATCTCATAATCTCTCATCAAATCAAAAAATCTTTGCAGATGTTGAGATGTTGATTCTGATCCTTTCTCTTTAAATTTTGGAAAATGCTCCCTAACTTCATTATGAATAAGGTTTGGGAAACCTTGAATACCAATAAAAATCAATGGTTTATATCTTTTGACAAAGAAACTTATTTGATGACATGATAGGGGTTGTACACTCTTCATGTTCACATCATGCACCCCATAGGGAAGTACAATTGAATGATACATTTTCTTACACCCCTTTACAAACTTAAAACATCAACTCTATAGCTGACCACTACCCTATTTCATGCTTTTATCATAATCTTCAAATGTTACAATGCATAACTCAAATATAACTACATCTAAGATCTCTCAAATGGGAATATTTCAAAACAAGTATGCTTCTTATTTTAGATATTACAACTTCCAATTTATGAAGCATGCATAATAATCTCCACTATTCCCTTTCTTAGTGCTTCAATTCACTGAATTGGGAACATATCCTTACTTTTATATTTCTTAAAAAATGGCATCCATATAGATTTATTCTCTTTTGAAAATTAAAATAAGGGAAATATCTAGATATATTAGAAGGTATCACACTTTATTAGGTTCTTTTCATATATTTTCCACCTCCTTTGTAGAGGACCGATACTTCAATAATATGAAGTATTTTTCACCAGTTGGTTGTCACTTCAAGTTCCTTCAATATTTTCCACTGGTTCAGATTTCTTCAGAGTCTCCACTCACTCTTAATGATAAATTTAAATTCAGAACTTCCTAGACTCTATCAAGGCAAGATGATCTACTGCAAATACCTCTTCAAATAAGTCCCCAACAGAGTCGCCATTTTTGTTGGTTATTTTTTTTAGAACCAAACTTATTGTTGCCACAAACCATATGAACTTGCAAAGGAAAATTATCAATAAGGGCAAGGATTGTCCAACACATTAGTAAAGGATTTTGGGTCTTCACTTCTTCACTTTAGGCTCTGTTAAACCAGGGAGGGTAATCCCAAACAACCATGTTCTTAGATACCCGTGTGCATTTAGTATCAAACACAAAGAAAACAAATGATTCTCCTTAAATGTTTAAAGGGGAACCTACCTTGAAGATTTGGCTAACCTTCATAGTAGTGACTAAATTAAACAAGACAAGATACAATTCCTTTAACAATCCTACACACCCAAAAAATCAATTAGAAAGTAATTTGATTATATTATGTGATCATCGGTCGAGTATGTGATCATCGGTCGAGTCAGTTACCACAATTGGGGCATGAATACTATACCAAGATAGTGCCATATTCTAGGAAACAAAGTCAAACCATAAAGCTATATGATTAGATAAAAATGTTGTATTTTAGAAAAAATACCCACAGCCTCAGGAATACTACACTACAATATTCCCACTAGTTATTTCCATAATTAACTTCTTACTAGCATCCTCATACAAAGTTTATATCAAACCCACTATTAAGTTCAAGCATTTAAATACATTCTTTGAATGGATAAGAAAGAATAAAATAACACATCTATTGAAATTCAAAAGAGACAAATAAGAAAACAATTGATTATCATATTCACAGCTTGTATAATTTATACATAGGAGAGAAATTTACAAAAAATTAGTATTAGTTATTTATCTGTATTGTTATAAAAAACCATACATAATGCTTGATCCCTTTCTATAACGTATTGCTGAAAAACTTAGTATCCATTTTCTCTTGTACCTATTTCCTTTGAAAATAATTACCTATTGACCTCCTGACTTCTCGACCTCTTGACCCCTTGACCCCCCTATAACCAGCCTTAGAATCCCATTTATAAGACAAGGGAGCAACAAGCACCGAGATGAATTACATTTACAAGTTTTCATTTCAAAATGAATTTCAATAGAAATAAGAGAATATTCCCCAATTGATTGGGGAACCATCATTTTATTTCAAGTGAGAACAAAAATAGAGTTCAAGAAACCGTTAACTAGACCAGCCCAACCAGTCTTCAAAAAGTGTCGTTGTGGCAACACCAAAACATGTAAATCCACTTCACCCTGAGAAATGTCACCATCAGCAGAAAAAAAAAAAAAACCAAAGTCCCACTTCACAAAACACCAACCAAAGAAAACATATTAAGATGCAGGACCCAAACCTCTGAGCACCCACTAAGAAAAGAAATAGGATATTACTTTTCCTTGTCATCAACAAAGTAGGTGTGCCCACTTGGGGTCCTTATTTTTAGTGGAGTAGCCATCACTACCTCATCCTCAAAATCGACCCAATCCTTCATGGCCATGAGGCATTGATGGTAGCCAGAATCAGTCTCATTTCCATTGTCAGAAGAATCATCAGAGACCTCAATGGGAGAATGATGACGTCCCATGAAAGCTCGGTAGTATCTATTCCTTCTCGCCTCTCAACTTTCTTATCATTTCCTTTGGCCAACTCCTTTGAGATAGTTCGACCCCTTAGGTGATAGGCATGTTTGAGAACACCCTGTGTTGAATCTTTGGCAGGTTTTATTTTCTTCATTGGTGTAACTGGTATCTTTGGTCCACCTTGTTCACCCTAAGGAGAAAAATCCTTTAATTCAAGAGGATTAAGCCTCTTGGACTGACATACCGGGCTGATGTCCACACTTACCTTTCCCATTCTCTTACTCTGCTACTTAATAAAATTTTCTTAGAGAAAATTTACCACCCTACTCAGAAATAACTAACTCAAAATCACTCCCTCTCTTAGACTTCAGATTTTCACAATCATATGGTGGTAGTAATCAAGTAGGCAAACCTCATTAAATAGAGCAATTGGTGTGCATTTGCATTAATTTTCTAGGAAAGCTTGTGTGAGAGCATTGGTAATCAATTAACCCAGTTTTAAATCTCAACTGTTGATCATACTTTGAACCCTATCAATGGTTAGATACTCCAGATAATTAATGATGACAAAATTAAATGCATGCATTTGATACTCATCCCAAATGAAGAGACTCGAGTGAGATAAGTATTTTATTAACTTACAATTCAATCATATATTTAATTTCCCAACCAAATATGTTGTGTCAAATTTACCTACTTTCCCATTGAAAATAACTCACTCGTAATTCATCATAGCAGGACAACGGGGAACAATCATGATTTATCTTTAGAATATTGGCCCATACCCTACCTTACTTCAATTCTATCTTCCCACATGTACTAGATTCTAACAGATTTGATGACTCTCAAATTGTTTAGCAATCTCACAAGTGTGTTCAAGAATTATCTCTAACTTAGCACCATTTTTATCTTGGAACTATCCTAGCTAATATATCCAATTGTATCCATCTTTACCATAACTTTCTAAGTTCTTAGAAGTAGTCTGTGTGGCACTTTCCCACGTACCCATTGGAGGATACAGTACATGGGAGAAACCCTCATGAGATAGTAGGGAGTGGTCAGGATTAGACCACATCACCTACCCTTGACTGTCAATTTCATCCTCCTTGAAAAAAAACCTTCATCTTCAAAACCCATCGAGCCCCACAAAATGACAGATGTCACCTCGCTCGCTAACCTATGTGACCATCCCTCCTTACTACTATAGATGAATGGGCGCATGAGGAAAAACCCTGATGAGAACACCTACCATGATATTTACTATTGATTGTGCCATGAAAAAAATCCGTTTTCCTATGGAGACTCAGGTCCCACCATCAAGCATTACTACGTGGCCATCGCCCGCTAGCCCATGTCTTTGAAATAATATGAAATAAATCAAGATGGGTACATGGGGAAAGGTAGAGATGTGGCCACGTCTTCAATCATTTAGTTGTTGATCTTCTTTGAAAAGCACTAGTCATCTTCACTAAGGAGACCAGGTCCACCAATATACCAGACACATGTTCGAAGCCCGCCAACTCGTGTGAATAAAATAAGAAAAAATAGACCAGCACAGGGATACAGGGAATGGCTGGGATTGATTCCCATGATTAGATGGCCAACATCAAGCTCCATTTTTGCACATACCATAAAATTTAATCATAAAAGGGGGCCATCTCTAGGTAAATGAGATATTGACCCCTAATGACAAAGGCTAAGGATTTATGTCTTTAAGATCAAGCCTTTGACCACAAGAAAATTAAAACTGAGAAGAACTTAAGGTGACCGAAAAACCTAAGATTAGAGACCGGTAAAAACAACAACCACCATGGAATAAGTGATAACTCAAGTGACCGGGAACAGGGAAAATGGGTCAATGCAATTTTAAAATGACTAAGGGTTTTTTTATTTATAGGACAATTTTGGGAATTTTTATGGATATAAAACCCTATCACAATGATGAGAATATGACCTAAAATTAGACACAAGGGACCAAGACATACTTTTCACAATTTTCAGGGTGGAACCAAGAATTTTTTGAGGGGTTCCATCAAAATTGCCGAAAAACTTATTTCAATTTTTGAACCCTCAACTGCAAAGCACCTCTATTTGCAAAAGTGTGGTGCTATTTTTTGAGCGATGCTATACCAAAATATCAAAAGCAGAACCATTTTCAAAAGTGACTCTAAACCTAAATATCAAAAGCGACACTTCTTGTAAAAGTGTGATTTTATTTCAATAGCACCGCTAAACCCTAAAAAATGTTTGCGACACCCTATGGAAAAGTACGTCAACTTTTCAAAAGTGACGATGAACCTACATAAGAAAAAGTGATGCTATATGCAATAACTTCGCTACTCTGGAAAAAGCATCACCGACCAGTTCAAAAGTGACAATTTACAACAACACCTTTTTTTGACAACTTTGACCTAGCATTAATGACCTAAAAACTCAAAAAATAGGAAAAGTTTTGAGTTTTGTACTAGTGGTCCTATGTCTTCTACGAACTAGTACTCTGATACCTTGTCCATGAGGTACTGTGGGAGCTCATGACCTTCCATTTCGCAAAGGTGTTAGAGAAAAAATCACCGTTTCACTAAGGCTATGAGTGCAAATGACCTAAAAGTGACCCTTCAACCTATTTTTATGCCTAGAAATTAGGGTGTTTTCCCTAACTTGAGGGAGGAAATGGCATTTTGATCCTATTTTATCAATTTCTGACCTATGGGGCATATTTTGAGACTTTTTTCATGTTTTTGGGCTTTTTTTGCATCTTGAAACCTATTTCTACACCTGAATCAATATTAAACCTTTGTCACGATATTGACCCAAAAATTCAAATTTTTTCCTGATCTATCAAGGGGGTAGGGTACCAACTTAGTTCCTTCCACTAGGGAAACAGTGGGGTATCCAAAAAATTAGGAATTTTTAAATTTTGATATGAGTAGTAGCATTAATCTGAAAAGAGTCAATCTTTGAACCAATGTAATAGGTACCTCACTTCAAAGAGGGGAAAATGTAGACACTTAAAATTGTCATAACTGATATTAAACACTTGAATTTGATTACTAGCACTATTTCATCCTAAATTCACCTCCTTTTTGATAGTTTATTTGAATGATCCTAGTTGTTTAATTAAATGCATCAATTTATCCTATTAAGCAAATGATCATTATTATTTGGCTAATTCACCCCCTTTCACACTAAACTTCATCTTGTTTAATTAGATAATGAGAATTATTTAAATTAAACACCTTGTGTCTTATTTAATTAAATAATCTTGATTATTGAATTAAATGTCATTTGACCCCCTTTCAGTAAATAAATTAATCATTTAATGAGCATCCTAATTTCATTTAGCTTGCGCAATTAAAACATTTTTTTTAATTATCTTATTCCTATTTCCCCTCACCCTCCCACTTGTAAGGGAATATTCCTCCATTTGAACTCAAAAATGGAATATTGCTTTGTAACAACTTCCTAACAACTTTGGAAGTGTGCTTCTTTGAATCAATGAGAGCCATTGATTAACTCTTTGATCCATGTTAACTTTCATTCTCATCCATTGATGAGAATCCTTGATCCATGCCTTCCTCTCTCATTGCATCTCATCCATTGATTGATCAAATCAATCTTGACCCTTGATTCACCATTTTCTCCTATAAATAATCCTCACTTCTATAAGAAAAGGATCCCCAATCATTTGAGAAAATTTATGATGCATGTTTGTATCCACATTTTCATCCATCTTGCATTAATTTAAGCATCTTTCATCCATTGTGGTTCAAATCATCCATTTTCATCAATCTTTTATCAATAGAATCCATTCAAAATCTTGTTTTATCCAAGGGATTGGGAAAGGGTTGAAATTCCACATCAATGCATCACCAATCCCCCAATGGGATGAGATTTGAGGTCGTAGAATAGGTTTTCATTATACATTTCTTGTTTTTTATGTTTTAATGGCTTCTTCGTTCTATGTTTTCAAGAAGTTTCATTGGGATTATAGCTTAACTAGTTAAGTATTGCTTAGAATCTATTGGTTCTAGTGTAGTTAGCTTATGTTATGATTATAATCACAAAGGGATACATTTTTCTACACTACATTTAGCCCCCACTTTAGTGAGAGGATGACCTTGCTTCAAACTCGCACTAAAGTAGACAATCAAGAGAGGTCTAATTGTATAATCGTTGGAAGGATCAAATAGGAAAAGGCTTGAAACTCAAGAAAAACACCAACATTCTTTATGAAATAATCAATAGTCAAATATTTTTAAAGGACAAGGGTGGTATTGGATTTGAAAAGGTTAGAACTCAAAGGATGAAATTCTTGAAATGAAAAAGGAAAAGGACTCTATTGAAGACTCTAAAAGGATCAACAATGAAAGAAAAAAATTGGATGATGGCTTCATAAAGGTTAGCAATTAAAATAAGGGCTTCAAAATATCTCCTCCTAAACATATTAATACTCCTAGGTTATCTCAACCCTTTCATGGTTATTGTTATCTTTAAAATGAGTTTGGTCATAAGGCTAGCAATTGTAGAACTAAGGCAAGAAGAGATGATTAAATGAGGAAGAACTCGTTTGTGCATTCAAGACATAATTCTATGATGTCTCATTCCTTTTATGGCTATTGTTATGCATGAAATAAGTTTGGTCATGAGGTTTTTGATTGTAAAAAAAAAATAAGGAGAAATGGTTTAGGTCTTGCATATAATATTGTTTTCTACAATTGCAATAAATTTGGGTACTCAACAAGATTCTGCAAAAATGGTTCTATGAAACCAAATGTTCAACAAAAGAAGATAGATGAAAAACAAGGATGCCACAAAAGTTTGGAAAAATAAAAAAAGGGTAAGACAATGAAATTAAAGATGCAACTATCCATTTTCATTATGCATAATATCTCATGATTGATTGAGATAGAGAATTATCTTAGGGGGAGCTGTCTTTTGCAAATTCTCAACCCCTTGAAGAGAATAAGATGTCAATCATTACAAAATGAAAGGTAATTTGAAATAGATGGTCTGAAGAATTTGTTTGATGAGTAAGATAGAATTTGTAGATCAATTATTCAGATAAAAAGCATTATTTGTAGAGGACTATGGAATGAATGTACATCCCTATGAAGACACATAGAACTCTGACACCTACTCACCTAATAGGTATTAGGTGCATTAATTATGGAATGCTAGGGAAAATGTAAATTAATTATACTTCAATTTGCATAGTTTGGACTCATTCAAATCAAAAGAATTTGTATCTTGACCTAAGAAGAGAAGAAGAAATACAAAGAAATATTATGAATTCAATTGGGATTGTGTTAAAAGTGAAACCCTAGTGACATAACACAGAGTTATTTCCCAAATTACTCATAAACCCTAGTTTCTGAAGTTTGAAATGGCAACTCCAAAATTAGTTGATGTCTCTAAACAACCAAGTCTGAAGTATAAGAAGTATCCATTCAAAGTAATGGATACTAAAAAAGATGGTTCCTTCTCCATGTTAACTATTGATGTTGTGAATACAAAGGATGCGAGGATTTACATTGATGCCCCTATAAATGAAATTGACCACATGAATTTTGAAGAGTTGGAGCATACCTTCTTAGATGGTGACCATGTCGAATATAAACCAAAGTTTGTAAATGAGCCAAAAAAGGGTTGGATGTATGGAAGTACTTACCAAACTTATGCAACAACATTGAATGGGTAAGGATCATTCTGAGAAAAATACATGATGAGTTTATTTACTTGGAAAAACCCTATAGGATCACCAAAGATGTATTTATGGCAATAAATGGGCTATGTGCAATCATACCTATTCTGGTGATGAAAGCTATCAAGAATGAAAGGGTTATAGAGTTGAATGGTGTAAAGTTTGATAAAAAAAACCCTAAGCATAAATGAAATTAATGATCTATGGGTCAAGTATGCTTCAATGGGAACAACAATAAAGTATACTTCACCAATAGAGAAGTTTCAAAAACAGACACTACAATTCACATTGCATACCAAATAGTCAAATAAGGAAAGGATTTTGACCTATGTGAATTGATGAAGGAGAAATTTTTTGATAATCTCAAAATAACCAAGGATACTAGATATAACTTTAGGTATGGTTCTCTAATCATCTGCTTGGCATTTTACTTCATGAATGAACTACTTGGTTTTAAGGGAAAGTTTTGGCAATAGCATATTCTAGTTGCCACTTATATTAGAAACCACATGAGAGGGTTCAATTACATACAAGCTTGCAATTCCACATACTAGGGATTCTTCAAGAATTTGCAAGCTATAATGCAATATAGGGAAATAATTCCCATTTGATTTGGTTAGAAAATATAAAGATGAGATTACTTTTCTAGTTTAAAAGGACTACCTTTCTTGTTGATAAGGACTACTACTACACAAAATTTATGGAGCCAAAAACCTCTTGGATTCCAAGATTGCCATATGAATTCTCCCATGAGGAAGTGAAAGAATATGTTGAATTTTTTTTTAAGAAACCCCCAAGGAACCAATAGTAGAAAGGTTTGGCACCTATAGAGAAATCATGGACAAAGATAATCTAGAAGAAGGTGGAAGAAACTCATAAAAAGAGGGTATAAAACATGTTTCAAAAAATTGGTCTTCCATGGCTATCCAAGATAGGACCTCAAACCTCTATCCAAACTTCTTAAAATATTCCCTCATATCCTAAGGAAACCATTCTAGAGAAAATTCCTAGGTTAGGTAGATAATCTTTTGCAACTACTACTCCTCTGCAACCCTCTAGATCCATGCAAACTACTTCTGGGAATCGATTTGCATCTAAAACTATGGCACAAACTAGAGTTGTTGAGAGAAAGATTCCAAGGCATAAAAATTAGGACAAAAGGATAAAAGCTAAGGAGATTCAAGAGGAAGAAGAAAAGGGAGAGGAAAGCACATCCAAACCAAAGGGAAAAGGAAACGAAACAAAACAAACTCCTCTAGTGGCACCTCATCATGAGCCTCTCCAATTAGAGGCAATCTTTAATGGAATTGTAACTCATGGCTTATTATTGGAGACTATTGAACTACATCCAAAAGTTCCTCCTAAAGATCAAAAGAGTAGTGAGAGGGAAATAGTCATGTATATGATAAAATATAATGTGTCTCTTAGTGAAATAATTGAAAAAACTTTGAAAATTTTAGCTTAGGACCTAAGGCAAAAGAGAGAAAATTTCATTGAAGTAGATGATGAGTTGAGGAATCAAACTCTTGATAAAGTCAGATCCTCTATCTCCTAGGAAGAAAAAGATAGTATTTCTCATAGACAAGCTCAAGAATTGAGAACAAAGCAAAGAATAGATGCTCTTCTGAGCATGGAAGAAGAAGATGGAAACAAAATACAAAAGGAGACTAAGGAAGTTACTAATAAAATTCTTGAGGAAGTAAGAGAACTTGAGAATGTGGAACAACCACATATGTCTCTTTAGCATGAAACTGTTCAACAAGAAGCGCAAGAGGAGAAATAAGAGCAAGTAACACATGATGTAGAGCATGCTTCTCCTTATCAGAGTTTGCATGATATCTCTCCTTCAGATAACTTTGATCAACAAGATCAACAAGTAAAGGAAGATACATCTACTTTCAGAGTACATACACAAGAAACTCCAAAGGCATCTTCATTTGCATCTCCCATTGATTCCATCAAATAGTTCATGGATCAAAAGAAAAAAATTCAACGTGAAATTTCTCCGCAATTGTTGCATTTTCCAATGTTTAGTTAATAGGTTAACATGTTCAATATCTCTTCATTGGAAAATTTTCAACTTGGAAATATCTTCCACTCATCCGCAAGGGAAAGAATCTTATAGTAGCAAGTGGAAAGTTAAAAAACTATACAAGAGGTAATCAAAATTTTGGAAATTGAGATGCTAAATGCAAAAATAGATTCCTCTCTGATACCCACTCAAAAAATAAAATAGTTCATGGATTCTTTCAAGGAACACTCTTCCTTCTTTGAGAAACAAGAAGAGTTGAATATTACAAATAGAAAACTATCTGAAGCCACTAGAAAGTGTTAAAAAGAACATGAAAAGCTACAAGATTGCATAACAAATATTTAAAAGTGTTTAGAGGAGGCGAAAGTATTGTATCTTTTCTAATCACAATGGTCTACCACCACAAAAAGAAATGGAAGTGAATATCACAAATATGGCTACCACATATGATCCAATGTATGATAATGATGGTGTCATTAGGGTATAAATGGAGAAATTACTCTCCCAAAGACAACAAGTTCAAGACCAAAGGGAGCAAAAAGTTTCTATGCATGACCTTTATTGCAGAGTGTTTAGGTGTTATCAAAATATGCGCATGTTAAGTTCTAATGAATGATTTCTAAGGAAGAATTGAATGTCTATGCACTTCACCACATCATGTTGTTTTTCCTTGTAGTTTTGGATTTATGTTTTTGAAGGTTGTGTGTCTTCTCATTCCAATTTTTACTTTTTTTGGTGCACCACCGGTGGTTATGTAGATGACAATGAGTTGTCTATATTATGACAAATTTGTAGGTTAGTTTGTTGGTATTGAAATGATCTAAGTTAGCAATTACTTGCTAAAATTTGTATAAAGAGGTTGTGGGATGCATGGTGGAGTCTCTTTGTGTTCTCTAAATCATCCACAAGTTGGTATGTGTTTATTCCCTATACTGCAGTATTCCTGGAGTAAATATTTTTGGGTATGAAGTGTTTTCACCAAGAGAAAATGATTTGAAATGATAACAGAAGTGCAAAAAAGTGTTGTTACAAGCCATATCAGTATGTTGAAGTGATCCACACAATGTTTCTTGGTCTCTCTAGTATTGCCTTGGTGTGGAGTTAATATTTTACAACTTACATGCTTGTTGGGCCGACTTGATAGGATGTGTTGCTTGTGCCAAGTGTTTGGATATGTGTTGATTTTGGAAATGTGTTCTATATAAAGTAGGTTCTAAATATCTTTCAGCTTGAACCGCATAAGATCTTCTACTATTTAAATTTTTGAAGCCAACTTGTTGTGATCAATGTATATCTCATATAAATGTTTTTAGCTGACAAGGATAAACATTTTATAGTTTGCAAATGGTATGAATAGAAGATAAAATATTTTGAGAAGGTGTGGAGTGTATTGTGTATGTTTTGAGGAGATAATATGCGAATAAGAATTCATAGAATGTCTCTTGATAATGAAATGTGGCCAATGTTAGTTTTGAGAGATAAGCAGTAAGTGTATGTGAACTTGTGAAGAAGAATGTTTGAATGTAGATGAGAATGTGCGCTAAAGGAAGTGAGCTATAGGAAATAGAGCTTGTTGAAGAAAATGTATGTTTGAATTTACCATAGGTAATGAGCTGAAGGTAACATAAGTATTGATATATTTCAATTGTATGTTGAGGTTATAAACCTCTATTGTAAGAATTGTATTGAGCATGGAGTTGTGAACTTCCTTTTGTTAAAGACCATAAAAACCTATTGTGAAAATCTATTTTATTTATGAGGTTGGATTTGGACAGTAGATCCAAGTAGCTTGCTCACTGTGGTTTTTCCCTTGTAAGGTTTTCCACATAAATCTACTTTTATGGTTGTATGCTTTTGTGTTCTACTTGGCATGATTTATTTGGTTAATTGGTGATAAATAGAAATAATTTTATTAAGTAGTGATTCACCCCCCCACTCTTAGTAAATTTGTGTGTTCAACAAATAAAGCAATTCCTATACTAGGAAAATAGAGTCATTATTAGAAAGGAGGAATGACAAAGGAGAAAATTATAGACTGAAGGTGATCTTAATTACATCAAGCATCAATAAAACATAAGCCATAGTTTTATCTACTTATTTATCCATCATTAAACTATCCAAACTCATATGTAATCATATATAAGACTTATCACAACTCATGTAATATATTTATAATCTTGTCAAATTCCTCTAATTATGATTTAATTCACAATAGAAAATATATTGAATAAAATATCCATAATAGTGCATTATCTAAGTTTGCACAAACAAAAATCAAGACATAAAAATAGAAAATATTCTATAATATTTCAATAATAGTGCATCATAACATTTGCCTCCTTGTAATTGTTTATGCAGTGGATTTTTCACAAGTTATACTCTTTTGAATATTTCTCTACTCTCATGTATTATCCAATAATTAAAATGATAACCATCAATCAATAAAACTATACGATAGGAGAAAACCCTAAGATGAAACACTCTAGCCACTTCAAAATCAATGCTTGGGAAGGATTCCCCCCAAAATAAACATCCCAGATCAATGGAAAACATCTACAATAACTTCTAGTAGCTGAAAGGAGTAGTGCCATAAGTATATATAGGTAGAAACAAGGGAGAAACATGCAATAATGGTAGTATTTGGAATTCAAATCTGCACTTTGAATTCTTTTTCACCAAAAAACCATTTTGAAGTTGTGTAATAAATACATGATTGATGAAATATGTATTAATGGAACTTTGACTCTATTAGGAAAGCATTTGAGATAAAATTGTAGAGGAAAACCATGAAAAATGGACATTCAAACCCTTTTGGAGCCATCTAGACCTTGAATTGAAGCTTTGTGAATTTCAAGGGTCCATCTAAAACAAATGTGGAGCATCCATGATTAACTAGAACTCAACAAATTCATTAACATATTTTTGCAAGGTCTATTATGAGGGGTAGCAACTTTAAACAAACACTAATGGGAAGTTGATATCTATTGAGTCCTTGTGGAAACCTCACTTGAAATTTGTTTTCAATATGAGTTGTACACTCCAAATTCCAAAGGTCTAATAATCTCCCAAGCACCAAGGGTGTCAAACCTAGCAAGATTATTACAAACCTATATTTGGGTTGGGTAGCTATGGATCAACAATTACAGAGGTTAAGACCTCCTTGACTTCTGGCTCTATAAGACCAAGGGGGGTTTTCCTAAGGTGATGGATGATGATTTGAAGACTTAAACACTCACTTACAACAAACTACACCCTTTACACAGTGTATCCCAATATTGGTGTCACAATATATCTATGTGCTAGTTTGGTATGTAAGGCTAAGAACCCTCTTAACAAATAATCTTTCATAACATTGTTTGAGAATGTGCTTTGTGATAACCCTTAAATGGTATAAACATTTAGACATGATGGTAGAACAAACTACCTAGTATGGACTAAAAAATATTTAATGTGATTGATTTTGACTGTTTTGAGGATGATGAGGAGAGGTAACCAATAATAAATCAATGTATTTATCTAATTAGGAAATAGATTCTTTGTGTTTATACAAAAAGATACAACAACTAAAACCAAGGTGATTCATTAATCAACACACCACAAAAATATTGCAAGTATGAATGAGTAAGGTGGTGTTGTCATTAATGTTGTCATTGATGTCAACATAGCTCAGGTTGTTGCAGAGAAAGGAATCAAGTGTTTGAAAGTGGTACATGTATAGTTGAGATACTATAGAGATATTTTGAGTACATGGTTCTATCTTTATGGTGTTGTAGGTGTGTTGATATGATGAGTTATCAAGTGCTTTTGAGAAACTTAATAAACAGTGAAGATAGAGTTGAGTGTGTGTTTTGAATGTGCTCCAGTATTGCGCTCTTCATTTTGTTTGTGTTGAAACTATGCTTGTGTGGATTTGTAGTGTTTTTTATGGGCATCCTTGGGTGATGTATCCTGAGTTATAGCTTCTGGGTTGATGAAGAGTGAAATTTGTGTTCACTGATTTGTGAACTGGTCTGGCAGAGTTGTTTGTTTGTGGACTGGGAGAAATGTTTATGCTCTGCAGTCCTCTACTGGTTTGTTTTAGGTCCTGTAGATCTGGATGAAGGTTATTAATGGTGTTATCAATATTTTGGAAGAAGTGTCTGTGGTTTGGTGCTCTGAAAGACTTGTTACATAGTAACTATGTGTGTCTGCACAGTCTAGTTGGACTGTTGGAAAGAGTTTTGTGTATGAATATTGTTGTAGTTGTTGTGGATGAGTCTAAAGGAATCTTAGAGGTGTTCTAGTGTCTAGTGAAGAGTGTTATGTGATCCACATGTTATCATCTTGTTGTGAATGTGCGTACTTCAAAGTTCATTAGTGTTTTCATTAGGTTTGGCCGACCTAGTGTCTACACGTTACATGAAGGATAAGTATCAATTAAGGAAGAGCTTGATTGATCCAAGATGTTTTTTTGGGTCTTGGTTAAGTATTAATTTGGTCCACTCTCATTCTTATCCACCACGGGAATGTTGAGCCGCTAACCTAGTTTGAATTTGTAAAATAAAGAATGTGTAGCCAACCTTGGAGAAAGTTTCTAAGGTTGAAGATGGTATAAATAGAAGTCAATATGTTGTGAATTAGAATAAGCATGAAGAAAAGTGTGAGTAGCAAAGTGTGTGAAACTGAATCAAGGCAGAAATACTTTAATGTGTCTGAATCTTGAAAGTAGTGAGTTGATGGTGTTTGCAATTCTCTGATCAAGGTTGTGAATGTGTGGAAGTTCTTGTGGTGTTTTTTCTATTATCTTTCTTTATTTGTAGGTAGTGAGCCTCCTTCTGGAGAGTGATTCCTATCTATAGACATTGAGCCTTGTATATGGATAGTGATTCCTATCTGGGAAGTGAGCCTTTGTATTCAATTTTGTATTACTATTATATTGTGAGTTAATCCTCACCATGGGTTTTCCATGTAAATCTGGTGTCTCTAGTATTTTCTTTCTATTATATTCATTTCATGTTTATACTTAATAATAGATTAAAGTGAATGTGGAATTGATTAAGATCATAAGTGAATGTAATTAGATACAACTGATTCACCCCCCCCTCTTAGTTGTCTTGTGCAATTCAACAATTGGTATCAGAGCTTTGGTTCCTCGGAGAAGAGCTTAACTGCTTGAGGTAGATCTAATCGCATAAAATTTGTTAATCCATTTGTTTGATGGAGTTGACTATAGTGACTGGAAAGTGCAGATGAGAGGTTACCTGACCTCTATTGGTTTTAAGACTTGGAAAGTTGTCGAGACAAAATATGTTGAGACGGCAAGTGGTCCTTCTTCTGCAGATGAGATTTTTTCCTATGAGGAAAATGAAAAAGAAAGGTATGCAATGTATAGTGCTTTATCTAAGATTGAGTAGACGAAATTTATTTCATTAGGAACTGCTTATGAAGTATGGGAAAATTTGAAAGATATCTATGAAGGAAATGATAGAGTCAAATTATCGAAGAAGCTAATATCAAAACGTAGATATGAGAACTTGAAAATGGAAGAAGGTGAAGACATTGAACGCTACTTTCAAAGGGTTGATATTGCAGCGAATGAAGTCAAAAATCAAGGTGGTACTCTAACAGATGAAAATGTAATAGAGAAGATATTGATGACCCTACCAAAGAGTTATAGTGACAAGGTTTCAACTATTGAGGAAGTGTATGATCCAAATAAATTCACTAAAGAACAACTATTTGGAACCTTGACTGCAATTGAGATGAGGAAGTTTGGAAAAGAAAAGGAGAAAATAGAAACAACCTTCAAAGGCACTAAGACAGAATATGATCTAGATAGTGATGGTTCAAAGGAATTGGAAGAAAAATTTACAAGGAATTTGAAGAAAGGTATCGGTAAGTACAAAGGTATGTTACCTTTTGAATATTTCAGTTGTGGAAATATTGGTCACTATGCTTCAAGATTTTGAAATAGAGCCATACACAAAACGAACAGAGATAATAAAGATAGAAAGGACAAAAAGTTCAATAAATTGTATTATGTTAGAGAAGATGCTGGAATTTCTAATGATGATTTTGATTTTGAGGATAATAAAGATGAATGCTTGTTTCTATCCTTGGAAAAATAAATATGTGTCTACTAATCATGGAATATGTGCAAGAGAATGTGGTCCAGAAAACAAGAAGGATGAGATGGAAAGTACTCTAGTTACTACCTTTCATGCTAGAAAAGATGAAGATTATTGGGTAATTGACAATGGATGTTCAAATCATATGATTGAAGACAAAAGTAAGTTTACTAAACTTGAAAAGTGTGATGAAGGTATTTTACTCGGATATTCAACTAACAACAAAGCATATAAATGCTACAATAAAAGATTGAGGAAGATAGTTGAAAGTGCAAATGTCAAAGTTGATGAAGATATGCGCAGACCAGTTGAAGTTAGTGAAATTGAACCAGATGAACCTATATGTAGGAAAGTACAAGAAGAGGATAAGGAAGAAGAACATATTGAAGAAGAAGAGACTCCGGAACCTACTCCTAAGACTCCAAAATATGTATAGAAAAATCATCTGAAAGAATAGATAATTGGAGACAAAGGCAAAGGTGTAACAACAAGAAGCAAAGTGATAGTAGTTGAGGTAAATTTGTGTCTAATTTCTAAGATAGAACCTAAAATAGTGTGTGAAGCATGAAAAGATGAGAATTAGGTTAGAGAAATGAAAGAAGAGTTGCAACAAATAGAGAAGAATTAGACATGGGAATTGGTTCCTAGACCTGTAAACAAGAATGTAATTGGTACAAAATGGGTATTCAAGAATAAGATGAATGAAGATGTTGAACTAGTAAGAAACAAAGAAAGGCTTGTATGCAAAGGTTATTCATAGGTTGAATGAATAGACTTTGAGGAGACATTTTCCCTGGTGGCAAGAATGGAGGCCATTCAGATGTTTTTGGCATTTTCTACTCACAAAGATTTCAAGGTATGCTAGATGGATGTTAAGTCTGCATTCCTAAATGGAGAATTGGAAGAAGTGTACATGGAACAACCAAAAGGATTTCAGTTATCAGATAAATTAGACATGGTTTGCAAGCTGAAAAAGGAACTATATGGACTTAAACAGGCTCCTAGAGCATGGTATGCAAGGTTGGATAGATATTTGACACAACAGAGGTTCATTAAAGGCTCTGTAGACAATAATCTCTATTTCAAATTTGAAGGAAACAAATTGTTGATAGTGGTTGTGTATGTTGACGATATCATCTTTGGAGGAAATGAAGGTATGTGCAAGAAGTTTATAGATGAGATGCAAAAAGAGCTTGAGATGTCTATGATTAGTGAGTTGATCTTCGTTCTTGGACTCCAAGTGAATCAAACTGATAAGGGCATATTCATTTCACAATATAAGTATGTTAAAGAATTTCTAAAGAAGTTTGGAATGAATGATTCCAAACCGATCTGTACCCCTATGGTGACTAGATGCAAACTGAGTAAGGATGATGAATCTTCTAAAGTTAATCAGAGCATGTACAGATATATGATTGGTGGACTGCTATATCTTACTACTACTAGACTGGATATCATGCATGCAATATGTTTGGTTGCAGGATTTCAAGTAGAACCTAAGGAAACACATGTTATAGTTGTAAAAAGGATATTCAGATATCTAAAAGGCACTCTAGATTATGGCCTATAGTATCCTAAGGATAATGATTTCACTTTAAATTCTTACACTGATGTAGATTGAGTTGGTTGTGTGAATGACTGAAAGAGTACAGGTGGTGGTGCATTCTTTCTTGGAGGAATATTGGTTTCATGGTTAAGAAAGAAATGAGATTCAGTTTCTTTGTCCACTACAAAGGCTAAGTATATTGCAGCACCATCTTGTTGTACATAGGTACTTTGGATGAAGCAAACATTGAAGGATATAGGTGTGATGTGTGATGAGCCTATCCCTATCTTTTATGATAATACAAGTGCAATAAATATTTCAAAGAATCCGGTAATGCATTCAAGAACAAATCATATATCTATCAAATATCATTTCTTAAGGGAGAAGGTATTGGAGAGTGAAGTAAGATTTGAATATGTGTCTACAAAGGATCAAATTATAGATATATTTACTAAGGCTCTTCCTAAGGATACTTTTGAGTATCTCAGGGAGAAGTTGGGGGTTCATGCCCTCCTTTGAACTAGGTGCACATAGAGGTGCATCAGTAAAGTGGATCTACAAATTCATCATCTGTTTGGACAGATGATTGAGGTCTACTCCTCAAGGGAAGTAGAAAGTATCATTGTTGTAGTATGAGATATGGGTACACTCCTAAGGGGGAGTGATCAAAATTTTATAAGGTTGAAGAATCATGTAAAAACTTTTATTTTTCATTGATGTCAAAGGGGGAGAGAGAATAATGTGAAAAATCCTATCTATATCTAGCTGAAAGGGAGAGAGAATCTTGTGAGGAGAGTTTGTAGGAAAGTTGTGTAGGCTATCTAATATGAAAAAAGAAAAAGAAAAAGAAGAAGAAGAAGGAGAGTGTGTATGTTGTCTTTGATGGTTTTTCACATCATGTGTTTCCATCAATGAAAAAGGGGGATATTGTTGCAAGTATGAATGGGTAAGGTGGTGTTATCATTAATGTTGTCATTGATGTCAAAAGAGCTCGAGCTGTTGCAGAGAAAGGAATCAAGTGTTTGCATGTGGTACATGTATGGTTGAGATACTGTAGATACTTTTTGAGTACATGGAGCTATATTTATGGTGTTGCAAGTGTGCTGATATGATGATTTATCTAGTGCTTTTGAGAAAATTAATAAACAATGAAGACAAAGTTGAGTGTGTGTTCTAAATGTGCTCTGATATTGTACTCTACATTTCTTCTGTGTTGATCCTATGCTTGTGCAGATCTATATTGTTGTTTATGGAAATACTTGGGTGATGTATCCTAAGTTATAGATTTTGGATTGATGAAGAGTGAAAGTTGTGTTGACCAGTTTGTGAACTGGTCTGGCAGAATTGTTTGTTTATGGACTAGGAGAAATTTTTCTACTTTGTAGTCCTCTGCTGGTTTGTTTCAGATCCTGCAGATCTAGAAGAAGGTTATTATGGTGTTATCAATATTCTGGTAGAAGTGTTCATGGTTTGGTGCTCTGAAAGAGTTGTTCAAGAGTTACTATGTGTGTCTACACAATCCGATTGGACTGTTGGAAAGAGTTTTGTGTATGAAGATTGTTGAAGTTTTTGTGGATGAGTTTAAAGGAATCTTAGAGGTGTTCCAATGTCTTGTGAAGAGTGTTATGTGATCCACATATTATCATCTTGTTGCGATCATGTGTACTTAAAATTTCATTGGTGTTTTCATTAGGTTTGGCCGACCTAGTGTCTACACGTTACATGAAGGATAAGTATCATTTAAGGAAGTGTGTGATTGATCCAAGATTTTTTTTTGGGTACTAGTTAAGTATTAATTTGGTCCACTCTCATTCTTATCCACCATGATAATTTTGATTCACTGACCTAGTTTGAATTTGTAAAATAAAGAATGTGTAACCGAACTTGGAGAAAGTTTATAAGGTTGAAGATGGTATAAATACAAGTCAAGATGTGAATTAGAATAAGTATGAAGCCAAGTGTGTGAAACAAGTGTGAGTAGTAGAGTGTAAAAAAGTGAATCAAGGCAGCAATACTTTAATGTGTCTGACTCCTAAAAGTAGTGAGCTGATGGTGTCTACAATTCTCTGATCAAGGCTGTGAATGTGTGGAAGTTGTTGTGGTGGTTTTTCTGTTATCTTTCTTTATTTGTAGGTAGTGAGCCTCCATCTAGATAGTGAGTCCTATTTGTAGGTAGTAAGCCTTGTATCTAGATAGTGAGTCCTATCTAGGTAGTGAGCCTTTGTATCTAGTTTTGCATTACTATTATATTGTGAGTTAATCCTCGTAATAGTTTTTCCCTTATAGGGTTTTCCACATAAATCTGGTGTCTCTGGTATTTTCTTATTTTTATTTTCATTTCATGTTTATACTTAATAATAGATTAAAGGGAATGTGAAACTGATTAAGATCATAAGTGAATGTAATTAGATACAACTGATTCACCCCCCCTCCCTCTCATTTGTCTTGTGCAATTCAACAAAAAAGACTACAATTCTCAAAATGCACAAGTTGGGCTCTACACATACATTAAAAAAAACATAGATAGTTGTAGAATATTAAAAAGTTTACTTAGTAATCCAGAGGCATGCACATACATTCATTTCAAATATTATGTTGGATAGATACCTTACAAAGTATTTGCAAGTATTTTATGATCATTTGGCTATCCAACTAAATAGCATGCATCTAGAAATGCATAGCATACATATGGAGACACTCAATGAGGTTTGATTCTAAACTTAATCATTTGATCTATAAAGGTTACAAATTTTATCACAACTTTTGGGGCAAACCTGGATCATTACAATGCAAAAATTTCTATGCCCAAAACTAGAAATTGAAACCTTATGTCTTCCTATGAATCTCTCTTTTGCTCGCTTAGTAACTACTTCTCCTTGAAAAACATATAATCCTTTTCTTATCTCCTCTCTCTTCTAAAATGGATGCCAAGGTAGATATACCCATGGCATGGATTCCTATAGAATTTTAGAAGGTTGTGCAAGACAAGGAAAACCCTAGTCATTGATGGGCTCCATAATTAGATAGTTTCCTTTCACCATTTCATACTTCTCATTATCTCTTTCTACAAAGTTTCAAGACATTACTAAAACCTTTTATATACTTTCAAGTATTCTTAAGTATGGAAATGAAAATATGTTACGTTGCTAAGTTTTAAGATATTACTAAAACCTTTGATACCTTTTGTATACTAGCTTGAGAAAGAGAGTTTGTTATATCACAAATAAATTCCTTCTGATAAGATGACTCTTCATTATTTACCATAATTTCTATTGATATCCTATCACCATCTTTGAATGTGAAAGTTTCTAGCTCAGGTGTATATAAAGATATCGATGATTAATAATTTTCATTCGAGGCCCAAATATCCATAGCAAGAGAAGATTTTTCAATAGCTGCAAAAGCTGAAACAAGGGGTATTGTACTTATCGGTTGTATCTAGGGGGAAATATTCCTCATCACTCGAGGAATCAAAATCATCTTCAATATCTTGAGATTTTAAACTATATATCTCAGCATCATAAGGCATAGTTCCTTTATTGCTCATTTTATTTTTCTTAAAATGCTCTTGCTTAAAAATAATTAGATTAATACATAGAGTTGGAGAACATGGAAAATTTGATGAGTATGTATATTGAGAATCTAAAACTTTATGCTTCTCTATATTTCTATCTCATATAGCCTTTCCAATGGGGTTTCTTTTCCATACTCCTAAAAAAAAAATCATCTTCAATATCAATAGCCCATTATTGTGCTTGCTCAAGATTACATTTTTTGTCCTACTTGAAAATAAATCGGACCTCCTGATGTAATGCAGATTCAAAAATATGGACTTGGTTTGGTTTACTTGGTTGATCAAGTTGGGGAATTTTCTTCAAATATTTATTAAAATGGTTTATGAAGTCCCTGATTGATTCTCCATAAATCTTCTTGATTTAAAAAAAGTGATGATATTGAGTAGCAACATCTATCACATACTTAAATCTATCAAGAAATATTTTCTCCAAGCTACTCCAATTGATTATACACCCATGCTCCAAAATTGGAACCATTACGTAGTATGTGCAGCAAGACTTTCCACAAATAGCCTTACAAATACATCCTCATCTTGAACTCCTGGAATTTTGCATGCAATGATAAGTATCTGAATATGATTTTTAGGATCTTGTGAATTCTCACTAGAAAATTTTGGGCAGTACTTCTTTGATCTCCTAGGTAAGATGTTGTAATGAGACAAGGCTAAGGGTCCAAAACAATTTTTCCAAGACTAGGGTACTGTAGCAGCCATAACACAAATTAATATTTGTTACTAAGAGAAATTTCCGGAGTCACCAACTTCTTTTTAGGGAAAGTGATTTCTTTATTCTAGGGATATTTTTCCCACCTCAAAATTTCTTCATAAATTAATTTCTCAAGGGAGAATTTGAATTTGATGGAGGATTTTGATTATGGTTTGGATGAGGTTGAGGATGAGCATACCATACAATCTCAAATATTGGAGCCCTCTCAACTATCCTTCTAGTTGGTCATTGTGCTTGTTCTTCTTATTCAAGGAAAAATATCTCATGTAATCTATAGTGCTTCTTCTATACCTCAAAGCCAAAGTATTCAATTGGGAAATGATATCTTCATGTTATTCTTACATCCAATCTAGGTTTGGTTGTAACACGGGAAAAATATTTTCATGTGGTAGAACCATGTTGATGCATGAAAAGGCCACCTTTGTAATGTCTCGTTTGATACCCCAATGGAGTCGCCAAAAATATGTTGGTAAACGGATTGGCCATTATGAAACTATAACAACTATTGACTCCATAACTTGTTCAATAAGGACAAAGTTACTAATAGGAAGGAAAGATCACAATTTCATTTTTTATTTTTCTTCTAAATTTTTAATGAGGTACAACTCCCTCAAAGGTCTCAGTTAAGCATCAAAAATTATATGCTTTTAACCAGAAAGCGAGAAATGCATGCTAACACTGATCCATTGTAACACCCCTTTTTTTTTCTCTTATGTTAGATTATGATGCTTTATTATTTTATCATTTCTTATAAGAGTGACATGGACTATGTGTGTGATGAGATGTACTTTCCTTGATGTTATACTTGACATGATTTAATTAAGAATAATGTTGGTTTATAATGACATGATTATTGCTCATGAATTTTATTAATGATGGAATTGTCAGTTTGGTGATACTCTATTGGTGAAGGGGATGGGATTGCATCATTCACTTGTGAGAGCCTTGCGATTCTATGATTTCCTCTTCACGGTGTGTTTTATGATGATTTTATATAGATGTGCTATTGATGCCTTGGATATAGATTTGCAGGTACATGACATCGACTCCACCTGGCTTCATAGGTCTGAGCGTGTCAACCCAATGGTATGTTGATTGGGAGATAGTAGCTAGGTTACCTGTGTCAGGTCTACAACCTAGCCACAATGTGTCATCAGTTCATGTTCAGTGTGTCTTCATTTGCCTTGTTTATTGTTATTTAATTCTATAAGGTTTATTGTATGGAAATAAATGTTAAATTATGTATTAAATGATGTTAGTATTTATTTAATTAATTTTAGATAATATGATGGAAGATTTCTATTTAAAATTTTAAAAAATTAATTTAACTTATTTAGTAAATTAAATGTAATCCTTGTGGTTAAATTTATTTATTAAGTAATTAAATTGATTAATTAAATTATTTATTAAGAAAGTAGTTTAATGGAATTAAATTTAATTTGGAAATTAAATTATGTTTTGAAATTATTAAATTATTTGGTGAAAATAAATGTGGCTGTTAAAAGATATTTTGTTAATTGCCAGCATGTTATAGTTAATTAATTGAGGGTTGTTGGAAAAAATAAAATTCCTAGAGGGAATCTTGGCTTTGGGTGAGGAAGGGAAAGCTTCTTCACGAAAATAGCACAAGATATTTTGGATGTTGAAAATTTTGGAGGATTTTCTTGTTGTGAAGAAATTTGGGAAAGAAAACTTTGGATTGTAGAAAAATTGTTAGGAATTGTGCAATCTTAGATTTTTTTGTGATAGACTGTTGTGATTGTGAATCAATATTGTGCTTGGGAATTTGGATTGCATGGAAGAAGCTGTGAAAGCTTTGCTGGAAGCTTTGGAAGAGGCTCGGCATCAGAAACTTCAATTACTCTAGAAGCTTCGTTGAAACAAGTTCCATTCTTATGTTATTGTTTTGGTTTAAATTTTTAAATGGAATTGTATTAATGTTGAAAAGATTGTTGTGCTAGATCTATAGTAAAAAGCTTTATTTTGTTTATGAAAATAAAAATTTAAGGCTTTTGTGATTGCCATAAAGAAATGTAGAGCTTCTGTAGGAATTCTTTTATAGTGAAATTAGAGAGAAATATTTGAGAATCCTTTATGGATTTAATAGTTAAAATCATTGGGAGAAAAACCAGAGGAAAACAATATGAGAATTAGGAATTTTATTTATTTATTTTAAAGCCTCTATGTAAATTTAGAGGAAACATGATTTTGGAAATCTTCTGGGGTTTTCAAGGAATTTGTATAATTTTTGTTGTAGAATTTTTTAAATTTTCTTCTTGGTAAAAATTATGAAGTCTGTGTAAATTTTCTTGTAGAAATAAAAATCCTATGTGGAATTTGGGAAATTGAGGAAATTGTTTACCCAATTGAATTTTTGCCTGAAAATGGTCTTCTTCAGAAGTTTCTTTTCCCCAATTTAACTTTTGTGCAAAATTCATGAAATATTTATATATATATATAGGTGTATCAAACACAATCTTGTATATATATATATATATATATATATATATATATATTTATTCTAATAAAATTTTAATTTGAGATTCCTGAGAGTTTTGTTTGTACAACGGACTGAGTAAATCGTAAGAGGTTTATGTTATTTTGTTTTGTTTATTGGAAACAATGTATAAGGGGGGGGGGGAGGCGTGGCTTCCCAGCCATGTCCCTTCCCCATGGATGGGGTGGGTCGGTGGTTGGGTAAGTCATCTCCCTCTCCCATGGCTGCCCCAAGTAAGAAATACTTACTGTATTTAAAACATATCATCGTCACTCAATATTTGTGGGGTTTCAATGGTATTAGTTAAAATATATTTAATAAATATTTCATCTGCCATATGTATATATTGGAAATAAATTTATAATTGTAAGTTTTATTATATGTATCTATATATATGTATATGTATATATATATATATATATTTGAAAATTATTTAATTAGATGTTATTAATTTGATTAAAATGATGTGTTGATTTTGTAAAATATATTAACATATATTTAATGTATATATATACGAATATATATATATATATATATATATATATATATATAATTAAATATATGGATATATATGGGATGTTTAAATATTGCATGGTTTTATACATTTAAATGTTATTTAATGATTTTAAATAATCAGTTGCATGCAATTATGTTCAAATGGAAATTTAAGAAAGAAGAGAATATTTTATTTTCATGACATAGTTTTTAGGGAATATGGTATTTTTTAATAAATTGAGGGAAATTATTATTTTATTAAAATAATGGAGGAAATGAATAATCTGTTAAAATTTAGAATTTTCTTCTCTGAGAATATGAAGGGCTTTTGATTAATTAGTGAAGTTGGCAATTTATTTCAAATGCTTTCTACTGATTGAATATGGATTTAGTAAATCCAAGCATTAGATTTATTTATCATGTTAAATGCCTTGTTGTAACTATTTCTTCTAGTTGCATGTTGGGAAATGGGTTAAGTGTGTCTTTAATATGTAAGTCTTCCTGAGGTTCTTAGTTGGATGGGGGTTTTCGTGTTATAAATTTAGTTGTTTTAGTTCCTTTGGGCAGTGTGTTTTCGTCTTCAATATGTTACCCATTTTCCATGAACGAGGATGTTTTGTTCCTCCTTTGGATGGAGTGGTTTGGTTATTTATTTTCTCCTTTGTTGGAGTGGTCTTGTTCCAAGTGTGGATAGTAGGAGAGTAAAGCTCGATGGGGACCAAGATCTGGAAAGATCTGACAGGTAACTCATGTACCTTGTGTGACAATTCTCCTAAGTCAATTATATGTGGGTTTTGTAAAGTTAAGAATTATGTAACATTGGAAGCATTGTGACCTTGTGTTTGTATGGTTCATATGTTTGGTTGAGTTGGTATGAGTCAGCTTGTATCTAGGGTTCATAGGATTGGCCTTTTATACTTGTTACTATCTCCTAGTATGGGAGGTGGGCCTTCGGGTACCACTTGGCTAGGAGGAACATGCGCCCTATGCTATTGGGTCCCCCTTTGTTTTGCAGATCGCGTGGAAAAGTTTTCAAGTGGAGAGTTAAGCAGTGGTTTCAATATTTATTTTATGCTTTATATTTATTTTAGTTTAGCTCATGTAATTATTACCCCTCACTTGTATTTGAGGTGGATAATTCTATATGTAATCACATTTATATGTTGTATCTCATTCGGGGAATGAGAGATGTAACCTATCTATAGAGTTAATGTGATGTGAATTCGTATTGTAATCTTACTTGTAAAGTAATGTAATCTAAAGCTTGTTATATTATATTTTATTTGTTGGTATCTTTAATGCTTTGTATGTCTATGCATTTAAATGTATGATTAGTAATTTAATTAAATGTTTTATATGAGTAATGCATGTGTTATGGTTTTGATGTAATCTTTGTCGCGAACCTTAGAGGTTGTTGTGGTAGTGATGTGCATCTTCCTTGTTAATAATGCACTTTTTTAAGAAAAAATTTATACGCTTCCGCATTGTGTTGCAACTTCCTCTAGAGTTGTGTGGCGGGGCATTACATCCATAACTATAAAATCAATGTGACAAACTAAACAAATATTAAAAATATCCAAATACAAAGATCAAGATTTCAATAGATAAAATGACTTCTCAAATATAAAATAGATTTTGATTCTAAAATAGATGAATGTAATATAGAAGTCTTTGGTTCGTAAAGGATGAAATACTAGACATTATCTAGGCTCACAAACTTATTTGATGAATGTAATATATAGAAGTCTTTGGTTCATAAAGGATGAAATACTAGACATTATCTAGGCTCACAAACTTATTTAATATTAACATTACATTCACCATTCAATGTTTAAAGACAAAGAATAATTTTAGAATCAAAACCCCTTCAAAATGACCCCTCTTTATTTCCTTGTACATCATAGTGCCATTTAGAAACTAAATTCTTGACCCTCGCAAAGGTCCCTCAACATAAATTTATATGCCCCCCATTATTGAATCTTGGTCATTAGAGTAACTACAATCTTTCCAATTAGAGATTTCACAAATCACCACCTAATTATATATAACCAAACCCCAAATAACATTAATGGCTATTTTTTATTATGATAGGCAAGTAATTCTTCATTACTTGTACTTGCAAGTGACATGTAACCTTCAAAACTAGCATTCAATATATCTTAGTTTGCAATTTTTCTCGTGTGAACTAGCCAAACTTGAAGATGTCATTTGAAACCAAAACTTGCTTAACTAATAATTTAATGCAACTCCACATCAATTGCCACCTTCATTTATTTCCAGAGTAAGGCTATCATCCTTGTGATTGCTAGTTGGGTGATCCCACAATAATGGGTTACACTTTTTGGCCAAACTTGACATTGAACTCAACTTTTTTAACTAAATCTTCACTTTCAGACACCTATAGCTGCTAAATCATGAGGAATTTGAAGATGATGAAAACTAGTGATTTGTGAAAAAAAAAATTAGATTCTAAATTTTTTTTTTTTTTTTAAATTGGAATCAAATTACATTTCTTTTTCCATCTCCTTCGATAACTAGTTTTTCATAGTAAACACCATTTTTAAAGAGTGATGTTTATTCTATAACACAATTTTTTCTATAAAGGATAAAATTCTTTTTTTTTTCAAATTTAAATTTGTAACTACGATTTCTAGCTCCTTCATTTGGTTTCATACGATTTTATTAAATATTTTTTTCTTAATTAAGTTTAGAAGTCAAACCAATTATAGTTTAGACATAGGATTTACTATATAACACAACTTTTTTTGTATGTATCAAAATTCAAACTTTTTTCTTGGATCAAGGACATCAATACCAAGAGCATAGATTTTTTTGAGAATTTTTTTTGGTAATCTACTATTTTTCCACATGTGTAGAACAAAGAGCTTGATTTTTGGTGAAAAACCTACATTCACAAGAAATAAAAAATAAATATAATAATCAAATTAAATATATTTAAAATTATAATTTTTGAGAATCTTATAGTAAGGACTACATACTCACAAAACATAAACTTTAAATGAATTCATTTGATCCCACAAAAGGTAAATTAAAAATGGTTTTTTATCAACATTTTGATAGGTGTAGAGGAGACTCCATTATAGGTATGGTTTAAAACTAGTGGGGTTCTATTGAAGGGGTTTGATAAAAGGGGGTTTGATCAAATCCTCTTTAATTAATATCCTTTAAATGGAACCTTTCAAGGCTTAAATCATTATATTTTCTTAAAATATGTGATTTCAGAAGAGAAAAAAAAAAAAGATGTCCCAAAAAGTGTAACCCATTATTGTGGTAGTACCCAGTTGCTCCCAAGAGAATCCTTTGATATCTATCCTCTCACTATGACACCTGATTTCTATAAATTCATGATAATCATTTTCATTTAAACAATTCTAATTCTATTTTCTAAGATGTCAAGTATTGTGAGTGATGCTTCTTCAAAAAGTGATTACTTGGGATTGAAAATATAGAGTGCAGTCTAGGTACACGACTGGTATTAGACTAGCTCAAAGAAACTTTCTTGATATGAAATGACATGGAAGATGGTGCGGTTAGGAAGATAGTTGGGGAGAAATTCCTAGGCCAATTCCAGGTGCATAATTTTGCATTTTTGGAGCACTTTGTATACAACGTTATCCACACTATTGGTAAACTGAATTGGAGAATGAGAGTAGTGGAGTGCTTGGTTAAACATGAGTTTCTAGTCAGAGTGAGGGAAGTCATAGGAGGTATTATTGCTTATGTGAGGGTTGGTTTGGTGGGAGGAACCATCTACATTTCTACTGCACTTCAACATGGGCTTACTGGGGAAGTTGTCACTCTTCTCCACATAGGATGTGAGCAGAACGACATGGGATTTTTTGCCCATTTTGTGGAGTCCAATGAGAATTTGTTCTCACCAACTCAAATTGTAAGATTGCAAGAAGTGGTAGAGGGGATTTTGATCCTCATGTTCACACCATGTGTTTGAAAATAATTTACTCAAATACTCCCCTTTTGAATGTAAACATGATATATACATCTATATATATAAATAGAACTTTGTATTTTGATAATTCTTGTTTCATGAGTTTATGTCTCTTGCAAATGTATCTTTCCTTTTTTGAAATTATAATGAAATTTCAAATGAGCTCTAGTTTATATCAATATATTAATCTTGGTAATCCTCCTATCTTCATTGAAAATTCATGTAATCGCCTCGACTTGACATTATTAATCACTGTTTAATAGTACTAAAAATATTGCTTTATGCATAACATCAAGTTCCAAAAAGGTTTGAAATATCTCATCAAAATCTGATGGAGTTGTGAGAACTTCTAGTTTTACCACCTTAAAGATGCCTGCTAAGCTTATAATTTATTTGGAAAGACCACTTACAAAAATACTTTCTTGTCAGCCAGTAAGAAGGTTTTCAAAACACTGTCAGGCTCCGAAAAAGGTTTAAAAACCTTCAAAAAAATTTGAAACTAAATGAACTTCCCCAATACTTTGTTCTTTCAACCATACAGTTGGGAATTAATTAGGTTATGAGAACCTCATCGAGTCCCACCATAGATTCCAAAACTTTTACTAGGCAACAAAATTGAAACATTTTCAAGAAATCAAGCTGGACCAAGTTTGTGAAAACCTTGTTGGACTCGAAGAGGTTTCAAAAACTAGGGAGAATATCAACAAGTTCATGACTTTGGAAAAATTCAAATAAATGAGCATGGATTTAGGGTTGTGACAGGGATTGGGATAACAATGGTTCTAATTAGGGAAGAAGACTGCAAGGATGAAGGAATGAATCCAAAATCATTACAAAAATCAAGTGTCTATCAATCGAGTACATAGTCAAGCACTAAATCAAGGGGATCAGGGAAAACCAAAATAGAGAAAAAAGTAAGAAGAGACCTAAACTAACCACACACAAAAATTACCAAATATGTACACGGTAGGGGAATCCCTACCTTCACAACAAATCGAATTGATCATGAAAATCCATTAACTAGTTAAGATAAAAACAACTCATTGTGGAAAAATATGTATTCCCAAATAACCTCAGGAGAATGAGGAAGAATAAGAATATCCATAAGGAGTCCACTTCATGTGAAAAATATCTACAAGTCAATGTATTTCCAAATAGCCATCTTTCATCATATGCCTCTTCCTCTTGATGAACATAGTTTTGTACATTGCTTCCCATGCACCAATTCACCATCCCTGGGAATTCAATAGCTTGCTTGGCCTCTCTATCAACTGCAAGGTAAATAGGAATTTTTTGGTTCTATTTTGAGGCTAAATTCACCTGAGTTTCAAAAGATCAAAAAATGAGAATCCATTTATCTCCCCCAATAGACACCAGTTCAATGCATTCCCCAGTATTTTTTATGAGCTCTGTATAAATATTTCTAGTGAATTATTTATCTCCCTTCAATTTAGGTTCATTAAATCCTATTGAAATTGTAGATGCAATAATTTCTAGTTTTTGAATTTAGAATATCAATGGAATAATTTGTATCATCATATTCTTCTTTCAATCTTCTAGTACTCCAATGCTTCCTTACTGCAGAACTCTCTTCACAATTCTCATCTTCACCATTAATTTCCCCCATCATATTAGACTCCAAGAATTCAAATAAAGGATTATCCTTGATTTCACAAAAATTGCTTAATAAAAAAAATAGATTAAAATAACTAGACTAATTAGTGTTGTCACTCTCTTTAGACATCCTTGTCTACTCAGGAGCCTCTATGATTACCGACTTTACGTAAACCTCATCCTTCAATTCAAATGTTATATATAATGGAGAAAGAGCATTTAGTGATTTAGCTTCCTTAGCCATGAGTTGATTTTTAATTCCATTTTCCTCTATAGAACATGTCACATGCCCACTCATATCCTCAAGAATGAAGGTCTCCATCATCTTGTCTTTTAGACAGAGAAATTCATCACCTAAAAATTCTAATCGTCGATCAAGAATAAGGGTTATACTATGTTTTTCAATTGGTACACTAGCTTGAGAAAAAGAGTTTGTCATATCACAATTAATTTCCTTCTCTAAAGGCGGCTCTTTAGTATTTACTACAATGTCTATTGAGCTTATATCAACATCTTCAAATGTGAAGGTTTCTAGCTCAGGTGTATATAAAGATATCAGTGATTGACAATTTTCATTTGAATCCCAATTAATATCCATATCAAGAGTAGATTTTTCAATAACCACAAAAGTTGAAACAAGGGTTTTCATACTTACCAGTTGTATCCGAGGGGAGAAATATTCCTCATCACTCGAGGAATTAGAATCATCTTCAATATCTTGTTATTTTAAACTATATATCTCAGCATCATAAGGCCTAGTTCCTTCATTGCTCATTTTATTTTTCTAAAAAATGCTCTTGATTAAAAATAGTAAGATTAATACATTCAGTTAGAGAACATGGAAAATTTGATGAGTATGTATATTGAGAATCCAAAACCTTATGATTATGTATATTTCCATCTCAAATAGTCCTTCCAATGGGATTTATTTTCCATAATTTTGACACAAATAATTCATCTTCAATATCAATATCCCCTTCTTGTGCTTGCTCAATATTACATATTTTATCCTACTTCACAATAAATCGAACCTCCTGATGTAATGAAAATACAAAAATATGGAACTGGTTTGGTTTGCATGGTTGATATGGTTGGAGAATTCACTTCAAATATTTATTAGAACATTTTATGAAGTCCTCGATTGATTCTCCATTACTTTTCTTGATTTGAAAAAATTAGTGTAATTGAGTACCAATATCTATCACACTTAAATCTATCAAGAAATATTTTCTCCAAGCTACTCCAATTGGTTATACACCCATGATCCAAACTTCAAAACTATTTTGCAACATGTTCAACAAGACTTTCCACAAACAACCTTACAAATACATCCTCATCTTGAACTCCCAAAATTCTGCATGCAATGATAAATATCTGAATATGCTTTTCAGAAACTTGTGAATTCTCACTAGAAAATTTTGGGGAGTCCTTTGATCTCTAAGGTAAGATGTTGTATTGAGACAAGGCTAAGGGTCCAAAATGATTTTTCCAAGACTAAGTTACTATAGCAGCCATATCACAAATTTTTCACTTTTGATGAATCTTCAATCCTTCTTCAAGCTAAGATCTGCAACATACACAAGAGGGAATTTTTTTCTTTTGGTGAATGGGGGTTTTCCTTGGTCAAACCTCATTTTGGTAATTAAACCTTGAAATGAAATGAAACATGAAAGAAATGAATGGTGAATGAACACTTTCTTGTTGCAACTCACCAAACCCTTGAATGAAACCTTTGAAGGACTAAAATATAATACATCTCTCCAAGGTCTTGATCTTGCATTAAATGGCTTGATTGGATGTTGATCTTGATGCTTGAAACTTGAAACCTACATCACAATGTTAGTACCAAACACATGCATGAACACACATAAAATTTGACATCAGTATAGGATCTTGAAATGTTGCTATAGATGATTGTGAAATATGTTCTTCAATGCTCTTGACAATAATATAAGCTCTTGTGAAATTGTCCTCTTGCTAGATGAATTAAATTGATAAAAGACTAGGTATTTATAGGTAATTTTTCTAATTTCCCAAAAAAAAAACATTACAAGCCAACATTAGAAACTTGAATTTAGGAATTTAAAATTCCTCCAAAAATATGTTTAAAATTTGAATTTGGGATCTTAAAGGGAGCGAATGGGTCCTGACCTAAATTGCCAAGACCAATTCATTTCAGGGTGTTAAAAATAATAATTGCATTAATTAAATAATGGTTCCTATTTCAGACATTGTAACTAATTAGGCTTGTAGATGCATAATTAGGCCAATTAAAGGCTTAATTAAGTCCAATTTAATTAAGGGACCCAAACATAGTGTGAAAATATAAAGGAGTAAATTTTCACACTACAGTCATAATTGCATTGCTTCACTTGATTTGATTTTGGTAGGTGAGTAATTCATCATTGATTGTATGTGAGCCCCATCCCTTTTTGTACCTACAAGTGATGTGTAACCTTCAAAAATAACATTCAATATATCTCATTTTGGGATTTTGCTCATGTGAATTGGCCAAATTTGAAGTTTTCATTTAAAACCAAATCTTTCTTAATTGAAAATTTAATGAAATTCCATCACATCAATTGCTACCTTCATTTATTTCCAAAGTAAGGCTACTATCCTTGTGATTGCTAGTTGCTCCCAAGAAAATCCTTCAATATCTATCCTCTCACTATGACACCTAATTTCTATAAATTCATGAGAATTTCTTTCATTTTCACAATTCTAATTCCATTGTCCAAGATGTCAAGTATTGAGAGTGATGCTTCTTCAAAAAGCGATTATTTTCGATTGAGAATATAAAGTGTAGTCTGGGTACATGGTTGGTATTAGACTAGCTCAAAGAATTTTTCTTGTTATGAAATGATGTGGAAGAGGGTGTGGTCAGGAAGATAGTTGGGGAGAACTTCCTGGGCCAAGTCCATGTGCATAATTCTGCATTATTGGAGTGCTTTATGTACTCTTTTATCTGCACTACTGGTAAACTAAATTAAGGAATGAGAGCGGTTGGACGCTTGGTTCAACCAAAGTTTCTAACTAGAGTGAGGGTAGCCATAGGAGGCCTTAGTGCTTATCTGAGGGTTCGTATGGTGGGAGTTGTCATTTTCATTTCTATTTCACTTCAATGTGGGATTATTGAGGAAGTTTCCACTCTTCTTCGCATAGGACTCGAGCATAATGACATGGGTTTTTTTTTCCATTTTGTGGAGTCCAACGAGATTTTTTCTCTCCAACTCAAATTATAATATTGCAAAAATTAGTAGAGGGTATTTGAATCCTTGTTTTCACACTATGTGTTTGAAAAGAAAGTACCGAAATACTCCCCTTTTGAATCTAAACATGATATATATATATATATATATAGAGAGAGAGAGAGAGAATTTTGTATTTTGATAATTCTTGTTTCATGTGTTTATATCTCTTGCAAATGTATCTTTCCTTTTATGCAATTATAATTAACTTTCAAATGAGCTTTGATTTATATCAATACAATAAGCTTGGAAATCCTCCTATCTCCATTGAATATTCTTTTAATGGCCTTTGCTTGGCATTATTAATCACCTTTTTTATAGGTTTGAAGCATCTTGTCAGAATCTAATGGAGTTGTGAGAACTTCTAGTTTTACTGCCTTAAAGATGCCCACCAAGCTTAAACATTGTTTGAAAAGACCACTTACAAAAACACTTTATTGTTGACCAATAAGAAGGTTTTCAAAACCTTCAAAAATTTCTGAAACTAAATGGACTTCCCTCAATACTTTTTTCTTTTTCATCATATAGTCAGGGCTTAACTAGGTTATGAGAACTATAATGTCCCCATTTTTTATGTCCTCTTTTAGATTAGTTTGGTTTTGACACACTTACTATTTTTAGTAAGTGTTATTTTTAGTAATTGGTCTGGCAGGCATAGCAGTGTAGGGTTTCATGTTTGGGAAATGTGTGGAATTTTCTCGATGAGCTTTAATGCCTTGTTCCAGTCCTTACTGTGGGGTTTTTCATTGTTTTAGGTGTGGCTTTCTATTTTTAGCAAGGGACTAGTCCAGTGGCTTATTGTCTACAATGAGATCATTGGTGCATCAATTATCTTTTCACCTTGTGTCATTGATGTTTATACTATTTTTAGTACTTAATAAAAATAGTAATTCTATTTTTAGAAGCTGGACCCGATCAAGCTAATCCTCGACAATATTATTTCAGTTAAGGCTCTTCGTTGCTAAGGTTGGAATATTTAAATATTTTATTTCCTCCTTGAAAATGAATCAAAATAAAGTTACTTTATAATTTAAAGTTGAGGGTCAGAGGGGACATTAAAAAAGTACCTTGGTGCCTAAGTGATAACTTTAAGTCATTTTAGAAGGCTACAAAAGTGCAAAAAATTTCCTTATGAGAAGACCCCTTGGCCTAGTTGCACAACGTTGTTTTAAAAGAGGGGCCATGTATTTAAAATGGATGCCTAGAAAAGAGGTTTATTTATCATTTTTAAAGGCTAATGTTATGCCTCATAAGATGGGACGTCTAGTTCGGGCTAAAAGTCAATTTTAAATTAAAAATCAAAAGTGGAATTTTGGAGGCAAAAAGTTGGACGCCCCTCTTGGGGTAATTTCATGACATTTCATAAAGTTAAATGAGAGGGAAATGTATTCAAACTCAATTGCAAGTTTCCCTAATCCTTCCCTCACTTTATAAATATGAGTTTTGGCTCTCATTTGATTATGAATGATTTTTGTTGCATAAGGAGATGTTGTTGGTTTTTCACCAGGAGATCTGAAAGTGAGTGTTAAGGATGAAAACCCTTGACATCTTGGACTGGTTTCAGTAGTACAAGACCTTCCCTAGTTGGTGGAAGAGTGGTTTCATCCATAGATCATATTTGGAGCTTCAAGTTGCAGTTTACAATCTTTAGGATGAAGATCTTTCAGCATTTTTGATGAGTTTTCAATTGGGTTTTGGATTGGAATTGTTTCCCTTCATTTTGGTGTGGATTTCAAGGAGTATTTGGAGTAGTTTAATTAATTTTGGGCAATTATCATCTAGACCTAAACCTTGTATTTTGATCATAATTTCATAATGGTTTGAGGGTTCCATATGGGTATCGATTCAATAGATTGCTCTCATCAAGGCACCCACAAAAAGTATTGGTTGACATTTTTTGAGGAAGATTTGGATTTTTTAAGCTAGGTCAACCTTTTGCTGCTAGCACCCTTTTCTGGGTGTCTTCCTGATTTTTGGTCACCCTCATAGAGTGCTGCCAAAGTCATTTTTTGTAGTTGTTGGACTGGAGTCTATGGCAAGTTGGCTTGGGTATTGAGACCTCTCCTCATCGGTAAAAGGTGTTCTTTGAATGGTTTTAATAGCTGCTGATGGAAACTTTTAAAACCATGTCTAAAAGTGATTATTTTGAGCCTTGTATTGAATGAGAATGATTGTAATTTTTTGATATTATAATCTGAGCAATTAAGTCTGAAACTGTTTGGTTTTCAAGCTAGATTTTATATATTTTCATTTGCATATTATTATCTCTCTCTTGGCATGTCAAAATGATGTAATGCAAATAAGAAACCAAGAAAGACATACACAACAAACCCTCAAACAACAAAACAATACAACAAAAAATTGAAAAATAATAATTTGGGGTCAGCCATGAAGGGAAAAAATGGGATGGATTTAATGACCCAACAGTGCGAAATACATACCCTTAACACTAAAAAAACAATTGAGAAGAGCATAAATAGGTTCAAAAAGCTTTATAAACTTACTTGAGAAGAATACAACCAATAAAAATAGATAACATAATTAAGCATTCATAATTGACACAACATATACGTGGGAAAACCTTTACAGGTAAAAAACCCACCACACAAAGTCAAGACAATTGTATTATAGTAACAAAATAGTTACATACAATGTTCAGTCTTCTCTGATCAGCTCACAATAGTACTATCATATTCTATCTCACTGTTACAATGTTATTTCTAACATACAATTCGAAATCATCTCCTTTTTCATGCAGTATTGTACTTGACTTAATAAGTCATACATTGCATTCAATTCTATCAACCAATCACCGACCATCAGGTTCATGAATCACTCATCCAATCACGTAATTGATCTGCTCTGATAGATATCTTCATCATCGAGCTACCCAGGAATTCAATGCAATTCCATAATCTGATTTCAATTCATGTCAAACAAGTCTGCATTAACTGCCATTTACTACATTGGCCTTTAGCCAATCAAATTATTGTCAACCTACTACGTGTCCTTCCTGCATTCGCTATCGCACTTTGACTTCGAGTCAAAATCGATCAAACTAGCCCCAAGCTCGTCTGAGCTCTCTAAGACCTTACCGCTCTACCGCCATGCTCATTCAACCTACTAGTGGTATGGTGGTGAGCCAATCGAGCTCAACCAATCTCTTACCACTCTACCATAGCCAGGTTTGAGTAGTCCTGCAGTATAGTGGTGAGCTCATCTGAACTCATCGATGAATTCATCGAGCTTGCCCACCTCGCCTCCAAAAATACCACCGTGCTACTACTGCAGTCATCGGATAGGACCACGGTGTGGCAGTGACTAGTCTGTGGGACTGTTGATGGTCTTACCGCGCTACAGCGAGGGCTGAGAGGCCACCACGTGGTAGGGTGGTGACCTTTAGCCAGACCACTAGTGGTCTTGCTGTGACCACCGCGGTCAGTCACTTAACTGTCTACGATGTGGCGGTAACCATCGGACCCAACCACAGGTGGTCACACCGCGGCCACCACGATGAGTGGACCCACCACCTGTGATATGGCGGTAACCGCCAAGACCACTGCAGGTGGCATCACCATGGTTGGTCACTTAACTACCCGCGGTATGGCGGCGACCAACAAGACAGACTAAAAGATGCCAACCGTAGCCACCGTGGCCAAGGAACAGACAACGAACGGTAATGTGGTAAACTGCCAAGGCCTTCACCACGGTACTGCCAAGGCAGGAAAAGAGCCAGGTGCGGTATGGCGATAAATTGCAAAAACAACAAAAAAATTTCCAAGGCATGGAAATAGGGGATCCAAGCTGGAAGTTGAGACACATTTCTCAACAAGCTCCCACTTGGTGAACACTTCTAGCTCCCTCATAACTTTGAAACTTATTATTTGTCATAGGCCCCAAGGCCCATCGATTATGCACATCATCTAAACTTGTTCATGCTAACTGGCATCGTCAAAGCATCTGCAACATTCTTCAAGGTGTCGACCTTTTCCAGATTGACCTTGCCATCTTCAACCATATCCCTCACGAAGTGATATTGGACATCAATGTGCTTGGTCCTGGCATGAAAGGTCGGGTTCTTTTCCAAACAAATGGCACTCTGACTGTTATAGCAAATTGAAATCTTCCCAGCATTAAATCCAATGTCTGAACATAAACAGTTTAACCAAATAGCTTCTTTACAGGCATGAGTTGTAGCCATATACTCTGCCTCTATCATGGATAAAGAAACTACATCCTGTCGCTTGCTCATCCAATTAATTGCTCCACCATTAAGCATGAAAGTGTATCCACTAGTGGATCACTTGCTATCAATGTCCCTTGGCCAATCAGAATCAACATACCCATGAATGTTGAGAGTCCTCTGTGATGCAACCAAACTACCATGGTAACATAGGGTGTAGTCTAAAGTCCCCTTCAAATACCTGAATACTCTCTTCACAACATCCCAATGTGATCTTCCCGGATTTTCCATAAATTGGCTTAGAACTTCCACTGCTTGGGAAATGTCTGGTCTTGTGCAAACCATAGCATACATCAAACTGCCAATAGCACTTGCATAAGGCACACTGGACATGTCCTCCATCTCAGTAGTAGACTTTAGACAGTCTTCAACAGACAACTTAGTTCCATGCATGATTGGAACAACAAGCTGCTTGCAACCATCCATGCTAAACCTCTCCAGAACTATTTTTACATACTTACTCTGACTGACCCAAAGCTTTCTTCTTGTTCTATCCCTGGTTATCTCCATTCCAAGAATGTACCTAGCTACACCAAGATCTTTCATTTTGAACTTTGCAGACAACTAAGATTTAAGATCAGAAATCATAGTCTTGCTATTTCCAATGAATAACATATCATCCACATACAGGGTAATAACAAGCACATGATCATTCTCAGATTTATAATAAATACAATGATCATATTTTGATCTCACAAATCCAATGGACAACAAAAACGTGTCAAATTTCTAGTACCACATTCTAGGAGATTGTTTTAAACCATAGAGAGATTTATTTAACTTATAAACCAAATTTTGTTTACCTCTTTCAACAAAATGCTTAGGTTGGGTCATGTAGATTGTCTTCACATCCATCTATTCAATTTCAAAATCATACACAGCTGCTAATGATAATAGAAATCTGATGGATGTCAGCTTTGCTACAAGGGAAAAAATATCTCCATAGTCAATTCCCTCAATTTGAGAAAATCCCTTTGCAACCAACCTTGCCTTATAATTCTCAACATTGCCATCAAGGCCTGTTTTCTTTTTGAATATCCACTTACATCCAACAGGCTTTCACCCTTTAGGCAGTGGTACCAAATTCCAGGTTTCATTCTTTTTCAAAGAATCCATCTCTTCATTCATGGCTTGCAACCAAGAATTCAAATTAGCCATGTTGATTTCTTCTTTTACAGTCCTAGGCTCATCAATGTCGGTAATTAAAGCATAGGCACAGTTTGAATTTAACAGTGAGAAACCATACCTTTCAAATTTCTTTTTTTCTCATGTAGATCTTCTTATAGGCTAAGGTTGTTCTTCATCATCAAAACTTCCAAAGCTGCTTGAGCTCTCCTTAATCTTAGGTACACCATGCAGCTCTTCCCTTTTTGGAGTTTGGGGAATCTCAAATGTCCTTCTTCTTGTCACTCTGATCTGTCTCAGGTTGTTGATCACTTACTAAAGTTTTTAGCTCATGAAGTGTCATGCTTCTACTGTACAAAACCTTTTCAGTAACATGGTTCCAAAGCTTGTATCCTTTCACACCAATTCCATAGCCGATGAGAATACATTTGATAGCCTTGTTATCCAATTTTGATCTCTTTTCATTTGGCACATAAACATATGTCTCACAGCCAAAAACACGGACATGCCTCAGAGAGGGCTTCTTACTAGACCATGCTTCCAAAGGCATCTTGTCAACAAGAGCATAGCAAGGAGATCTATTTATTATATAACATGTTGTAGCCATAGCCTCACCCTAGAACTTCTGCTCTAGACTAGCACCACTCAGCATACCCCTTGTGTTTTCTATCAACGTCTTGTTCAGCCTTTCAGCAACTCCATTATGCTGTGGAGTGTAAGATGTTGTCTTATGCCTTTTAATTCCATGATCAGTGCAATACCTTTCAAAATCTGCAGAACAAAATTCACCACCATTTTCTATCCTCAAACATTTGATTTTCCTTCTAGTCTGATTCTCTACTCAAGATTTCAATTCTTTAAACCGAGTGAACACTTCTATTTTACTTTTAAGAAAGTATACAAATTCCCTTCTCGAACAGTCATCAATAAAAGAAACGTAATATCTAGACTTTTATAATGAAGGAACATTAGCTGGACCAAACACACCAGAATGAACAAATCTAGTATACCAGAAGATTTGTGAGAACTAGAATAAAATGAAACATGGTGTTGTTTTCCATAGATACAATGTTCACAAAAATCAAACTCAAGGTTACAATCATCAAGCACTTCTACAAGATTTTTATGATGACCTTTCTCACCTATGTGACCAAGTCTATGATGCCATAGCATAGTCTTCTCAGCTGGGAGTTTTACCTCCATAGCATTTGCAGCTAGAGAAGTGTCTTCATCTTTCTCTATAGGTGCAGCATTGCTTGAATTTATAGAGGCACTGTTGCAAAGAATAGGTCATGCATCCAACTTGTACAGAGTACCAGTATGAACACCCTTAGCCAGCACCATTGCACCTCTAGCCACTTTACATCCCCTACTTGAGAAAGAAACTTCTACACCAGCATCATTTAACTTACTAACAGAAAGAAGATTTTGAACCAGACCTAGTATGTGAAGTACACTACCAATACCTTTGACTCTCCCATCAAGAAACTGAATTCTAACTCTTCCTCTGCCAACTATCTCTAGCATTGAATCACTTGCCAAGTATACCTTTCCACTGTCATACTTCTCGTATTTAGAGAACCATTCTCTATTGGATGTCATGTGAAAAGATACACCTAAGTCAACTAGCCAGACATCATTTGATGCCTGAGTTGTCAAGGCTGCTGCAATGAAGGCATCTGCATCAATTTGAGAAAATTCATTGTCATAAAAAATATTTTTTTTCTTCTCTTTGTAGTCCTTCCGGATGTGACCAAGTTTCCCATAGTTCCAACATCTCACCTTGAACTTTTAATCAGGAGACTTCGATCTCCCTGTAGATTTGGATTTCCACTTCTTTTCTTTCTTCTTGCCTTTCTCCTTTGGTCTACCTCAAATAGAAAGAGCCTCTTTGGCCATCTCAGAAGACTTCCTTCACATTTCTTCAGACAAGAGCGAAGCAACCACATCATCCATCTTGAATGCAGGGGTTGTGCTTCCAATATCCATCACCAGATGATCCCAACTGTCAGGTAATAAACACAACAGGAGCATGCAACGATCGTCCTCCTTAGTCTTTACACCTATAAACACCAACTGAGTAAAACTCATGTTAAATGAGATCATATGGTGTGCAACAGATGCACCTTCATCCATCTTTAAGGAGTACAACTTCTTCTTCAGGAATAACTTATTTACCATAGACTTTCCCTGATAAATATCACTAAGCTTCTTCCACAATGAAGTTGTAGACTGGTCCTCATGGATGTTCAGGAGTATAGAATCAGCAAGACTCGGTCTTATCAGACCTCTTGCTTTTCTATCAGCAAGATCCCAAGCATCTTGCATCACACTTTGTGGCTTAGTTCCAGACACTACTAACCAGAGGTCTCTATCCACCAGCAAGTCTTCTATCTTAAGTTTCCATAACTCAAAGTTGTTGCCATTAAATTTTTCAATATCTACTCTATTTGATGTACTCACCATCTTAAACAGAAACAAGTTTCAACAATGCAAGACTCCCACTGAAACAGTATTAGCACAAAAAACTGAGCTTTCTCTCAAGGATAACACAACAGGTCAGGCTCTGATACCACTTGAAGGGAAAAACCAAGATGGATCTAATGACCCAATAGTGCAGAATACATACCCTTAACACTAATACAATAGAGGAGAAGAGCATAAATAGTTTCAAAAATCATTATAAACTTACTTGAGAAGAATACAACCAATAAAAATAGATAACAAAATTAAGCATTCACAGTTGACACAAGATATACATGGGAAAACCTTTAGAGATAAAAAACCCACCACACAAAGTCAAGACAATTGTATTACAGTAACAAAATAGTTACATACAATGTTCAGTCTTCTCTGATCAACTCACAACAGCACTATCATATTCTATCTCACTATTACAATGTTATTTCTAACATACAGTTCGAAATCATGTCTTTTTTCATGCAATATTGTACTCGACTTAATAAGTCATATGTTGCATTCAATTCTATCAACCAATCTCCGACCATCAGGTTCATGAATCACTCATCCAATCATGCAATCGATCTTCTCTTACAGATATCTTCATCATCGAGCCACCCAGGAATTCAATGCCATTCCATAATCAGGTTTCAATCCCTGTCAAACAAGTCTACATTAACTACCATTTACTATATTGGCCTTTAGCCAATCAAACTATTGTCAACCTACCACATGTCCTTCCTGCATTCGTTATCACATTTTGACTCTGACTCAAAATTGGTCAAACTAGCCCTGAGCTCATCTGAGGTCTCTAAGACCTTACCGCTCTACCACCGAACTCGTTCGACCTGCTCGTGGTATGGCGATGAGCCATCCAAGCTCAACCGAGCTCTTACCGCTCTACCGTAGCCAGGTTTGAGTCATCCTACGGTATAGCGATGAGCTCATCTGAGCTCACCAATGACTTCACCGACCTCGCTCGCCTCACCTCTGAAAACACCACCACACTACCACTGCAGTCATCGGATAGGACCATGGTGTGGCGGTGACCGGTTTGTGGGACCACTAATAGTCTTACCACACTACCGCAGGGTCCGAGAGGCCACCCTATGGTAGGGCAGTGACCGTTAGCCAGACCATTGGCGATTTTACCATGGTCACCGTGGTCAGTCACTTAACTATCCATGGTGCAGTGGTAACCACTGGACCCAACCGCAGGCAGTCACACCACGGCCACCACGGTGAGTGGACCTACCGCCTACGGTATGGCGGTAACCGCCAAGACCACTGCAAGTAGCATCACCGTGACCACCATGGTTGGTTGCTTAACCACCCGTAGTATGGTGATGACTAACAAGGAAGACCGAAAGATGCCAACTGCAGCCACCGTGGCCAGGGAATAGACAATGAGTAGTAATGTGGTAAACCACCAAGGCAGGAAAAGATCTAGGTGCGATATCGCGGTAATCTGCAAAAACAACAAATTTTTTGCCAAGGCATGAAAATATGGGATTCAAGCCGAAAGTTGAGGCACATTTCTCAACAAGTCATTATAGTGGTATCAGAGTACCAATCATCTAGCCAGCCAGTGGGTGATACAAATCTATGAGCATTAGTGACTAACAAAGAAGGTACCAATAAAAAAAACTTGGGTGAAAGAAGAGAAGAACCTGAAATAAATATTGATAAGAAAGATCGTATGATGCAACTCTTGGATGCAATGGTTAGGGGTCAAGAAAGAGCATCCCAACGTGCTTAAGATACCAATCAACAACTCACAGATTTGGTACAAATATTGGATTTTTTGGGGAAAAATAATGATGTGGGACAACAAAGGGAAACCAATCAGTAGAATGGAGTAGCCATGACTAGGCCTCTTATGCCTATATTTCCACCAAGAGTTGAAGAAAAACCCAATCAATATCTTACTTTAGTTGAGTTTTAGGATCAATTTATACATGATTAGTTTGATGCAAGCCTTGGTTTCCAACATGAGATATCACTTTGGGATTATATATATCCCAGGATGAGTCATACCCCCAATAGGGGAAATAAAGAACATCATAATGACTTACGAAGGAAAGATGGAAAACTTAGCATTCCTTATTTTGACGGGTCCAATGAGATATCATCAAGAGCATGGGTTCATATGGTGGACACATACTTCAATCAAAACCCCACACCATAAGAGCAATCCATAAAATATGCACCTTGATGGTATTGCACATAAGTGGTGGCATCATGGGATGATCATAATGGGGCATGCTCAAATTACATCATATACTGATTTCACTGACAAAATCATAGAGAGGTTTGACAAGAAGGAACCAAAACATCATTTTAGGGAGGTGGAAAAGTTGAAACCTCATTCGCTCAATGAAGAGAAAGTGATTGAAGAGAAGTTCATAGTAGAAAAATCAGATGAAGTAATTGCTTTGAAACTTGATGGATGTGAGACTGAGCCTCAGGATGACTCTTTTTTCATGCATGCAACTATTGTAGATGAGGTTGTGCATGAAGGAGTTGATGAAACAAAATCCGTGTATACTCCCTTAGATCTATCTAATGAAGTTGAGATACCTTTAGATGATGAGCATGATGAAAAAAAAAGATGAAGACTTCGAATCACCTATTAATGTTGATTCCTTACCCAATGTGGGTAATGGTGACACAAGTGGCTTTGGGTTAGACTACCAAATCAAGCCTATGGAGAGAGATTCTTATGATTTTTTAGTGATAATGAGTTGGAGAGTGACTTATTGGGAAAGGAAACTACTCATGAGGAGCACAACAAAAAATTATTCTCTAAACAAAGTGATCAACCTTTCTACACATCGGATTCAGGTGTGTTGGCACCTAAGTATCACAAGGATCCACATTGGGATGAATTTATTTTTGATTGTAATGATGCCCTTACTTCATCTTGAGATCCATCTGTTGGTGTTTTATTTTTCCAGCTAAGGCTTTGTAATTCCCTAAGAGGTAACCAACCTCTATATTCAAGAACTAACAAAGTTAGTGGCCAACTCATGAGATTTAGTCAAAGATCGAGATCTCCTACACTTTTGGCTCTATGAAACCAAGGAGGTTTTTCCTAAGTGTGTTCATAAAAAAATTTTATGACTATAAGAACACTTCTTCATACAGATACAGTCCCCACCAATGCATTTAGATAGAAATTACCTTGGTTGTGGCAAACCAAAGAATAATAACAATTATCATAAAGCAATGAGACTGAAAATTAACGTAAGATTTGTATCTCAAAAGAGATAGGGTTTTATATTTTAAATTGTTCAGATCTTGAACCACTGTGCTTAAAACTATAGCCCTACATCTCAAATTTCTTGAAGAAATTTCTCAGTGTCTCATCCATTAGGCGAGAGTCATAAAAAACATAACCCAGACATCATGAACTTATCACCATAATGATTTAAACTATGAGATTTTTAGTTTCTTTAAAACAATACTCCTTAATGAATCCTAAATACAACATCACAAATCTATAACTCATTTTCAAGAAATTTGATTAACTCATTAAGTTAAAGCAGGAAAATGAAGTACACATTCAAATATACCATTGAAGCTGAATGAATATATCATTAATAAACTCATTCAACACTCATGACATGTAACCAGGAGAGCAATTGTTCTAATAGATTTTCATTATTGCTTCAATATCTGTTATTACATAAGCAGAGCTTGCTTGTTTCATAATATTCCCACCCCACTAAAGACATACTAGTTAATACCTTTAAAAAACCTATAGTAAGCAAATTGATTTTACATATACTAAGCCTCAGGACATAGAAAATCTGACCCTAACAAAGAGCCGTAAAATCTCCTTTATAGAACAAGAGATCAAAAAGCATCGAGCTCCATTGTTAATTTCAAAATGAATTTCATTCTAATGAAATGAAATTCAAATTCACATTCCAAAAACATTCCTCATCATTAGAAGTAACAATAAATGATCTGAGGAATCAAAATAGTTACACCCAGTAACCAATCGGAGGAAGAAACAAAAGACCGTGCCACGCATGAGCACGTCCACATCAAAACGAGCCACCAAAACAACATCAGCTAGAAAAAGAGCACCACCCCAACAACACACATGACCCACCAACAATCACTTAGCCAACACGCGGCTTCGGTACAGGTGACCACTCCTAGTTCTCACTTCAGTTTGAAGCGAAACCATTGTCTTTTTCTTGTCCATACCAGCACTAGTCCCAACAACATGACATGGTGCCATTGTAGTTATTGGTGAAACTATAAGGACCTCCTCATCGACACCCACGAGCTTGGTCATGGTCGCAAGATAGCAACGATAGTCTGAGTCAGTCTCAGACCCATTGCCACTAGAGCTCAAAGAAAGCATAATAGGGGAATCGCGGCGCCCACACCGCTTGCCCACACCTCAGGCAATCACTTCAGAAGCACCAGGAATAAGTTGTTCCTCTTTGCGCTGTGAATTCATCGTGCCTACTTTGTCACTTCATCACACAATGGACTTATCCATTGAAGATGCATAGCTCGAAACTACAAACAAATCTACCACCTGCAAATAGACCAACTCAAAATGTGATGATAATACTGAGTAATTCAACAAGCATTTATAGAGAAAATTGATGCAGGGAATATTAATTGCCCAAATGCTTGTACGAGCATGTGAGTGATTAGTGGCTGATGTTGCCACCACAAAATTATTCCAGGTTTATGGAAAAATGGTGTATATCCCATCATTGTATTTATGAGGAGGATACCGCTCACATGCAAGGAAATCAAAGGAAGATGCATTGAAAAATCCGTGTCATTAATGAAACAAACTTGTAGAGCGGAAAAAATCCTCACACAGATGAACAGTAACCCTTTGAATTTGAACCATTGATGTGGAAGATACTTGGCAAGTTGGACGACTCAGATCGAATCAATGATCATTGAAAATCCACATCATTTCCTCAGAAAAACCACAGCCCATGAAAACAAGAGGTCACGATCGAGCAACAAGTCCCACCTAGCCCTAGTGGCTCCAAGAGCTAAACCACATGTCACCTTTTCACAAACATCACAGTACCTTTGGGAACATTTAATCTAATTGTGTGAGGCCTGTGAGGGATGGTCATCATTAATCCCTGTCATTAAATTCCCACTGGTGAAATGACGCCCACTTGTCACTTCTAGCACATCTTAGAAAGGCTCCACTCCTCTATATATGATAGATGGTGGTACCTCACACAACTCGCACCACCTAAGTGACATTACTAGGAAAACCTGCAAGATCTACGAGGAACAGTCCAAATCACCTCTGATCGAACGATTCGCCAAGCTGTAATGAAGAAAAATATAATATAATGGTGGGGCCGGTCGAAAAAAACCCTCAGCATAAAAAACATTTAGGCATAAGTGGCAAAGAGAAAACCGATAATTCAAGTGAAAAGGGGTTGGTAATATCATGAAGGAAAGGCTTAGTCAGATGACTTAAGTGACCAGTAACCCTCAACAACAAGTCAATGTTAAAATATAACACGCGGGTTTTAAAAGACACCAAAAACTTTTCCATGGGTAATTTGAACCTTAAACCCAAAATATCAGACCTCCAATCATTTAAAAGTAACCATTTATGCCCAATTTAGGTAGAATTTTGATAAATTTTAAAAGTCCCATCAGTGACTCCAACTAGGGATGTATGCCCCCTACGGGCATAGCAAGAATCCAGAATCTTCAGTTTCATAGATTAGATTACTGAATCACACAAGTTCCTTGACAAATGTTATACCATTCTTGTCAATTGGAACTTGTGTACATCCAACTTGGTGGCCTGAAGCCACCAAACAAGAGAAATCAAATTTTACCCCTGTCAAAAACAAAATTCTCTATTACCTGGAGTAAACCAAGTTTGCAAATTTTACCTCTTGATGCTTCTTAGTTACTGGAGTAATCAATATGCCTGGAAGTATCTTAATGTTTACTAATACTCTCGTGTATTTGATCTGTCAGCACCCTGTATCCAAACATTAATTGTAACACATGACTATAATGATATTTTACCTTACCCTACACTTGATGATACCTCATAGAATGCTTACTTAGTTGAGCTGATAAGCAGAAACATTCATAACTTATTTGGTCTGTAACATCACACATCCTGGCATCATCATCAACTTGTACATAGAACTGGAAACTTTCATATAAAATTATGTGCATGTTACACATACCCTCATAGCACAAAAAGGAGGACACATAACTCAAGGAATCCTCACCCTCATGCCTTCCACACAAGCTTGGTTTCCAACACCTGTGTTCAGATATTTTGGAACACATCCTGATACCACAGAGGTGGGCAATATAAGTTAGATCTTTCTCCAGGGAATGTGTAAACACATTCATCTCAGGCCCCTCAATATACATCTCTTCATGCATTCCTTCATCCATTCCCAAATAAAAAAACTCAAAAATAGAGTCAAACACATCAATCTCAACATGGACAATAGAGAAACAACAGTATGCACTGGCCTCCTTGTGTTCAACACCACCTGTTGTATGTGTTAATTTATAAGTGAAAATTTCAGCACAAGCTGAAAACTTTTCACCAGCAATATCAATGTCACCTTCATTATAAGTTGGAAACTTTTCACCAGCAATATCAATGTCACCTTCATTATAAACTGGAAACTTTTCACCAGCAATATCAATGTCAGAAGGTAACAACAAATAGATCTTGGCTTTATACAAATAGTCAGGAAAATCAATAGTACCAATATTTTCATCGATATGTTGGTTATCTCTAGTACTATTCTTTTGATCACACACCTCATTGTCCTCAAGTTCCTCAACATTTATACAACAAACTTGTTCCATTTCCAGTATACTTCATACATTCATCATTTGAAAACCGTTCCTTTATTTGGAAACAACTAAAATCATGAGGCTCCACATTTCCATACAACTCTGGTAAAAGGAGGCTTAACTCCATCCTCGATAGTGCAATCATCTCTTCTAAAATCACAATCATTAGCCTACAACAAAATATTAGTGACATGAGCATTACAATCAGGATAAGGAATAACAATGGGTGTCTCACTTAACCCTTCATCACTTTTCCCCTCAAGTTCTTGTGCAGTTATCCAACTTTCTTCGAAAGGGCAAGCATTATCTTCATTTTGTGTAAATACACTCTTGGTTGATTCTGCAATCTCTATCCATTTAAGGACTTGGGCCAAGTTAGCAGGTTTCAATTCTTTTGGAAAATCACTTAGCCCTAGTTCATAAATTTCACAAAACAAGTCAATGCATTCAAAGTCATTAGGTTTGAGACCTCTAGGAAGTTTTATCAAAGCATCCAAAAATATCAAGAAAAACTCATATGGTGATTCTTCCTCTTGTCTCTTCATCTCATACAATTCTGGCAAAAAATAAGTTTGATTATCACCATTCAAATTGGACTAGCTTTCAACTTGGATCTCATCCTCATCACACTGTAATGGTCGAGATATTACAGTTGTCAAAGTACTCTCATCATAATCAACGTTCTGTGCAACCAACTCTGAAATTTTACTAGTATGAGTTATGCCAGGGTAATCAATACTTGCAGCCAGATACCCTTTCATCATTGAGTATTTCATGTTGTTCTCAATCTCCATGGCCATTTGATATGCTTGGTGCAGGTTTGTAGGTTCTTTATCCCTTAATAGGTAACCCTTCCTTTTTTCAAAAACACCAAGATATGTAACCAAGCATTTAGCCTCACTTGGTCTTATTTCTCTAGGAATTTCCCTTAAAGCTTTTGAAAATATGAGATTAAAATATGGGACTAGCTCCTCTTCTTTTATGTGGATTCCTAGAAAACCTTTTCTTAATATGTTGGGATTGACTCTTTCACCAAATTGTTCAATAAAAACTATCACCAATTGATTCCATGAGTTAACAGAAAATGCGAGAAGATATGAAAACCAATCCTTGGCATCATTCCTCAAGGATTGCACAAACAACTTCATAACAACATCCTCATGACTGACTTCATAATCTCCCATTACATCTACAAAATCCTATAGATGCTTAGAGGCAAATTTTGCACTTTTCCCTATGTAATTAGGCAAATACTTCCTAATTTTCTTAGGAATTAGATTAGGGAAACCACTGATATCACTGAAAATAAAAGGCATATACCTTTGAGTTACAAAACCCCTTGAAGGGCTTAAAGAGACATGTTCCCTTTGCATATTTATGTCTTACTTCTCATACAGGAAACCTCTTATACCCATTTAAATATTGTCAAAAGCAATACATGTTTATTAAAATATCATTTACCATTTCAACCATGATCCATCAGTGACTAAAATAATTATACCTTGCTTTTAAAAGTATGATACAACATAAACATGCTTCACAATTCCTTTTACATATTGCATCATTCATTGTTCCTTTCTTGATGCTAGAACATCTAATTTGGAACCATTTATGATCCTTAATTACAAACACCCCTCACAATCATAATGGTGATTTGTTTACATTTAATAAGAATATCTGGTAATTTTGGAAGTAGTTGCTAATCTTCTCTCCTTGATTGTAAATATCACAGATCTAGGACTTTTCCTTCATATATCAACTGGTTCTTTAGACAAAGTCGCACCTCTTCAATAGAGGACTGAATTTCAAAAGAATATGAAATTCCTTTTCAAATCTTGTTACATCCTGGGTCTTTGTCCACAACAGAGTCATACCTCAAATATTTTGAAATCATGTTGCTACCAATCTTCATCCAAACCCATAACCTATCACCATCCAAACTTAACGTTCAGATCCACTAAACAAATTATTTTGGATAGCCGCCTCCAACTACTATGGTTTCTCTTTTCTCTTTTCTATTTTAAATTTCTCATAAGTTCTCCCCAGTAAAACCACCATTCTACTAACGATTCAGGCAGAGAGCCTATTCCATTGATTTTAACCTTTATGGTTACAAGTAATATGTCAGTTATTATAATGAAATTTATAGCATGACTGTCTGCACCCAAAACTCTTGAATCCTTTTCCAACGGAACACCACAGATCATAAAATTTTCAGGTTCATTTCAACAACCTCTTCCTTCTAGGATTGAAAAAATTTCACTATTTAAATTCAGAATGGCAAATCATTTGACTCTATGTAATGACTCTTAAGGCTAAATTCTGCAATCATAATTTTCATAGATTTTCAACCTCTGGTTATAGATATATTTCAAAACTTTAATGACTCTATAATAGCATAGTCTGCAACCAAAAATTATGAGTTTGTTCCCCAGTAGAGTCGCCATTCTGTTGGTGTTTTTATTTTTCCAGCTAAGGCTTTGTAATTCCCTAAGAGGTAGCCAACCTCTATATTCAAGAACTAACAAAGTTAGTGGCCAACTAATGAGATTCAGTCAAAGACTGGGATCTCCTACACTTTTGGCTCTGTGAAACCAAGGAGGGTTTTCCTAAGTGTGTTCATAAAAAAAAATAATGACTATAAGAACACTTCTTCATACAGATATAGTCCCCACCAATGCATTTAGATAGAAATTACCCTGGTTGTGGCAAACCAAAAAATAATAACAATTATCATAGAGCAATGAGATTGAAAATTAACGTAAGATTTGTATCTCAAAAGAGATAAGGTTTTATATTTTAAATTGTTCAGATCTTGAACCACCGTGCTTAGAACTACAACCCTGCATCTCAAATTTCTTGAAGAAATTTCCCAATGTCTCATCCATTGGGTGGGAGTCATAAAAAACATAACCCAAAAATCATGAACTTATCACCATAATGATTCACACTATGAGATTTTTCAGTTTCTTTAAAACAATACTCCTTCATGAATCCTGAATACAACATCACAAATCTATAACTCATTTTCAAGAAATTTGATTAACTCATTAAGTCAAAGCAGGAAAATGAAGTACACATTCAAATATATCATTGAAGCTTTATGAATATATCATTAATAAACTCATTCACAACTCATGACATGTAACCAAGAGAGCAATTGTTCTAATAGATTTTCATTATTGCTTCAATATAGGTTATTACATAAGCAGAGCTTGCTTGTTTCATAATATTCCCACCCCACTAAAGATATACTAGTTAATACCTTTAAAAAACCTATAGTAAACAAACTGACTGTACATATACTAAGCCTAAGGACACAGAAAACCCAACCATAACAATGAGTCATAAAATCTCCTTTATAGAACAGGAGAGCAACAAGCATCGTGCTCCATTCTTAATTTCAAAATGAATTTCATTCTAATAAAATGAAATTAAAATTCACATTCCAAAAATATTCCTCATCATTAGAAGTAACAATAAACGATCCGAGGAATCAAAATGGTTACACCCAGTAACTAGTCAGAGGAAGAAACAAAATACCATGTCATGCATGTGCACATCCACATCAAAAAAAACCACCAAAACAACATCAGATAGCAAAGAGAACCACCCTAGCAACACACACGACCCACCAACAATCACTTATCCAACACGTGACCCCGGTATAGGTGACCGCTCCTGGTTCTTGCTTCAGTTTGAAGCGAAACCATTCTCTTTTTCTTGTCCATACCAGTACAAGTCCCAGCAATACAAAATAGTGCCATTGCAGTTATTGGCACAATTGCAAGGACCTCCTCGTTGACACCCACGAGCTCAGTCATGGCCGCAAGATAGCAATGATAGTCTGAGTCAGTCTCAGACCCATCACCACTAGAGCTCAAAGAAAGCACAACAGGGGAATTGCAATGCCCAAACCGCTTTCCCACACCTTGGGTAATTGCTTCAGGAGCACCGGGAATAGGTTGTTCCTTTTTGCGTTGTGAATTCCTCGCGCCTACTCTAACACTTTGTTGCACCACAGACTTATCCATTGAAGATGTGTAGCTCAAAACTACAAACAAATCCAACACTTGCAAACAAACCAACTCAAAATATGATGATAATACTAAGTAATTCAACAGGAATTTATAGAGTAAATTGATGCATGGAATATTAATTGCCCAAATGCTTGTACGAGCATGCAAGCGATTAGTGGGTGATGTTGCCACCACAAAATTATTCCAAGTTTATGGAAAAATGGTCTACAACCCATCATTGTATTTATCAGGAGGATACCACTCACATGCAAGGAAATCAAGAGAAGATCCATTGAAAAACCCACACCATTAATGAAAGCAACTTGCAGAGTGCAAAAACTCCTCACACGGAACAATAACCCTTTGAATTTGAACCGTTGATGTGGAAGAGACCTAGCAAGTCGGGTGAATCAAATCAAGCCAATGATCATTGAAAATCCACATCACTACTTGGAAAAAACCATAGCCAATCACAGCCCAAGAAAACAGGTCACAATCGGGTAGCAGGCCCCACCTAGCCCCCATTTCTCAAAGATCCAAACCACTTGCTACCTTTTTGCAAACCTCGTGGTACCTTTGGGAACATTTAATCTGATCATGTGAGGCCTGCAAGGGACAACCATCATTAATCCCTATCATTAAATTCCTATTGGTGAAATGACACCCACTTGTCATTGCTAGCGCATCGGGAAAAGGCCACACTCCTTTGTATATGACAGATGGTAGCACCTCGCACACCTCGCACCACCTAAGTGACATCAGCAGGAAAACCTATGAGGTATGCAAGGAATGGTCCAGATCAAACGTGATCGGATGGTTCACCAAGCTGTAATGAAGCAAAATATAATATAATGGTGGGGCCGATTGGAAAAAACCTTCGGCGGCAAAAACATTTAGGCCTAAGTGGCAAAGAGAAAACCGATAAGTCAAGTGAAAAGGGGTCGGTAAGATCACAAAGGAAAGGCTCAGTCAGATGACTTAAGTGACCAGTAACCCTCAACAGCAAGTCAATGTTCAAATATAACGTGAGGGTTTTAAAAGATATCAATCAATTTTCCATGGGTAATTTGAACCCTAAACCCAAAATATCAGACCTCTAGTCATTTAAAAGTAACCAGTCATGCCCAATTTAGGCAGAATTTTGACAAATTTTAAAAGTCCCATCACCATCCATAAAGGATGGCATCGATAGTGATGTTTCCAATCTTCAAAAGGAATCTGATTTCACATTGCAGCTAGCTGATTTTGAACAAAGACCTTGTAGTTGAATTAGTTCGGATTTACAATCTTCTTTTGAGGATAATTAGGGAGTGGCACAAGTAATTTGGGACAACAATGGAGACATTGATAAAATGTATAATAGTTCTGATTTTTGCATGCCACATAATAGCAGTTCATCATTTTTTCTTGATCATGATTGGAAAAGACAGCTCTTGGTAACTGTTGAAATTGAGGTGCACATTTTATCTAGTTTGGACAGTGAACATATGCATGTGGAAAAATTAATTCAAAATTCATCTATGGGAAAAAGTGAGGTTAATATTTCATTTTATAATTTACATCCATTGAAGAACTCTATGGAAGAGTTTAAAATAGCTTACTTACACATGATGCATGATAGAGCTATAGCTACCAAGTTTGGAGATGAAACCTTGTCTATGTCTAAGTAGTTAAGGGGAAAGGTTAGTGATCTCGCCATTGAGCTTAAATCCATGAAGCTTGTTTTCAAAAGTGTCCAAAGGGCACTTCTTGAAGCAAATGATCAGATCTATGAGGCTCAACATTTTATAGAGAAGAAGATCAGAGAAAGGGCTAATGAGATCAAACATGTAATGGAGGATCTTGATTTCATTTAGGAGGAGTATGATCTCACCCATTTTCCAAAAAAATCATAAAATAGGAGCTTGGAACAACATGAAGATTGGTTTGATTTGGGAGTTGAGGATAATCATTGGTTGTATGATAATCCTTTATTTGAATGGGATGTTGATTTGACTCATGACAATCCACTTTTTGAGTTGGATGACAGAGACCTAAGCAATTTCAATTATGTGAGTGGATTTGATTACAAGACTTGGAACCTAGGTGCAGTTTCTAGACATGAGATGTTGTCTCAGGATTGGCATAGTGGGTCAACTTCCAATGTTAATACCTCTACCCAATTTTTGATCAAATTGCATATGACTTTGAATTCAGACCTGCAGATGAGTTGGATGGTTTCTTCAGTTCAGCAGCTGAGTAGTTCATGGTTGAGCCTGAATGGTAGTAATGAATTGAGCCTAGGAGATAATTTTGTTGCTACCTCCATACTCATCTCTCCTATGTTTTCAGTGGGATTTTAGTTTGATTACTACTGACATTACGTTCTTTCATTGGTTATGATGACATATTTTCATGAGAAGACTGATTTTAAGTTTGGGAAGGCTTTGGGATAGTTGGTTGAGAGCGTTTTTCCAAGAACAGTTCATTCATTTACTATTTCCACTTTGGTGAGTGACACTCACTATAGTTACTTTATGGAGATGGTATGCATTATTTTAGATGATGTCATCTTTATTGTAGTGGTTTGGGTGTGTTTGTTTGTTTGAGACCATTCTTTTGACACTTGGAGGTTGATTGTTGATGTTATGATTCAGTTTGCATCAGTAGAGGCATTTCCTAGTTGGTTGATTTTAGTGATATAGCCGAGATTGACTTGCTTCTTTGGGGCATCATGAGATGTCATGTTATGGTTAATTTCTTATGGTTGAGTAGGGTGTTTCTAATGTTGACCAAGATTGTGATTGGTAGTGATTTTGTTGATGCAGTCTACTCTGAGTTGCCTTGGCATGATATATTTTTTGGTGTTGTCTTCAATCCTTTCAGGTATTTCAGTATGGGCTTTGATGATTTTTACTTTTTGGAGGTCTAGGGTAGGAGAGTGCAGTATGGCCACTTTGGTTTGATAGTTATGAGTAGTGTGGCATAGCTTCAACATGGTGGTTCCTTTCTAAGACTCACTTGGAACCCAAGAATCACACTGAGTTGTAGTGCAACTATAGTTTATGATGAGAGAGCCAGTGTTGGTTTTCTATAGCTCACTCTTGTGGCACATTAGTTTGGCTCTCTTGAGGGCCATTATTTTGAGGATTTTATCGAGTCTTTATGGTATTTTTTACTCTTCTTACAAGAGATTTTTAGGAGGTCTCATGTGTTGGTACCTCACAGGATAGAGATTTGAGTAGATGGTGCTACAAATCTCCTAGATTTACTTGGGATCCTGGGATCATTTTTAGTTTCATTGCAGATCAGATTGTTGGTTGCAGGTTTTTACTGGCATTGCTTAAGGACAAACAATCTTTGGGAAGGGCATACTATAATGTCCCCATTTTTATTTCCTTTTTATGATTAGTTTGGTTTTCACACACTTACTATTTTTAGTAAGTTCTTTGATAGGCAGAGCAGTGTAGGGTTTCATGTTTGGGAAATGTGTGGAAGTTTCCAAATGAGATTTAATGCCTTGTGCCAGTCCTTACTATGGGTTTTTCGGTGTTTCAAGTATGGATTTCTATTTTTAGTAGGGGGCTAGTCCAATCGCTTATTGTCTACAGTCAGCTCATTGGCACATCAATTATCTTTCCAGCTTGTGTCTTTGATGTCTTTACTGGTTTTAGTACTTACTAAAAATAGTAAGTCAATTGTTAGAAGCTAGACCCGGTCAGGCTACTCCTTAGCAACATTATTTCAGTTGAGGCACTTGGTTGCTAAAGTTGGAATATTTAAATATTTGCTTTCCTCTTCAAAAATGAATTAAAATAAAGTTACTTTATAATTTAAAGTTGAGGGTCAGAGGGGACATTAAGAAATTACCTTGGTACCTAAGTGATAACTTTAAGTCATTTTAGAAGGCTACTAAATTGCAAATAGTTTCCTTATGAGTAGACCCCTTGGCCTAGTTACACAACGTTGTTTTAAAAGAGGGGCCATGTATTTCAAATGGATGCCTAGAAAAGAGGTTTATTTATCATTTTAAAGGCTAATGTTATGCCTCATAAGGTGGGACGCCTAGTTTGGGCTAAAAGTCAGTTTTAAATTAAAAATCAAAAGTGAAATTTTGGAGGCAAAATTTTAGATGCCCCTCTTGGGGTAATTTCATGACATTTCATAAAGTAAAATGAGAGGGGAATGTGTTCAAACTCAAATGCAAGTTTCCCTAATCCTTCCCTCACTTTATAAATATGAGTTTTGGCTCTCATTTGGTTATGGATGATTTTGGTTGCATAAGGAGATGTTGTTGGTTTTTCACCAGGAGGTCTAAAATTGAGTGTTGAGGACAAAAACCCTTCACATCTTGGACTAGTTTCGGTAGTGCAAGACCTTTCCTAGTTAGTGGAAGAGTCATTTCATTCATAAATCATATTTGGAGCTTCAAGTTGTAGTTTACAATCTTTAGGATGAAGATCTTTTACCATTTTTGATGAGTTTTCAATTAGGTTTTGGATTGAAATTGTTTCCCTTCATTTTGGTGTGGATTTCAAGGAGTATTTGGAGTGGTTTAATTAATTTCTAGGCACTTATCATCTAGACCTAAACCTGATATTTTTCTCATAATTTCCTAATGGTTTGAGGGTTCCATGTGGGTATTGATTCAACAGATTTCTCTCATCAAGGCGCCCACAACAAGTATTGGTTCACAATTTTTGAAGAAGATTTGGAATTTTTAAGCTAGGTCGACCTTTTGCTGCTAGCACCCTTTTCTGGATGTCTTCTTGATTTTTGGTTGCCCTCATAGAGTGCTGCCAAAGTCATTTTATGTAGATATTGGAGTGGAGTCTATGGAAAGTTGGCTTGGGTATTGAGAGCTCCCCTCATTGGTGAAAGGCGTGCTTTGAATGGTTTTAATATCTTTTGTTGGGAGATTTTAAAAGCATGTTTGAAATTGATTATTATGAGCCTTTTCTTAAATAAGAATGACTATAATCTTATGGTATTATAATTTGAGCAATTAAGTCTGAAAATTTTTGGTTTTCAATATAGATTTAATATGTTTTTTATTTTCATATTATTATCTCTCTATTGGCATGTCAAAATGATGTAATTCAAATAAGAAACCAATTAAAATATACACATAAAACCTTCAAAAAGAAAAACAGTACAGCAAAAAATTGAAAAAAAATAATTCGGAGTCAATCATTACAAGAACCCTGTTAGGCTCCTTCGTAGCTTCCAAAAATTTTAATAGGAAATGAACTTGGAAATTTTTCAAGAGATTTCAAGCCAAACCACGTTTTTGACAACCTAGTTGGGACACGATGATGTTTTGAAAACTAGGGAAAATACTAACAAGTTCATGTCTTGGGCGAAATTCAAATAAATGAGCGTGGATTTAGGGTTGTGATAGGGACTGGAATAACAATATGTATGAATATATGAATGTATATGAAATTTATTAGGATTGTATGTTTAATTTATGATTTTTAATAGTATGGGTACCTTAGGAATAAAACTAACACCTTGTAGCAAGAAGGACTATCAACTTGTAACAACTGGTTTCTTAACCTGCAACATAAGGATTGTAGATTGTTGCGGAGAAGAATTCAAATGGCCAAGGCATGACACTTTCAAAAGGAAACAAAGGTGATTATTTTATTTATCAACTATGAGACATCACATAACAATCTTACTCACCAAATAAGACAACTAGGAGAAGAAGAATCCTAATGCAGTGGGACTGATTTCTGACAAAACTGTTTTGTGAACACATTTTTGTTTTAATGGTTAAATTGTTAGGCATAGAGTCTGTATTTAGTTTTCTACTCCTACTTCATGTAATTATTTTTTGTTTCAAAGTTGTTCATCTTCCTACCTTTGAGGGAGATTGAATTTTTTTTCATAGGTCTATTTTCAATCAAGAAATAATGAAACTCTTCACAAACCCTATATAGAAGGATCTTCTATCGAGGAGGAGATCTAGTTAAGTAGTTATCTATTTACCATTATTACTCAGTATTTATAGTAGTAGAATGTGTGTTACATTACAAACATCTTTAATAGATTCATGTTAGATTTCATGTAAGAGTTCAGTGTTAAGATGCAATAAAGAGAATTGGTTTGACATCATGATTTATTGAGTGGGTGTTTGATAAATCTCATGGAAGTAGTAACTCGATAAAGGACCACTTGAGGTACTGTTGAACCACTTTAGTTTCTATTTTTAGATTAGATAATGCATTGTTGAATTCAGTTGGTATTTTTCAATTATATGTTTATGAGAGCACATGTTGTAATTAATGAATTAAATTATGTAGCTTAATATTTGGTTTCATACTCTAGAGGATTAGTTGGGTTAAGACACTATAGTTTAAAAATTTAACAATTACAATCTTGAGCATTAGGTATCTGTAGCATAAGGTAGCAATTTACATTCATTTCCCTTGTTTTTTGAATTAGTAATTCATTCTTATTTCTAGTTTTTATTGTATTTGTACATGTGTATTTTCCTATACTCCATTGATGTAGGATGTGTCTAGGAATCTATGAATGCATGTATTTTTTCATAACTATCTATATTTTTATGACTCCTTGGTTGATAATTTAATGCATCCCTCTTGTGAAAGATGAAATGTTCAGTTAGGTATTCTAAGGTCCTATGAGTTATGTGTATACCTAGTATCACCATGTTAATTAAATATTAGAGAGGCTCCATAGTCACAACCTCATCTAGCGCTGAAATGACATGTATCCACAACATTCTTCTGACTTGTTAATTCCTTTCCATTGAACAGGTCATGATTTTGAGTGTAGGACTAGGATAAATCACCCATGAAATCTGTCAAAACGGTATCCTAAAAGTGCAATGTTTCTAAAAATATTAAGTAAAGTATGAGTGCCACTAAATCCTCTCGATCTATGCCTAAAATATAATAAATTCCATTAGGCGATGTCTTTGAATCTATTTCATGGTAGTTATAGTGGTGGTTGAGCATTAATGGAGGTAGTTGGGATTCATTCCTTTCATAATTATGTTGTGAATATTCAACCCCTTTCAAGATGTAGAACTTAAACCTAGATCAAGATGTGGTTTCAATATTAGGCTCAAGGAAGAGATCATAATGTCATCTAGTGATAAAAGTGACCCAATATTCCCTAATGGATATTTGGGCCCCAAGAAAATAATTTTAGGCCCTACTACTATCTTCACAAGGTCTTGATGATCCTAGGATCCTTGCAACATCATACCCTGTGGGAAAAACATAACCATCAGGAATGAAGTGGAACTACAACCTCCATCGAGATTTCTGCAGAAACTCATCTTCCAAGTACCTCATGAAAAGATTTCAAGTGCATCCACTAAAACAACATAATATCTAGTTCAAATGGAAATCCCATTATATGACATCATCATGACATAAGTAGGGTGATATGATGTCAAAATGACATTATCGAGGTATGGATGCAAGAAAATGATGTATAATGGGATTGGAAAAATGGTCTTCTGAACTTGATGGAGAACCTAGGAAAATGAAAGTTTAGATGGAAATAGAATTTTTCAAGGGATGATGACATCACCAGGGTGAGAATATGGGCTCCATGCTCTCGCAAAAATTTATGTAGCTAATTTTAAAATAACTTCAATTTGTGAAGAAAAGATGAGCAAGTGGAAATTGTAGGAAAACCATTAGGATGTGGAAACATGTTGGTTCATGTGGAAATTTTTGCAAGGCCCCATGGGAATAAATTTTCTACAAAGTGTAAGAATTAAGTGAACTAGACCAAAATGGGCTAAAGGGAAGGTTTGGAAATGGTGCAGTCATAGTATGAGGGTTCCAGAAGGAACAATCTGGGCCATGCAACAATGAGTCAACACAATGAAATTAAAACAAAGAACTGATGCAAAAAGAATAATTTTCATTAGCATAGAATTATTAAATGCAATATTTCCCACACAAGTGAGAAACCAGGCTCATAGCCCTTACCTTAGAGGCTTACAAACACATAACCGGCCAATATTCCTTCTTACATGCCCCTACAGGTTTGTTGCAAAAATAAGAACCTACAACTAATAAATCAAATGAGTGCTAATGCCTGATGATTAACTACTATTGTACACTAAATGATTAAAATTCTCATGTATATATGCTTCTTAAGCTCCCAGATAGGTTTGCATCAGCCACATGGGTTAATAAACCAATAAAAGATCAAACATGAAGGTCAGACTCAAAACATGAGTAGATAGCTCCACACGAGAAGATGTAACTTGTGGATCTTCAAGATAGGTCCCTAATGCACCCAATATGCTATAATTATATTCCATTTAGGTTTGAATGCTTGAGGAATAGGTTCACACTAAGAAACTAATCCAGGTCAGCCCCAATGCTCTATCTAGAAAATACAGTGAAATTCTAAGAGTAGCAATATTTAATAGATAAAAGCAACCAATCTGAAATCTGGATATGTGATATATTTCCATGTAGAGATGCTATATCCTACACGATGAGCTAAGAAATGGTAATGTGGTTAAATGTGGAGTGAACAAGTGAAACTGCTACTAAATGCAATGCGAGAAAAGAACTATTTTTTGGTTGATGCAAGATTTATTTACTAGGGATGCTCCTGCATCAGATACTCGAGGTTGGAAGAAAAGTGAGTCCCTCACTTTCTAGGGCTAAGAGGAAAACCAAAGTGGCCCACCACAACTTGAGATATTCATGATTAATCCTCTACAAGTCTACCTTTCCACTTCATAAGGTATTCTTTGTACTGCTTGCTCCTAGTGCTCCTTCTGGTTCTAGTATCAAAGATCTTCTCAATTTCCTTTATTTCTTGATGTTGGTAATTTCTTCTCCAAATCAACTTCATCGCTATTTCCACTTGACTCTCCTTCATCAAACTTGTATATGTCTACAACATTAAATATAGGTGATATACCCATTATCTCTGGTAATTCCACTTCATATGCATTTCCAAAATCAAATTTCCTCAAAATCTTACATCGTCCAAACTTCCTCATCTTCAATTTGTTGTAGGTGCCAATTGGAAATCTCTCCTTCCTTAGATATACAATGAATTCATCTCCAATAGAAAATTCCTTAGGTATTTGATGCTCATCTTCCTTCTCATTATACTTTTTATTCATGTCCTCCAAATTTTTCTGAACCTATTTATGAAATGTGTCCATGAAGTTTGAAAACTCTTCTACTTCTACACTCCTTTTGTTCTCCATACTGATGTCTCTTAACTCGGCAACACCTTTGGGGTTTTCTCCTGTCACAAATTGAAATGGTGTCTTCCCTGTGCTCTGATTAACTGAATTATTATAGGCAAAGTCTGCTTGCGGTAGAACTATATCCCAATTTCATGTCTTATCTCTGACCAAACATCTCAACAAGTTACCTAAGCTTATATTTACCACTTTCATTTTCCCATCACTCTGTGGGTGATATGTTGAACTAAAATTTAGGTATTTCTTCATTTTCACCCATAATGTTCTCCAAAATTATCCAATGAATTTGGTGTCTCTATCTGAAACTATACTCTTAGGTACTCCATGCAATCTCATAATCTCTTTGAAAAATAAATCAGCCACATGCACACCATCATTAGTCTTCTTACAAGGAATAAAATACATCATTTTAGAAAATATGTCCATAAATACCATTACTGAATCATGTCCTCTTTGTGCTCTAAGAAATCCCAATATGAAATCCATGGTCAAATCTTCCCAAGGTCTCTCTAGTACTATCAAAGGTTTATACAATCCAATATTTTGACTGCTTCTTTTTGCCACTTGACAAATCTTGTAATTTTGAACATACTTCCCTACATCCTTATATATGTGGCCAAAAATAATGTTCACTCACCAAATCTATTGTCTTATCCATTATGAAATGTCCTACTAAACCTCCACCATGCTCTTCTTCAAGATCAAATTTTCTCCCATTGAGCTCCTTGGAATGCACAATCGATTTCCTTTAAACAATATACCTTCCTAAATGAAGTAGTCCAACCATTGGCTTCAGTCTATTATAACTGGTTCCTTACATGCTTTCCATGCTTGACAAAAATCTACATCTTCTTCATACATGTTCCTTAACTCATCAAATCCTATTACTTCCACTCTCATTTATGTCAAAAAAAATTGGCTCCTACTCATTGCATCTACAACTTTATTTGACTTTCCACTCATATGCTTCAACACAAATGTGTAACTCTACAAGAAATCAACCCATCTCATATGTCTCTAATTCAGCTTCCCTTGACTATTCAAATACTACAAAGCTTGATGATCTGTATACAACACAAAATCCTTAGGTAGTAGCTAATGTATCCACTTCTCCAAAGCTTGAATTATGGTATAAAATTCCTGATAATAAACTGAGTATCTTCTTCTAGAATCATTCAATTTCTCACTGAAATAGGCTATAGGTCTTCCTTCTTGGCTTAATACTACTCCTATTGCATTTCCACTGGCATCACAATCAACTTGAAATACTTTTTCAAAATCAAGTAGTTCTAACACTAGTTGTTTTGTCACCTTTTTCTTCAATAACTCAAAACTCTTTTGTGCTCTAGATGTCCACTTTAAATATTTGTTGTCTCCTCTCATTGTCTCTATCATGGGGTTACAAACACTACTAAAAATTTTGATAAACTTCCAGTAGAAACTAGCTAATCCATGAAATGATCTTACTTCTTCAATATTTTCCGATGTAGGTCACTCTAAGATTTCTCTCACTTTCTCTGAATCAATTTTTCAGTCCTTCAATAGAAATAAAAAATCCAAGATATGTTGGAAATATCGATCCTTGGAAAATGAACATGAAGTGTATGTGGATTGATCTAGTTGTTCCTATGTTTTCATTCATGTCAACATGGTGACAGTTGTACAGGAAGCTTACTTAGTTTACCGGAAGTTTTTTCTATTGTAAGTTTTCTTTTCTGATGAACCAGTGAATTGGTTTTTGAGTTTGTAAATCACCACAAGAAAAGATTTGAATCTAATCTCTTAACTGTGGTATCATGTCTCATTCAGAAAACTATATCCTGGATCTTGAGAAGTTTTGTGTTGTGAGTAGAAAGTTATCATTGACATATTTTAGCTCTATACTCTTCAAGTGTTTCTTTGCTCTGCATATTAGTGTGGGAGACTCCACATTTTCTTAAGGAGAATATTCTAATGATGTGGTTCTAATGGTAGTCTCTATGATGGTAGTGTGATGTGAAAGTCATGTAATATTAGATCTAGAAGGTGTTTTCTTTGAGGATTGTATGTTGGTCTATAGTTTTTGTGGTTATGTCCTAGTCTTGGACGACCTAACATATGACACACATTAAGAAGACTAGATATTCCTTAAGGATTTTTTCCATTGATCTATGTCAACTTGTTATGATGCACCACATGGATAAAAATGTTTTAAATCATATATGGTTCTGACAAGATTTTTTTTGATTGTTTTGCTTTCATATAATTAGGTCGACCTAATTGATGAATGAGATACACTTGTATATATATAAGATTATTTGAAGAGGAAAAAGGAGAGAGGAGTTGTGGAGTAGAAAAGTGCGAAAAGGATTAAGGGGTGTGTGAAGATCCAAGCCTAAATACTTTATCAGTTGAGGATCCAAATAGATTTGTGAGTGATTGCTATGGAGATGTAGTACATAATATTCAAAGCTTTATTGGAATTGAACCCTGCACATATAAGGTGTATTCTATCAGTTCATACTCTTGGCAGTGAGCCATAACTTTTGTATTCAGGTTGTGAGCCTTCCAAGGACAGTGAGTCCTAGTAGTAAGCCTTGTAATATCTTGTATCTAAATATAATATATTGTGAGTTAACCCTCGTCGTGGTTTTTCCCTTTTTTGGTTTTCTACATAAAAATCCTAGTGTTCATGTGTGTGGATGCATTAATCTATTTGTATGTTATCTCTTGTTGATTTAGTCAGAATTGTGATAATGTTTAGATGGATTTTATTTAATTGGCTTTATGGAATATTGATTCACCCCCCTCTTAGTATTTTGAATATTCAACAAGATACACTAGCTTTGTTTTCATGAAACTACACTTCTTGATATTTATCAGAAACTTCTCTTCTCTCAACTTCTATAATACTTTCCTAAGAAGCAACAAATCCTCTTCTCTGGTTTTACTAAAAAATAGAATATCATTTAGATAAACAATGAAAAACTTACCCAAGAATTTATTCAATACCTCATTCACCAATCTCATGAAAGTTCCTGGTGCATTGTTTAATCCAAAAGGAATCACTAACCACTCATATAATCCTTCATTTGTCTTAAATACAATCTTTCATTCATCTCCATCCCTGATCCTGATCTAATGCTATCCACTCTTGAGATCAATATTTGTGAAATACCTTTCTCCACTCAAATAATCCATAATTCCATCCATCCTTGGCAATGGGAATCGGTACTTGATAGTGATTACTCTTGAATCTATACACATTATCCACCTCCATATTTCTTTGGTGCAAGCACATCAAGTATCATACATGGGCTCAAAATTTCTCTGATCAATCCTTTCTTCAATAGCTCCTATATTTTCTAGATCAACTCTCCATTCTTTATTGGTGGGATTCTATGTGTTTCTTTTTTTGGAAAACCGGTTCCCAGTATTAGATCTATCTGATGACTAATGCTCTGAACCTCTGGTACATTATCTAAGATGATTTCATTATAATTTTTTAGTAATTCTATAACTTCTTCACTCCCTTTGGCTAGTTTTTCTATCTTCAGGTCATTTATTTTCTTTGGAATCAATGCAAAACACATATTTTCACAACTCAAACCATCAAGAAACTTTCTTCCGTCTACCAAATATAGTCTAGCAATACTACAAACGTTAATCTTGTCTTCCTCTTCCAAAGGTATCAACTTGATTCTTCTTCCATTTGATGTCACGATGTAGGTATTCCTTCTTCCATCATGAACAACTTTCCTATTGTATTTCCATGGTCTTCTTAATATTAAATGAAAATTTTCCTTAGGCATAACATCACACAACACTTTATCCCTATATGATCCAATATTAAATTTCACCAAATATTTCTCATTTACCAATACCTTATGTTCATCTTCAATCCATGCGATCCTATAAGGGTTTGGGCACCTCAATCTCTTCAAATCTAACTTGGTTACCATCTCCTCTAAAACTAGATTATCAGTACTACCACTATAAATGATAACTTTACATACCTTTCCTCCAAACTTGCATCTGGTTCTAAATAGACTTTTCCTTTGTGGAGGTTCTTCAGTCACCTCTTCATGTATCAAAGCTCTCCTCATCACCAATGATTCACCTTTCTCTAGCTTCCCAATTGAATTAGGGGACTCAATAGATTCTTAATCCACATATGTTGTTCTTTTGATATGGTCTAGATTCTTTCTGGTATTCTCTTGATGAAACTCTAAAGCTCTATGTCCTTCTCCTCCACACTTGAAATAGGTTCCTCTAAATGGTATTCTCTCATATCTTCCATCATTTTGGTATGAATTGTGACTCCCTCTATGTCCATAGTATGAAATTTTATCCTTTACTTCACTCTAGTATGGTTTTGCATCTTTGTTCTACTCTGTATATGGTTTTCTTTCTCTAGATTGGGATCCAATCTTCTTAAATCTTCCTTTTGTGCTTCCTTTTTTCTATTCAAATTTCTTTCTCAAATTCTCTTCGACTTTCAATGCCATTTGGTATGCTTCTTCAACTGATCTCATTTTCACTAGGCTTAATTCTTCTTGAATTCTTTTTCTTGGTCCATTGATATATCTCACAATCTTTTCTTTGCTTGCTTCACTATGACTGGTTCTAATTATTATCATGTAGAATTCTTCAGTGTATTCCCTCACAATCAACTCCTTTTTTCTTAGATTATGTAATCTTTTGAGCAATTCCAGTTCATAGTCAGCTAGTATTGATTCTTAATTTTGTTACCATTCTATCCCATTTGATGATCCTTTCCTTTCCTCTTATGTTTCTATCCAATTGGACTTCTTTCCACCATAATATTGTGTAACCTTTCAACTTGGTTTTTGCAAATCTATCTCTTTCCAAATCTTCAATTTCTTCATATTCGAAGTATTCTTCCATTTCATTGATCCAATCAATCAATTCTTTAGGATTCAAATTTCCCGCTAATTTTGATTTTCAACTCTAGGTCTCTTCCCAATATTTGAGATCACATTCAACATTTTCAATTGATCTGATTCTTCTTCTTCTTTTCCCAGGGCTTTTTCAATTGGGTTCAGATGATTTGCTTCATCATCACTCTCATCATTCTTCCTAGGGTTTAGGCCTCGCCTTCTATCTTCTTCAACCACATCTAATCGAACTCACATTCCATGCATCATTTCCAATATTTCATTCATTCTTCCAGAAAAATTTGTCATAGAAAGTACTCTCCTTGGTAGCATATCTCTCCTTGAAATTGTGCAACTACCTCAATTCGGCAATCTGGCTACATGGATTTCAACTGCCTCACAATCAGTGATCGTTTGAAAAAAAATACAGTTTGCATCATGTCAATGATATATTCACCACCAGGGATGCCTTCAAGACTCAAAAAACCACTCTAATACCACTTTGTGCAGTCATAGTAGGAGGGTTCTAGAAGGAACAATCAGGGACATGTAGCAATAAGTCAGCACAGCGTAATTAGCATAGAGAATTGATGTAGAAACAAAAAATTTCATTAACATAGAATGATTACATGTAATATTGGCCACACAGGTGAGCAACCAAGCTCACAGGCCTTACCTTAGAGAATTAGAAACACACAACTAACCAGCAGGCCTTCTTACATGTCAAAGGTGAAAATGTTGAAAGTGGTCTCAAAGATTGGGAAGAGACCTAGAGTTTCAATTTAAAATTATGCAAGAAATTTTAATCCTAAAGAATTAATTGATTGGATCAATGAAATGGAAGAATACTTCGAATATGAAGAAATTGAAGATCCATAAAGTAGTTAATCATCAGGAATTAGAACTCAGATTAGTGAGAGAAAAAATTAATAGACAAGTGCAACCGATCTGAAATCTGTATATGTGATAGATTTCTATGTAGAGATGTTATATCCTACACCACGAGCTAAGAAATGGTAATGCGGTGAAATGCGGAGTGAATGAGTGAAATTGCTACTAAATGCAATGCAAGAAAATAACTATTTTTTGGTTGATGCAATATTGATTTACAACTAGGGATGCTCTTGCATCAGGATAGATATCGAGATTCCACAAAGACAACACTTAGCCATTTTTTTCATTTCAAATTATATTGTAGGGATTTTTAGCTGAACTAAAGAGAGTTGGATGGAAGAAGAAAACTTGCACGAGCATAAATTTTAACCCTGAATGAATTTTAAACAAACTTAAAAAAGAAACAAGGTCTAACTTTTAATGCTCTACCCACTGGTGCTAAGAAATTTTGACAAAAATCACGCATGATAGATATCTCAAAATAGTTATAAATTTAAGTAGATATGGCTAAGGCACAATGAAACACAAAATTTTGGGGTGCTAACATTGGCTCTAGTTGGGGACATGTGTCTCTTTTAGGCACAACAATAATATAGATCTCCAAGCAGACCAAAAAGGGAACAATGAAATGGGATTAAATCACAAAAGATAACATATACACAAGACAAAACACAACCAAAACAACTTATGTTACCAAATTTTCAAGAACCTTACCCAAAGAAAATAAATGCTTTAGGTGCTAACCATGAAATAGAAGCTCCAAGTAATCTCCATCTATGCTATTGAGGTAAAATTTCCCTTGACCGTATCCTTCACTAACTTGATAGGGCCCAACCCATAAGGCATAAGATCCCAAATCTAAAACTATTTTTTATGGCCCTCTTCTCAAAGAGATACTTCATTTTATATCATTTCATCAAATTCATTTCATGGGTAGCCCTTCTTGTTTCTTCCAATTTGATCAACTCTTGTATTCTTTAAGAGATGGCACTTTCCTTTTCCCCTTCAATCTACTATAGCAACTTATATAGTATAAATTTAAGGCTAACTAGAAACTTGGCCTCAACGCCATACACCAATTCAAATGGGCTCTTCTCAATAGCCTTCTTGTAAGTTACTCTGTTTTTCCAGACAACATATTTTAACTTACAATCTCACATTTTCTTGTTAGAATCCAAAGTTTTTCTAATGATGTTCATGATGTTCTTTTAGCTTGATTCACCTTTTTATTTCCTTTTGGATGATAAGGTGAAAAATGTGTTAAACAAATGCCATGTTGTGAACATGTATAAAAAAAATTATAGATCTGAAACACATTTCATTATTAACAACAATTCTTAATGGCATGCCAAACCTGGTGATTATTTTATTTAGTAGAAATTAAATCACCTCTTTTGAAGTTGTGTTCCTTGTATGGATTTCCTCCATTTATTTTGTGAAATAGTTAGTAGCCACCAATATCCATTTGCATCTATTGCTCGATTTTTTTTCTATTTCCCCAATGAAATCAATATCCCATTGTTGGAATGGAGCCTCTACTAAAATGGTTGTAAGGGGAAGTGCACTTGTAAATTTTAACTTGCTTGAAAACCTTTCGAGAGAATCACTTCATTTTAAAAATGTGGCCACATCCTTGAGCAATTTCAGACACCAATAACCACTCTTCATAATATTATGATGTTGGAAACAAGCCACACTGAGAGGGGGGGTGAATTAATGTTTTGCAAAAAATAACTTACCTAACCTTTAACTTCAAAACATTAACAACATTCAACCATAATGCATAAAAATGAAGCAAATGAACACAACACCATAACACAAGGATTTTTACATGGAAACCTTGTTAGGTAAAAACCACGGTGGATGACCAATCCACAATTAAATCTGAGTATACTCAAATGAAGATTACAATAAGGGGAATGCACTTGCATTCAAGCGCACTACCTAGATCTCACTACTCAAAGGAAAGGCTCGCTACCTTACAATGAAAATAATATTAAAACCATCTAAAATTTTGAACTAAGATAACTAGCATCTACAAATGCTTGATTACAGTTTTGGTGAAGCACAATATTAGATCTTCTATTGTACAGACTGATTCTACACTTCTGCTTTGTTCTGCTCACACTCGCAACACAAATTCTCTATGCGCAAGTGGAAGTGTGCATTATCACTCTTATCCTCTAATTTTTCTCACAATTCGCATCAATACACACTTCATATATATGTCAAAATGATATGGGCAAACTTATATATATATATATATATATATATATATATATATGCAACATAGAATTCAATTACATTTTGTCGGCTTCAATAGAACACAAAAATAATTACCATTGTCAGCTAGATCCTTAATCAAATCTTATATGCATTCTCCAAAGTTGGTTAATACATAGAGAGGACCCAAAAAAAAAAAATCGAGCAGAAAATCATTTAATTAATTACTCCTTATACATCTGTGACATAATGCATTCAGGAAGTCGGGTTCAATACTGGTAAAATAGAGAATTAGTTAACTGAATCTTCTAACTTGCACAAAGATCAATATGAGCCATTGTGCTTCAATCTTGAAAGAGATAATATACTAGAAAACATTCCATGGGATGCACGATACAAACCAATAATAGAAAATCTTCATACAGATCGATGAACATTGAGTTACTGGATAGTCTGTTCTTCCTTGTCAATCTTCAATCTATCTGTCGATAGGATCAAATGATGATATGTGTACCTAATCAATGATTAGGGTTGCCATCAATGAAAACACTAAATGATAGTTGTAGTGTCCCTTTCCAACAATCTCCCCCTTTGGCAATGATGAAACACTTAGTGAAAAATGAATAACTGCCAGATCAGTACCAAGATAAAATTCACTGCCTTCTCCAAAATTCAAAAATATGATTCTCCCCCTAAGATGATTATAAATTTTTTCACTCAACTATTCTCCCCCTTTGAAATCAATTGAAAAGGTAGGGATCATATAGAAAAAATGAATCAACCAAAAATGTTATACAAAAATGCTTCTTTAACTTACATATACTGAAAAATGTCTGCAAAATATTTCTTCAGCTAAATCAGATTTGTGTCCCAAACTCTTTTGAGACTCTCCATGATTGTTATATGACCACAAATCAGATAGGATTGTGTCTCTGCAGATTCCAAGCTGGTTGGATCACCAACTTCCATAGTGTCCTCTCCTTCCTTTAGAGCACTTGACATTATCTCAATTTTTGGACCAATTATACTTCTGAGTTCACATGTTCTCACAATAATTTTATCATTCTCATGATTCAAGCCTTTCATTTTGTTAAGAAAGGACATCACTTATCCTTTTATCTTCTCAAGACTATCGGTTAGAGGATCAAATACTTCAAAAATAGTACTTAACTATTTTTCCAGATCCTTAACTTCTTTCTCATTAGCTTCAATAAAATTTTGAAAGACACAAACATGATTTGTAGATCTTACCACCTTCTAATAAAGAATTCTATAGATTATTCACACATGTGGTTAAGACATTTTTATCTTTAGCAATCAATACTTTCAATCCACTAAACCTTTTGACATCAAATTCTTTCTGCACTTTCACTATAGCTGATTTTTCGAGTGACTCAAAATGAGTACTCATAGAACTGATAATGTTTTTCAATTCACTGGAGGAAGACCCAGTCAGATCTTTCACATAAGATGGCATAATCTTCTCCAATACTCTGGATGCAAGATTTAGCAGTTCACTATTGTCAATGTGTGACTTTAGTATCTCTTTTCTAGCTTGAGCTTGTGCAAATGAAGCTACTTTCATCTTCTATATTGGACTTAAGGTAGATAGGTTGATGGGACCTTCAATTAGTTCTAGATCCAACTCTTCTTTCTGTTCAACCAAGAATTTTTTCACTACCTCAACAATGTCTCTTGCCTCAACTGGGATTTCCTTCACATCCACTTTCTTCTCTTCAATTATTTCTTCCTCAATTGAAGGTACTTATTTGACTTCAGGAATCTCTACCTTTTCAATTGATATATTTTTAGGTATCTCTACTTCCATAGGGATTTTTGTGTTGTCCTCTGTAGGTTGAATCTGTGAATCCTCAGATGTATCAAAATTATCTTTTTTTGTTTCATTTACTGGACCAGATGGAGCATTATCAACATGAATTTCCTCAACTACAACATCAATTCTCTCAATTAACAATATCTCCCTCAGGATTTGCTCAATTTCTTTTGTAACTTCAACAGTTAAACCGATCATCAGTTTATTCACTCTTGTTTTGCTTTTGAATTTCCTTTTGGCTTTATTCAAGAATACCTACATGTCATCCATAGACATTACTGGACATAATTCTGCAAGAATCCTTTCTCTCACCTGTTCTTCTTATGTCTTGGCATTAAGTCTTCTCATTTCCAAAATATCATACAAACTTTTGGGTAGACTAGACATTATTTCCATCAAAGCTTTATTGAAAATATTCATATGTTTTATTGTTACTTCTTCAAGAATTATTTTGTTAGACTCACCAAAATACTCATACCATTTTCAAAGTGGTTTTAGATTTCCATCCTTAACCAAAGCTTTTTCAACTTCTCCAACTGACATACCTAAATTTTTAGACTTTACATTCTTCTTTGCTTGGTCATCTCCACCAAGAGGTTTGCTCTTTGTAACTATTGCTTCCTTGGTTCCTTGATGCCTGATTTCTTTGACACCTTCATCAGACTCAGTTTCTTCATCATTAGAAACTACTATATACACTCTTTATCTCTTTTTCTTTCCTCATTTTCTGGATCCCTTTGATTCAGTTTTTACAAGATTTGCTATAGGGGCTGAATGAGATGGTGTTGTTAGACCAGATGATTGAGTTTTTGGTGCCTCCTTCACTGCTTTCTTTGTTGCTTCAACTTCTTCCCTTTTTTGTCTAGCAACACTCAATTTCTCTATGGATATGCCCAAACTTTCTACAAGAACTTCTACTTCTTTTCTAACTCTTTTAGTTATCACAATTTTCTTGAGCTCATTGTGAACCTGTGTGTCTTTCTCAGCATAGGTACCAAACCTCTCTTCTGTTGGATCCAGAGGTTTTCTTAGCAAGTGTTGTGCATACATATCCAAAATGTTCTTTTCAACTTCATACCCCATAGGCATGATCCAGATAGTTCTCAGATCAGCAGCTTCCATCATACACTAATCAACATCTACCATGAATCAAATTGAATCTGTGTACTTCTCCACAATGGAGGTGGGAATCCTTTCCCTAGCTTGCATCATAGTTTGAAAGCTTTTAAAGTATCCCTAGATAACTGCATTCTTTGTTTTGGTATCTAAAAAATTGTACAATAGATCTCTGATCTGAGTGGCTACTGGCTTGTCCTTTTTCCAATGAACCTTTCCAACTCTCAAAAACTTACCCATGAAATAAAAAAATAAGCACAAAAGAAATTTACCATACTTGAAAGAGTTTTTCTTATATTTCTTAATCTTTGCAAGATTTTCCATTAGCTGATTCCTTAGAAATTCACAGAGATCATATTCTGCATTTTATTTCACCATCTGATAGGCAACATAGATTTTTGTACTAGACATAGAGTTGTCTTGGCTAGAATGATAAATCTTGTAGCCAATAACCATAGATGCAAATTCAACATCTATATCAGAAAATTATCAATTTTCATTGTCCTTCTATCATACATAGAGCCTATAGCATCAGTGACCATTTGGTTTTCACATATTTTAGAATAGGAAATCAACCTGAAGAATTTAAACTTGTTACAGTGCTGATAGATTCCTTGGTGATTTTGAATGGTATGTTCAGCCACATGAATTTTGCATGAACTCAACTCAAAATATAATTAACCCATTCTGACTCTTCAAATACACGAAATTTGATAATCTGTGTGAACTTCTTTCTTTCTAGGATTTTATGTTTTGGTTTCACACAAAAATCTTCACCTATGATGTGATTATTGTACAAATTCAACAGTTGAGAACTTCCTATTTCTTCAATATTTGCTTGGACATAAACCCTAATATCCTTTGTGTGTAATACTCTATGTGGGATAGATGAAAATCCTCCCAATGGGTTTGTCTCAAGATAATTGTAAGGATGCCATTTAAATTTTGGACAAGGTTTGTCCTTGACTTCGACTACCAGAGGAGTATTCATTTTGACCAAATCACAAATTCGCAGAGTTTTCTGATAAATACCTTTTTCGTCGGATCAGAATTTGATTGTTGAATCACTTCCACACTAGAATTTTTCCTCAATTCGCCAAATTTTTCCTTAGAGCTCTCCAAAATTCTTTTCTCCAGAATACAAAGTAACAAATGAAGAATAAAAATGACTTTTTATCACTTGTATACCTAACCCTTTTGTCACAATAAATGTGTTTTCCCTAATTCATTCGATTACCCTATTTTATGCACTGTGATAGATAAATCTTTTACACACCTCCAAGATTGCATAACACCTTCTCTAACATGTTCAACAACATCTGTAGAACATCCATGAATTTACTTAACTTATCCACATTTCGGTGTCAATTACCTACAGGGGGTTTAAGATATTTTCTTATCAGTTCCCCCTAGGAAAAAGGCCTGTGACCAATTCTTAGATGAACTACCAGAAGAAGGTTCTGGTGCGAGAATATTTTCTTCAACAGAGGGACTCTTCTTCACCCATTTCTTCTAAATTTGTTGCTTGACCTCATCTGTAGTGACTTTCCCTTTTTCTTTTACATCCTTCTACAAATTTCTCCTTTGATTTACTAGACCTCTTCTATTCCAACAAAATGTAGCAATGTGACCAAATTTGTTGCAATTATAGCACACAACATTTTTTTGTCTAGACCAGTTCCACTAATTTCCTTTTGATCTACACTGGTTAGAAATATGTCCAAATCTATTGCATGTATAACATCTAACATTTCTATGAGAATTGTTCATCACATTTTTGCATTCATTTGACTTGTGACCAATCTTATTGCAATTAAAACACTGGCCTGAGAAAGATGGACCACTTTGATTCATTCTACTTCTACATTGAGTAGCCATGTGTCCAAATTTATTGCAATTCAAATAGTATCCATTAAATCTTTGAGCATTAGGTTGTCTTATCGAATACCTTCCAACATTGTTCATTTGATTTCCTTTCCTAAATCCCCTTTGTCCAGAATTCCTTTGTCTAGATTTTGAACTTTCTCCTTCCTCATATCCATGACCTCTTTTATCACCATGAGTCCTTTGATTATCAATTAGTTCATCAAGCATGGCAGAGATAGCTTTGAACTTCTCCTTGTACTAATTTTCAGCAACAAGCTCATTTCTACCTATTTTCAGTACTGGACCCTCTAAAGTGACAACTTTATGCTTGGAAGACAATCCTCATATATGACCTGGTTTCAATGTGTTGGAGAAGATTTTGCTCAACTGTCTTTCAAGTGCCTCTTCATTATTTTTAGATTGTTCTAGTTCATCATCCAGTCAGCTACATACTTCAGATTTTTCTTTTAGCAATTGTGCTAGGTTCTCTTCATTATTATTTATGTCTTCAACTTCTTTAGTCATTCTCATCATAATGGCTTCCATTTCAAGCTTCAGAACTATATTCTCTTGGGTAAGCTTTTCAAATTCTTTTGTCTTTTCTTTCAGGGCTTTACTGGTTTGTTCATAATTAGTGCTCTTACTATCTTTCTGTTAAATCTGATCATAGATTTCCTTTCTCTTTTCTCTGTACTTGTTGATCTTGTCTTTCAGAGACAATGATTTTTTTTGCATCACTAAGGTTTGCTTGTATTTTTTGAACCTCATCCTTTGATTGATCAAGATCATCTAGGGCCACCATAAGTTGTTGTTCAAGAATGATTGAATCCATTGAAACACCTTCCAAGATCTCCCCAATCTATTAGACTTCTTCTTCTGAGGAAATCGCTTTGATACCAATTGTTGAAAATAAGCCATACTGAGAGGGGGGTGAATCAGTGTTTTGCAAAAATTAAATTACTTAACCTTTAACTTCAAAACATTAACAACATTCAACCATAATGCATAAACATGAATCAAATGAACACAACACCATAACACAAGGATTTTTACGTGGAAATCCTGTTAGGGGAAAAACCACGATGGATGGCCAATCCACAATTAAATCTGAGTATACTCAAATGAATATTACAATAAGGGGAATGCACTTGAATTTAGGCGCACTGCCTAGAGCTCACTGCTCAAAGGAAAGGCTCACTTCCTTACAATGAAAATCAGATTAAAGCCATCTGAGAGTTTGAACTAAGATAAGTATCATCTACAAGTGCCTAATTATAGTTTTGGTGAAGCACACTATTTGATCTTCTATTGTATAGACTGATTCTGCAATTCTTCTTTGTTTTGCTCACACTTGCAACACAAATTCTCTATGTGCAAGTGAAACTGTACATTATTGCTCTCCTCCTCTGATTTTTCTCACAATTCACATCAATACACACTTCATATATATTTCAAAATGATATGGATGATCTTATATATATATCCACAACATAGAATTCAATTACACTTTGTCGGCTTCAATAGAACACAAAAATAATTACCACTGTTGGCTAGATCCTTAATTAAATCTTTATGCGCATTCTCCAAAGTTGGTTAAGACATAGAGGGGACCCAAACAAACATAATCAAGCATGAAAACATTTAATTAATTACTCCTTATACATCCACGACATAATGCATTTAGGAATTCGACTTCAATACTGGTAAAACAAAGAATTAGCTAACCAGATCTTCTAACTTGCAAAAAGATCGATATGAGTCATTGTGCTTCAATCTTGATAGAGATAATATACTAGAAAACATTCCTTGGGATGCACGATACAAACCAATAACAAAAAATATTCATACAGATTTATGAATACTGAGTTACTGAATACTTTGTTCTTCCTTTTCGATCTTCAATCTATCTGTCGATAGGATCGAATGACGATATGCGTCCCTGATCAATTATTAGGGTTTCCATCAATGACAACACCAAATGATAGTTGCAATATATCTTGCCAACATATGATTCATGGTTTTTGATATATAATGTCCATCACATAATCCATGGTGACATTCTACAATAGCTCTCATTTATTGATTATCATTCAACTTAAGGGGATAATTTAGGTTTTCCAAATAAATTTTTATGTTCTTATACCAAGGTAATTCCTTCAATTGACATGGGACAACCATTGGGTGACAGTTTACATGAATTACTTCAACAAAATTCAAACTTTCCTTAGCCATAATTTTTTTCAAGAATTGACATTTGACCATTTTTTTTGGTTGTACATCCATGTTATAAAGTGTATCTTATTGATCTATCTGCATATTTTTCTTGACACCTCTTGTTGCACAAATATATCTCTAACAAATGTATATGGAAAAAAGGTAGTGATCTTAGCCCCTATGAGGTAAGGTGCCTTATTAAGTGCATATTTTATTACTAAGAAAGAATCAACTGATTTCTTATCCCAAGTAGGAGGTTGTCCTTTTTTTAGTACCTTACATATGCCCTTTGTCTTCTCAACAAAGTTGAGGAAAAACCTTCAAACAAAATTTATTTTTCCAAAGAAATATTGGAATGCTTTAACTGTTTTGGAATGAGAGATAAGATCAATGGCTTTGCCAAGGTAAGAATCAATTAGTATCCCTTAATTAGACACAATGTGCTTAAGGATCTTTCCCTCTTCCACACTAAAAATGTGCTTCTTTGGATTCAAGGATATCTCATACTCTAAGCATCTTTGGAAGACTAACTCCAAGTTTTTGAAATGATCATTTTGATCCTTGGAGTAGGCAGTCAAATAATCTTGGTAGACAACCATTATCTCATGTATTATACAAGGAAAAATCCATGGTCCTTTGAAATGTGGCTCCAACATTCTTCAACCCAAATGGCATTTGAACATATACAAAGGTTTCCCATGTCATAGTTAAGGTTGTCTTATATTTCTAATAATATTTTACCATGACATAATTTTAATCTAAGAAGTTGGTCATCATAGACATCAACTCAGATATTGTCACTTGTTGTAGCAAATGGTCCATACTAGGCAGTGGATAGTTGTCCTTGAGGGACTTAATATTTATATTTCTAAAATCCATGCACAACCTAATGTCCCTATTTTTTCTTGACTAGAGCAAGGTTAGATACCCATTCTAAATATTTTATTTGTTTAATAATACCCATTATTTAAGTTCATCAATTCCGTTTTCATTTGAGGAGCAAGAGTAGGGATGATAGGGTATTACATTTTTCTAAATAGTTTTGCACTAGGCTCCAATGGAATGGTATGTTGGAACAAGTCCTCTTTGTAAGCTTTTAATTCATCATAATATCAAGAAAATATTTTGTTATATGTTATTAATAATGTGATCAAAATTTTCTTCTCTTTTGGTCTCAATTTCTTACTTATATAAATCATTTTAGCAGATGATTCAGTTCCTAAATTTATATCTCTATGTCTTATTCTTTGACATAATTACTTCTTGTCTTATAACAATCAACACTATCAAACATCATTTCTAAAATGAGAAGACCTCTTGGAATTGTATTAGTTTTGAGCTGGATGGTTTCACTTCCAAAGATAGAATCCTTACCTTCTTTATCCTTCTTCACCATGGACTTCCAACCAATCTATTTGTTCTCAAAATGATTAGTGCAATTCAAGAACCCATATATCTATTGGTCATCATTGAATACTTTCCAATTTTTGATGTTATCTAGAATAATAGGCCTGGTAAGAATCTCAACATTATACTTATAGTGACAAGGAACAAAAGAAGCATCAAATTTTGAATCTAACATAGAAATTGCATAAGAAACCACATTAATTTCTATTTGCATCCAAATGATGTTTAATGCATCAAAAAAATCAACAATATTCCTATACATTCTTAACCTTCTTTCCTTTACAACATATGTGCCTCTAACTTGAGACACCACAAGTTTTGAATCACCACACACTCTAATACATTTGATCCCATATTTTGAAGCCACGTTCAAACCAAAAAGTAGAGCCTCATATTGTGCCACATTATTGGCGGATTCAAAGTTCAATCTAAAAGTGAACTTATAATCCTTACCCTCAAGGAAAATTAATATGATTCCTATACAGTTACCTTCTTTTGAATATGCACCATCAAAATGCATGCTCTAAATTTCATTGTGTTCTTGATGAAGATTTTGGGGCACTAAAACAAAATCAATATGCTTATCAAATTCCTCATCACAGTATCCTACTAAACAATCAATCTCTATTTCAAGGTAACAAACCTCATTCTTGGGTTCATTAGGATTCTCCATAATGACCACTATTTTCTTTTCTTTGTGTAATTAGACTTATTTCCCACATAGTGGCATGGTAGCATAAGACAAATCCATTTGAAGGCTACCACCCATCGAAGCTTCCCACTTCCTATAAAATAGCATACCCCACTTAATAGAACACTCAACTATGATAATATCTATTGAAAAGGTTTTTCCTAGGTATGTATCAAGTTGTACTAGAACATTATTTACTATCCCAATTATATTCACCTCATGAGAATCCATGGCATAAAATTTTCATTAAGACTTCAAAACTTGTAGTCCTAGGTGGTTCATGACTTCCAATGGAATCACATTGTTGGATGCCATAGACTCTAACATAGAATTATGAACCAGCTAACCATTTATTAACAAAGATATATAAAATGGATCAATTGTTTGTTTGTTACCTCTAGAAATAGTGCCCAATAGAATTTTTGTATGTTGACTTTATCTACCTTTTATTTGGGAATAGTTGAAACTTCACTTGGTTGATTAAATATAGTAGAGATAGTGAGATATATCAATGTTATTTCCCTATGCTAAGAGATCTTCGGTAGTTCTCTAATTGAGACTTGAACTTTCAATTGACTAAAGGATTGAGCCACGTCGATTGTTTGGTATGCAAGTGGAGGAATAGAATATGGGATTGAAACAACAATAATATCAGGTATTAAATGAATTACCCGATCATTAACAACAAATTACATTGGATTGACCATTTTTCCAATCTCTTATGTTTCATTTTTTTCATTTGCTACTTCATTGCCCTAATTTTTCTTGACATTATCTCTAATATCCTATTGATTTCCCATATTGTTGGTTGAAAAATCAATCCCCTTTTATTTTAGGACATATTTTTGTAAGGGTGCATATGGAAAATTCATTTTCTTCCTTGGTGGTGATTTCCCCTCAAACATATTTGTTGTTCTTTTTGCATTGTACTCCTTTTTCTTTTATTTATTTAAAAGTGTAGCTAACACATCTAAAGCAACTACACCTTCATATTTATCTTTGGCACCTACTTTCTTGTTCCTTAGTTGGTAATCAGTTTGCACTTGAATAACAATGGCTTTAATAAGACCCTTAATGTGCTCATTAGATGACTGCTCTATTATACCTCTACCTCATCTATTCCTTAAGTTCAAAATATTTGTTTAGTATCTCACAAGGAGCATGATGGATTTCATAATAATTTTGAAAAAATTCCCCACTTTGAAGGGCATCAAACTAATCCACATTAGAATCATTATAACATTTGGGTGTACCCTCATGTTCTTGGAATTGTTTATCTTCATCAAGAGAAGTTTCAACAACACACTTTGATTGATCATGAGGTAAGTAACATGTATCACATAAAAATGAATCTTTTTGAAAACTTTCATGATCCTTCCTCATGGGATTGGGGGTGTGTTTCTCTCGATACCCTTGGTTTGATTTCATTATTGCTATTTTTTTGTCAATACCTCCAAGTCTCTTGGACCAATCATAATTATTGGGCTCATTATGTAACCTTTACCCCTCATTGAAATGTGTAGGAGTAGCATTAGAAGGTATACCCTTTTATTATCTAAAACATTTTTAAAAGAGATCCTTCATAGCTCCCATCAACTTGTTCAATTTCTCTTCAGCTATGAGAGGCTTGCTAGAAGTTTTTGCACTTGGTTTCAGGATATTTACATCAACCCTTTTGTTTTTTTTCTCTAAAGATTTCAAGTTTCTCTCTATATTGACGGTCATTGCATATGCCTCCCTCAAATTCTAAGGGTTCTTATCTCTCAAAAGATATCCCAACTTTGAATCAAATTCTCCACATTATAAAACAAGACACATAGGTTCATTCGGCCTTACTTGGGGAGGTAATTTTCTCATTGTCATAATGAACATGCTGAAATCAACAACCAATTCATTTACCCCTTTTCTAATAGTAGTCAGCCCATGGATTTCAAACTTTGGGTCCATTATTTCTCCATATTGCAGTCAAAATACCCTCATAAACTCATCACATAAGTCTATGGTATTATCTAGAAGACTCTTGTACCATTATTTTTCACTTTCTTCGAATGACTGCACAAAAAGATTCATCGTGACATCTTTATCTTGATCTCATATTCATCAAAGACATCGATGAAATTCCTTAAGTGGTCCTCATTAGTGATTAGGATAAATAGGAATTCCACAAAATTATAATTTTTTTTATCTTTCTAATTCCAATTGTGGTCTCACTATAACAAATATCAGAGCTTGACTTCTAGGGTTGATCCCAACATTTTGTACTACATTTTTTTGCAAGGAGTTAGGATGTTGATTTTTATTTAAAATAGTAGCTACTAATTTAGAATATTTGGTGCAACATTTTGAGGATGAAAAACATTTTTTCAAGGAGCTACATTGTGTAGTGTTTGATGAGAAAGGTTCTAATTTTGATTCAACAATATGGCTTGTTGAGCAATTCAAGCTTGTTGTAGTGCAATTTTTTCTTCAATTTCACATTACCTTTCTCTGACATGGTTAATAAGATCAATGTTTTGATCTAATTCACTTTCTCTACACTTAGTTTCTAATCAAATATTTGGGTCAACATCTTGAAATGGAGTTTCTACTTCCTACTAGAAGTCAAAGGAGTATCATTTTTTCCTTCCCTTTGATTTCTTAGGGGTGGAAGCATAGGATTTCAGAGAGGTGGAATTAGAGGTGAACCCACATTTATTTATTTTTTACTAGGATTAGTTTCCATTCCATACCTAACGTAATTATATCTAAATTTTCTTCTAGTGGTTCAAACCTTGTTATCAGCTAAGTTGTCTAATGTGTGATGATCAAAATCTATAGAAGCAAATATTCTACCCAAAGTACCTACTATTTTCATATTTCTTGGATTATGTATAGGGGAATTACTTGTATTTTTAGCTTTCCATTGTTCTTGTCACCTTCTTGCATCAAAAGAACCAACCTCAATCATTTCTTGACTTTTGGATTTTTTATCTTTTCTTTTCTTTTTTTATTCTAATACAAATTTCTAGATCTTCCTTGATAGAGTTGTCACTTCTTAAAGGACAAAATAATCAAATTTAGCAAGCTTTTGATTTCACAAGCCAAAGACCAACACTTTCCTGGTCGCATTGTGGTAATTAAGTAACCTGGTTCTTCAATTCAATTATTGATATAACTTCTCCTTGTCAATGGTACCATTTTATTGGTGATCTGAGTTGTAAACCCCAAATCCCTAAGGTTTGGTAATCTCCCAAGCACCAGGGGTGTCAAACCTAGAAATATTACCACAAACTTATCTTCAAGTTGGACAGCTAAGGACCAATGGTTGACGTGGGTAAGACCTTCACTTATTTCTTTGCAAGAACAAGAGGGGTTTCCTTGAGGTGTGGGATGATGATTGAAAGACTTAAACACTCCCTTACAATAAACTATACCAACTGCATAGTGTATCCCAATATTAGTGTCACAATCTACCTATGTGCTAGTTTGGATATGTAAAGATAAGAACCTTATTAATAGATAATCCACCATATGAGTGTATGCGAATGCTATTTGTGACAAACCCTTAAATTTTATAAACATTTAGACATGGTGATGGAACACACTAACTAATATATACTAAAAAAATGTTTGAGATGTTTGATTTTGGGTGTGTTTAGGATGATGAGGAGAGGTAGAAAATAATAGACTGGTTCCTTTATTTAATCAGGAAACAAAGTCCTTATGTTCATACAAAAATATGTAACAATTGAAACCAAGGTGTTGCATTAATCAACACACCACAAAAATACTAGGATTTTCAAAATGCACAAGTAAGTTGGGCTCTGAACATACATTCATAAAAACTATAGGTAGTTGCAGAATATTAAATGATTATAATTAGTAATCTATATGCATGCACATACATTTATTTTATTATTTTTTACAAATACCTTACAAAGTATTTATAAGGATTTCATAGTCATTTTTTTGTCCAACTAAAAACCACACATCATGAAATGCATAATATACATATGGACACACTCAATGAAGGTTATTTCTACCTTTAATTAGTTGATCTACAAAGATTAAATATGTTATAACAAATTTTTGGGTAATCCTAGATCATTACAATGCAAAAAATATACCCAGAAAAAGAAATTGAAACTTTATGGTTTCATGCGAATATCTCTCTTCTACCCACTCTTAAATGCTTCTCCTTGCCAAAAATATTATCCTTTTTTTATCTCCTCCCTCTTTTTAAAATGGATTCCAAGGTAGGTATAACCATGGAATGGATTCCTATGGAATGTTATAAGGTCATGCACGATAAGGAAAACCCTATCCACAACCTCATTTGATGCTAAAATGACATGTGTCCATTTCAAAAAGGATTTGATTGATAAGAGATATACAAAACATTTTTCTAACCTGTCATGCCTTTGCATTGAATGAGTCATGAGTTTGAGTGTAGGACCAGGAGAAACCACCCATGAAATCCATTGAAATAACATCCTAGAAGGGCAACATGCTAGAAAAGGTTTCTATAAACATTAAATGGATTATGGGCACCACTAAATCCCCTAGATCCATGCCTAAAATATAATAAATATCATTAGGGAATGTCCTTGGATCAAGTTTAGGGTAGATATAGTGGTGGTTGAGGGTTAATGGAGGTAGTTTGGATTCATTCCTTTTATTTTCACATGTTACAAAAATTAAACCCCCTTGAGGATGTGAAACTTGACCTAGATTAGGGTGTGGTTTGAAAATTGGGTTCATAGAAGAGATCACAATGTCATCTAGCATGAAAAGAAACCTAGTGCACCCTAAAAAATATTCATGCCTCAAGCAGATAAATGTGAACCCTATTGCTATCTCTACAAGGTCCTAATGACCCTAGGATCCTTGAAACATCATACCCTATGAGAAAAATAGAACCAACAAGAAAAAAAAATAATATCCTCCAATGGTGTTGTTGTAGAAAATTGGCCTCCAACTACCTCATGTGAAAAATTTAAGTGCATCTACCAAAACAGCATAATATTTGTTTTGGATGAAAAGTCCCTCATATGACATCAACATCACATAAACAAGGTGGGATGATATTAGCATGACATCATCAAGGTGAGGATGCAAGAAACTGATGTGGAACACACTTACAAAAAGGGTCATCTGAATTAGATGGAGAACCTAGAAAAATGGAAGTTTAGATAGAAAGGGAAATTATGCAAGTTGTGATGGCATCATTGAGGTAGGAAGATGGGATCCATCTACCCATAAAAATTTACTTAACCAATTTGAAAACAAATATGATTTTTAGGGAAAATATGAACAAGTGGAAATTGCAAGAAAACCATCAGGATGTTAAAACAATTTGGTTCACATGCAAATTCCTACAAAGCCCAATGGGCATACCTTTTCTACAAAGTGGGAAAAATTAAGTGAACCTGACCAAAATGGGCTAAAGGGGAGGTTCAAATAGACATGTGGATTTTGTAAAGGCAACACTTAGCCAATTTTTTCAACTTTACAAAACTTATTACAAGGATTTCTAGATCAACAACACTTAGCCAATTTTTTCAACTTTACAAAACCTATTATGGGGATTTCTAGTTGAACTAGACATAATTAAATGGAGGAAGAAAACTCGCATGAGCATAAATTTTGGGCCTTAACGAATTTTACAAAACTTCAAAAATAAAATAGGCCTAATTTTGGTGCTCTACCCATTGGTGCTAAGAGATTTTAACAAAAATTACCAATGACAAATATCTCATATCAGTTATAAATTTGGGAAATATGACTAAAGCATAGAATGAAACATAAAATTATGGGGTGCCAACACAAGTGAAATTCACACATTGGATAAATACACAGTTCACATTGACTTACCCATAAACCTCCCTTTTGGACTTATTTATCTCTATCAAATTCATGTGGGTCAGGGATCTCCATCAAAAAATTTGTGAAAGAATGACCCCAATAGGCTCATGAATCCAAACCTCCAACTTCATAATGCTCCTAAATGAAAATTCTCATTGATGATGTTGCCAAGGGTGGCATCAACATAACATCATCAAAGGATTATAGGGGCTTTGGATGAGTTGATGTCATGATGACATAAGGAAGGTGGGATGATGTAAGTATGAAATCATCAACAAGTAGATGTAGTAGAATGGAATGGAAGTGGATATGTGGACAAAGGCATCTGAACCAATTGAAGAACTTTAGGAACAAAAGTTTAGATGGATGGTAAAATTCCACAAGGTGAATGATGCATGGAAATGGAAGTGAAATGAATAAGTGCACTTGGAAGAAGTCCTCTTAGAAAATTTTGCAAAGGAAGATGACATCATCAAGAACATATGTGACAAGATGGGTTCCATCCACCCACAAAACTTTACTTAGTTGATTTTGAAAATAACTAGACTTGTAAGGAATCCATTAGCAAGTGGACATGTACGATTCACATGGAAAATCCTATAAAACTAGATGGGCATACTTTTTCCATAAAGAAAAAAAATCCAAGTGAACAAGATGAAAGCATTCCAAAGGGAAGGTTCAAATGGATGACGGATTCCTATGAGACCAACATTTAGCCATTTTCTCTAATTTTTCAACCATTGTGAGAATCAATAATTGAACTAACACTTGTAGGAAAAATAAACCAAATAGGACATTGTGGAGAAATTGAATTTATTTGGATGGAAGGAGAAAACTTGCAAAGGCTTAACTTTCTATCCTTAAAGAATCTTTCAAAAATTCAAAAAGCAACTGGACCTAATTTTTAATGTACTCTACCCAACTATGCTAATAAATTTTGACAAAATACCACCCATGATTAAATTTCTCAAATTGGTTATTAATAAATGGGTTGAAAAGGGAAAAATAGGAAGGGACTCAAGAAAAAATTGGAATAATAGATTTGAGTCCCAATAGAAAGTACAATGGATTACTACATTGGAAACAATTGAGATAAAGTGTTGAGAGATATTCAAGTGATTTCACTTAGAAGTAAGGATAATAGAACTAAGAAAAGTGCATGCAAATTCTCCATATATAGTAATATTTCACTAAATCAAAAATATTCTTAACAAAGGGGGAAATAAGTTTTGGTCCAATTATTTTCATTAGAAGCATATCACTCAAATGATTCAACCCCAATAGATTTGTAAGCAATTGTAGATAAGTACTCAATAGCTTTTAGTGATATTTCAAAACAATTATATCCTAAAAGAGATCATTCTCATTATTCAACTACTATGAGAAGCCAACCTCATAGCATCATGCCCCATACATATTCATATGTATATAAATTTGAGATTGAGAAGATGATTTAGGCTCTGCTAGAGGAAATAATTATCAAGCATATTCAGAGTGCTTACTCCTCTCTAGTGGTAATGGTGCACAAGTAAGATGACACTTGGAGCATGTGTTAGGAATACAAAGAGATCAACAAGTACACCATAAAAGATAAGTTTCCCATTCAAGTAATTGATGAATTGTTTTTATTAGGAAAAAAATGAATAGGGCCCATACCCATTACAAAACAACCATAAAGGCCAAGAAAAAAGCATCTCACAAGAAGTGAGACAACCATAAAACTAAAAAAAATCTACTTAGAAAAGACTAGTTGAAAAACAAAAACACAAACACAAACAGGGAGCAACACAAATCCATAACCAACCACTAATCACCCAGTAGTCGAAGACCCTTGATAGCCTATCATTCTTTTGCAATGAATTGAAGCTTATCTTTGAAGTACATAACCTTTTATTTCTTGTTGCAACCATCATCAGTAGGGTAGAGCTATAAATTTCCACTTTCATTCCCTTATTTTTGGAGTTGTTCCAAGTGGAATTTGGAAGATCATCCCCAACATTCTTACGTTGATAGCTATTTACCTCTTGTTGGAATACCTAAATGGTGACAAAAGTGTTTTTCACCGTCTCTTTACTATACTCGAAAATCTCTTGTAGACTGTCAAGGGTTTTTTCCCAGTTTCTTTGCAAGGTAGCCACCTCTTCTTGAAGTCCCAATAGTATAATTTATCTCCTCAACCTCTTTCTCAATGTTAGCCCACTTCTCAAACATCTTATCCAAGCTAGATAGTAAGTTCTAGTGACTAGAATCCTCCACCTCACCCGGCCAATCTAGGGTTTTCTTTAACATAAATAGTTCCAAATTATGGTTTTGGGTCTATGCAAGATCATGGGGATCCAAAAAGTGGCGATGTGAAAAAAGACATTTTTAACATGCCCAAAAATGCGAAATTCACGCCTTTGACTTTTTGTAGGCCCAAGTACAATATTTGTTTTGGTTTGGTAATACCAAACCAAAATGGATATTTGTTTCTAAACGGATATATGTTCTATAACGAATATTCGTCTCTGTTTAGTTTAAGTGGGAGTTTATAATTTCGTCAGGTCCAACCTCGAGCGATTGTTTTATTTTATATATTATATTTCTTTTTAATATATTTATCATATACGGATTATTGAATATATTATAACATTATATCTTATTATAATATTTATATAATACTAAATATTATATATTAAATATAGTATTAAATTTATTATATTTTATTCTTATATTATTTTATTATATAATAATATTATATATAATATAATATATTGTATATATTATATTATATTATATTATTTATAATATATATATATATATATATATATATATAATATAATATATATATATATATATATTATATTATAATTAATATAATATATATTATATTTTCATATTATACATTTGAAAAAATATGCTAACCATATATTAAAAAAATATAAAACACAAAACAGATATCTGTTTTCTATGTTATAATATTTTTTTTTAAAACCAAGAGCTCGTATTATATAATATTATAATATTATATAATAATATAATATAATATAAATAATATATATTATATTATATTATAATATTATTATAATATATATTATATTATATTATATTATATTATATATATTATACCTTTCAAAAAAACCACTGCCAATTCAATATGGTCAGGTCCCAAACCTGACCATATTTTTAAAAAGCTATAAATGAGGAAACGGATATCCGTTTTGAAACAAATATTTGTTTCTTGTTTTATAAATCAAAAAATAAAAATTTGAGTGCTCATTTGTTTGCTTGTGCGTTGGTTTTTTCTACTGAGCAACTTGGATATTCGTTTGCCTGAGGATAATTAGATTAAAATCTTTCAAATTTGTAAGTATGTTTGGATTTTTCAATTTTTATTCATTTTGCATTGTTTTTTATTTTATTTTAGTGAAAAATAGGGTAAATTTGATAGATTTTTCATTGCATTAAAACCATTGTTCATTTTGATTTTTTTATCAATTAACAGGTTTAAAATGGATCAACGGGAAAACCCAAACCCTATAGAAGATGAAAAATGAAACCCCGCACAAAATGAAAACATTAATCCTGTAGAGAATGAAAACCCTAATCCTGCACAAAATGAATACCCTCCAAATCCTCCACTGGAACCATTGTTTCCAAATGAAAATGTGCCAACAATACACAAGTCTATTCATAGAAATTTAGATCAATTAAAAAACGTATGTCGAATCTATGAGACACTCAATGAGCTATCAGAGATGAAAAACACTTTGAAAACAATCATTTCAAATGTTGAAACTTTGGCAACTCAACATAATAGATTTGCACAATGGTGAGAGGAACAAAGAAAATTTTATGTCATGGATTATCATATGATGAGGTGAAGGAACTTCATATTGAGAAACACCAATTAGCTCACTTATTCATCAATCAGAAAACAAGACAACCTATTAATTTGCAAAAATAAAAAAAATCAATTAAATGGTGCACCCATAGAGGCATATTAGATCATTTTTGGAGACGTTGGTGGATGGTTTTTGATAAACCACCCAATAACAATCTTGATGTCTCTAAAAATTATATGTTGATTTTGTGATAGACCTAGAGCACGCTGAATCACCCTAGCTCATCCTCTTCCACCTATTGTTGCTCCAACTCCACTACCTTACCCTGAGATTGTTGTACATGCAGAGACTCTAAGCATTTATGAGTTACAATTGTTGAGTGATCATTTGGTCACACAGAGCCATCATGTTGCACAACCATTTGACGATGTATCCCATCATGGTGGTGTTGCACCTGATCCATTCCAGCATGATGGTGGTGCACCTGATGCAACATCTCTCACCGGTACACCACCATCAACTCCCACTGGTCCACAATCATCAACTCACATTGGTACACTGCCCTCTTCGGGGCATATTTGTGTGCCTCATCATTGCATGATGTGCAAAAATTTATGTTTGGGACCTCTCCAATGGTCCACTAAGGCCTCCATAGACACATCTGAATATGAGATTCTGATGCAGGAGCATCCAGTGGTGTAAGGGCAATCCTACATCACCCAAAAATATATTTACTTTCATTTAGATTTTTTTTTTGTAGATGTTTTTGCATTTCTGGATACCCTTTTCGTCGAAGAAGAATTCCCAACTTTCAGAACTGCTTTTCTGCTTTTTCTGCTCAACTGCTATTTTTAGCAGGTATGAATTTGAAGGCGTGAGGAGGCAAAAAGTTAAGGGAAGCTTCAGGACATAATAATAAACACTTTGGTGAAAGAATCAAATCAAGAGCATTTCCGGTTCAAAAGTTATTCAAGTTTCAATTTCTGCTTTTTGCCTTATGAAATCTTCGGAGCTAATTTTGAGGTACTTAGAGGCTCCGGATGGGCCTGAAAAATTGGCGGAATACGAAAGTGGTTAGCCTTTAGGCCCCACTTTCCGGCAAGAGATCTTCGCGAGAGCTTTCCGAAAAGGTATTATCATTGAAGATCTGACGGTTAGATCTTGAGTTAGGGCTTCCGAAAGTTGGTGCATAATTTGAATCCCGTTTTTGGCTCCAAACAAAGAAACGGGCTATTTATGGGCGAGTTACTGTTTCTTTTAGGCAGTTATTTGGGGAAAGAAGATCCCATGCTGCGAATAGGGGAATTTCTGTAGCTTCTTTCTGTAATTTGCATGTATTGCAAAACTTGAGGATTTGAGATCCTCTGCATGTAGGAATTTCATACTTTGAAAATAATAAGATTTGTTAGTTTTTCTGTGTGATTTTCTGTGTCTCGGGTTGCACCCTCATCAAGTGATATCAGAGCGGGTTTTCTTGAGCGTGTGGACAGATCGTCGATCGTGAGGCAGTTCGCACCAGGACTGTGGTTGTGGGTTCAAGATATTCAAGATGCCTCCAAGAGTGGCACGTGGTAGGCGAGGTGGTGCCAGAAATGCTGGTGGAAGAGATCCATTAGCGGCTGAGGGTTTCAGAGCCCTCCAGAGACAAATAAATGCATTACAAAGAGAGTTAAGAAGAGGGGTAAACCCGAGAAGGGGAGAAGAAAGTGAGGATGAAGAAGAGGTGGAAGATTCAGATGTAGAAGAGGAAGAAGAAGCTATTGATCAAGATCAAATGCGGCTGATAAGGGCCATTTCGAAGATCGGAAAAAGACCTAGAGTAGAAGTTCCCAGTTTTTTCGGAAGTCTAGACCCGGAAGAGTTGATTGATTGGATCAATGAGTTGGAAGAGTATTTCGAGTATGAAGAAGTAGAGGACCCAGATCGGGTTAAGTTTGCAAAAACGAAGCTAAAGGGCCACGCCAGTATCTGGTGGAAAGAGGTCCAACTAGAAGGAAATAAGAGAGAAAAGGGAAAGATCACCAGATGGGATCGCATGGTGGAGAAACTGAAGAAGCAGTTCATGCCAATGGACTATGAGTTAGATCTATTGAAGAAATTGCAAGGGTTGAAGCAAGGAAGTAGATCTGTGAAAGAATACACAGAAGATTTTCACAAGATGATCATCAGAACGGGACATGTAGAGGCCAACAAGGAGAAGGTAGCCCGTTATCTTAATGGGTTACGACCGAGCATTCAAGAAGAGTTAAGCCTGGTCAGAATGGCCACCATTGAGGATGCTTACCAATTTTCGCTGAGAGTTGAAGAGAAGCTGAACAAGAGATTTGATAGCAAGCAAAAAGGACGAGGAGGTCAAAGCGGAAGGGGTAGCGGAAGATCTTTTGGAAGCCGAAATGAGGATGAGAAGAAAAATGAAGATATGGGTACCAGTCGAAGCCAGAGGAATGATAACTTCTACCGCCCACGTGACCAGAATGGTGGTGATCAAAGAGGTAGAGGACGAGGAAGATTTGGGCAAGGACCTGGAAGAGGTGGTTTCAGAGGAACTTGTTTCCGATGTGGTGAAGAAGGGCATCGAGCCTATGAATGTCCACAATACCAAGGAAGGATAGACAAAAGGCCAGAAGGTCGTGCAAGAGTTGTGCATGTAGATGAGGAGGCTCAATCTGAGCATTCAGATGATGCTGAAAGGGGAGAAGCCCTAGTGGTTAGAAGAGCCTTCGTGACTGAAGAGAAGGAGCCAGAACAAAGGAAGAATTTGTTTCGCACAAGGTGCAAGTGTGAAGACAAATGTTGTGATGTCATTATTGATGGTGGGAGCACTGATAATCTAGTGTCAGAAGAAATGGTTACAAAGTTGAAGCTGAAAAGGGAAAGGCATCCACATCCATATCGGATTGCCTGGTTGCAAAAAGACCACAAAGTTCTAGTCAATGAGCAGTGCCTGGTGAAGTTCAAGATCGGAAGCTATCGTGATGAGGTACTTTGTGATATCATCCCCATGGATGCATGTCACATGTTGTTGGGAAGGCCGTGGCAGTTTGACAGGCGAGCTGTACATGATGGCCATGCAAACACTTATTCCCTGATGAAGGGTGGAGTCCGCCATAAGTTGAAACCCCTGAAGAAGGCCGAAGAAAAGGTATGCAGTAGTGCTAGAATTTGGTATGTCGATGGAAGGAAATTTTTAGAAGGCATAAAACATGAGCGTGTGTGTTATGCATTGATTCCTAAAATGGATAAGGAGGGTAGTGAGAAGGTTCCAGTAGAAGTTTCTGGGTTATTGAATGAGTTTCAGGATATTGTTTCTGATAATGTACCTGAGGTTTTACCACCAATGAGGAAGATCAGTCATCAGATTGACTTGATCCCAGGAGCCAGTTTGCCGAATAAGGCAGCTCATAGAATGACTCCTGCAGAAAATGAGGAGTTAAACAGACAAGTTGAGGAGTTGTTGAGAAAGGGTTTGATTCGAGAGAGTTTGAGTCCATGTGCAATACCTGCAGTACTAGCACCAAAGAAGGATGGGGAGTGGAGGATGTGTATAGACTCTCGGGCCATAAACAAGATAACAATCAAGTATAGATTTCCCCTGCCAAGGATGGATGACCTGATGGACTGTTTGAGTGGAGCTCGGTACTTCACAAAGATTGATCTGAAGAGTGGATATCACCAGATTCGGATTCGAGAGGGAGATGAATGGAAGACCGCCTTCAAGACCAAAGAGGGCCTGTACGAGTGGTTAGTCATGCCTTTTGGGCTAACCAATACACCGAGCACATTCATGCGGCTCATGAATGAGGTGCTGAAAGAGTTCCTAGGAAGCTTTGTTATTGTGTATTTAGATGATATTTTGATATTCAGTAAGTCACTGGATGAGCATATAATGCATATTGGTAGAGTCTTTGAGAAGTTAAGAGAAGAGAAATTGCTGATTAATCTGAAGAAGTGTAGTGTTGTGAAGAAGGAGTTAGTGTACTTGGGGTTTGTTGTCTCGACAGAAGGTCTCAAGATGGACCCAGAGAAGGTGAAGGCTATTCTGGAATGGCCTACCCCAAGAACTACTACTGAGGTGAGGTCTTTCCATGGTTTGGCCAGTTTTAACAGAAAGTTTATTAGAAATTTCAGTAGTATTTGTGCACCCCTAACTGAAACAATGAGAGGGGATAGAAAAGAGTTCAAGTGGAGCACTGGAGCAGCAAGGAGTTTTGATCTATTGAAGCAGAAGGTGACAGAACAACCTGTTTTGGCTCTCCCGGATTTCAATAAGGTATTTCAAGTGGATTGTGATGCCAGTGGTTGTGCCATTGGAGCAGTGTTAAGCCAGGAAGGTAAGCCCATTGCCTATTTCGGTGAAAAGTTAAATGATGC